>CM076611.1:8469675-9069675 GCA_038502775.1 Hippodamia convergens | reverse complement strand
AGAGAAGACCACCTAAACCATTGAATGGAGAATGACGACGAACAGGGCCGTGCTTTATTTGGCGAACGAAATTTCGGCGTGATGCTATTCGGAAATTAGATCAACGATTCAACATTGCTCCTCGAAGTTGTCGGATGAATATAGGCAATTTTTTTGTCTACAACTACTATTCAGAAGCAAAACTATGAATGAATAGAATGGTTGGGTTTTGAAGTTTACTCACAGAGAAGTGTGCACCGAGCGACTGAGCATCTCAACTAGATTTTACATACTGTAAATCGTTGTTGTACGTGTATATATTACACTGTGTTATCAGACCTATTAAATTAGTTAATTAAATCAGTTCAAATAATATCGTTCAATCTAAAATGATTCTGCCAATAAGGAATAAGGATGGTGATATACTATTTTTTTATTCATGGTGTAGCTCGTGTTACGAATTTCCACGAAAATTTATACAATTCAAACGGTGTTTTCTGGTGAACGAAAACGATTAACCATAAATAATTTTTCATTGAAAATAATTATTATCTTTTCGCCACCACATATAAATTTTTCCTACTTGTTAGTAGTGGTGAGAGAGCCTTTCGCTGTCAAAATGTTCTCATTTAATTTGGTTACTCGCTTGTTTCTTTTTTATATCTATTTCCAATATTTTACTCAATTGAAGAAGCAGGTACTAAGTAATGTCTCAAATTCACAAAATGTCCATTTTTAGTTAAAGAAACGCGGAATTGTCATTTTGCCTTTAATGAAAAAGAAAATTGAGTTGAACAACAATAAATTTCATCACGCCTCAAAATTTCTCTGAAAATCATTGAATTTAAAAATTTGTCCGAACCTTTTTTTGTCCGAGAAACATTGAAAGTTATAAAATTATACAATTGTCCTTCAGTATCAATGAGAGAACTGCCCTTATTGAAATTCAGACGAGCAACAAGAAAACTAATTTTCTCTATTTCAGTATCGTAATGAGTTCATTACAGTACTACAAGTAGTGCTGTAATGAAACTTATTACAGCATTGTTTCAGTTATATTTTTCGTTTTGTGGTTGTCAGTACTAACCTCCGATCGAATCGAGTTTCGAATCAAATCAATTCAAATTCTGTAATCTGTCAAATTTCGTGAGTCACAACTGCCAAGATGAAATATAAAAGTCACTAACCTGAATTTTTATTTGAATTTCGAGAGTATTTCACAAAACTTGACTTGAAATAGAGAAAATATCGTCTAATACTCGTTGCAGAAGGCAATTCCAACACTCAAGCTATCGAAAACCCGCTCCTTCGTCTCTCGTTTTCGAACTTCGCATTCGTGTTGGAATAGGAGCTCATTCTGCAACTTGTTTTAGAATATACTATTGCAGAGCTGTCCAAACAACATTGAAGAATGCTTACATAATTTGTAGTCAAAGTAGAATTTGAAATAATTTCCCTATTTCATTTCATTCTCCTCTTTCCTCTGACGATGACCCAACATGAAATGTTTGTATTCAAGCAAAAAAAGCATTAATAATATACTCCGGAAGAGTCATGCTCATAAAAATTCATATGCATCCAAAGCAATGGTATATCGATATACTCAAGTTATAGATTCTTAGGTTATACATAGTTTGATTCAGCCTTCCAGGAACTTCAACCACAAAGATCTTTTGTTCCTTGCCAAACAAGGAGGCCGTCAATGGCGTTGATAAATCCCATAGATCTCTGTTGCCGCTAAGTGAATTTTAGTCAATCACTGAAGAAGCTGGCATATTATTATAAGTTTTCATTGTAAATTTCGTTTTGGTGAAATAAATAATAAAACAAAATAACACTAACCAATGAAATAACGAATTTATATTCAATTCTATTCAGAATGAACTTGAATTCTTCAATTCAATTTCACAAACCCGCCTTCACGCTACAGAATATCAGAATTTAAATCGATAAAACTAATTGTAGAGATCATAGAGGGAGATGAAGCCATTTTGAACTTCCATAATGAACTATGCCACCCATGGAAACGCAGAACGATAGATCTTCCGCCTAAAGCTTCGAAAAAACGTAGCAGAAATTTAATTTTTTGAATCCTTGGAATAGAGTAGTGTTCAGCTTAGAAAATCAATTTTCTAGATTTAGCTTAAACATTCTTAAATGAATGATTCTTCGAAAATCAATTAATTCAAACATTTACGACATATATTCGAAAATTACCATTTTTTATGGATTTTCAACAGCCTGTATCTTTTCAAACCGAACTGAATCGGATTGAATAGTAAAGACAAATCTCGAATCTCCCGTTGAAATATATGTAAGCGTCAAAGACTCACCTTGTATAGGTAGTTAACCTAAATATTTGTTTGCACACCTTCGATCCATATTTATTCGAACAGAATAATAACAAATATGATGTTCAGTGTTTTTATTATCACGACCCAACAGAACAGAATTTATATATGTATATATTAATAAATGGACGCTTCAATTTATAGAGAAACTATTAATTTTGCCAGTTGAGCGCAATTCCCCATTTTGGCATCAATCAGCATCGACATTTAAAATAGTTGAATTTATAGCATACGTTAATACTTATTTATTTTCAAAACGTAACCACCGTATAATTACCAGAGACATAAATTAGGTACCTAGAATAAATTTTTTTCATTTATAATGTTGATTTTGATATCATGAGTGATAAATCTGATAAAACAATGCCGGTTGTAAAATGAAATTATGACCCTATATTGGCTCAAATAAGTCATAAATTAATAAAACCTATAGCATGATGATATTTGAAATTCGTTTCCTGTAATGTACGTTATTGTGAACTTGTTGGACACAGGAGCATAAAGAATATGCACAGAACACTCTTTCAAGAATATCTCGAATATAATTCCTAATCCAATTACCAACGAATTCAGCAGCTTAACATAGAATAATATTCTTCGTTCTCATTTAGCATCGCATTCGAACAAAATTCAATGAAAGTTATTTCATTCTAGAGCCAACTCGAACACCTTGATGATACTTATCAATTTTCTTTAATAGTACAATATTTAATTTTAAACATTGCTGTCTGTTGATAGCCCATTAATTCATATTCAAATGATCAAATTAAGGCACGAAAGGTAGGGCCAATTTGCCCATGAAAAAGAGAAGATTTATCGGACAATGGACTGCGCTGGTTATTATTCTGGAAATCAGAACTTGAGGAAGGCGGTTTTTAAAGAAGGTACCACACACACCTCTACTGAAAATATTCATTTTATTTTTGTGATTTGTCAGACCAGTAGATTTTTATTGTTTCAAAAATTAGCTCAGATCTTGGACAAACAGAACTTGAGGAAAACGTTTGTGAAAGACTTACCCACCTGTTCCCATGAAAATATTTAATAATTCAAGATTGAACAAGTCGAGTATAATTAAATTGTATTTATATAACTTTCACAACTGAAAAACTCATAATTTTCGAAGAAAAATATTGTATATTCAGACGTCCTGCTTGATATGATTTTTGACGTGTTTTTCTAATTTTTTCATGAAAGTGACGTCTTCGAAATTATTTGGGGTGGATAGTTAGTTTTCATCGAAATGTCCTGTATAAACCATTCAATTTCATAGACATAGAAGCACAAGTAGTCGATTGGCTTGGCACATATGACACATTCAACCCAGCATACAACAAAAATGGTAGGTTATGAAAGGTTTGCCATAACATTTTTGGGTTATCTAGTCAAAGAGCCAGTGAGGTATTTTCATTCTCTTCAAGAATCATGTACTATTACACACTTCTAGATAGCACACAACATTTTGAGAATGTGATATATAGCTCCTGAACTTTCATACTTGAGAATTGAGAATATTCAAATGGAACGTTTCTCTCATCGTCGTAGAACGTTTAGAATATTCAAGGAATGTCCTTCAGTCCTATTAGGAGAATGAGACATTTTGAAGTTTTTGTGAATTTTTTTTCTGAAACAATAACAATTAATAATAGAAGAAAAGCCACTGTCTAAAAGTTGTGCACTAATTTATCTATCATCCTTTTATCCCCTATTGTTAAGAAATATTCAATTTCATTAAACTCTTCAAAATCGTAAGAATTTTCGATTTCTGAATTGGGGAAAACCCAATAAAAACTTTCCAAAATTGTGGAGACCCATAAAATATTGCAACAAATATGTGACAGAAAAGAATGGGCCTTTTTCTATTATTATTAGTCAGAAAACTGGAAGAATCGTACAAGAATGTTCAAATAGAACGTTCCACGCATCTTTGTAGAATTTCTAGAATATTCAAGGAATTAAACGTTCTGATCTCATTTCAAAATCTCAGTTCATATCGTATTATATTATTTAAGAATAATTGTATAATCTCTCTGTAAAGTTTAATTTGTATGTAATGTCTTAGTTGATTTGAATCGTGGAATTTTTGCCTGTTATTTTTCATACTGAATTTTTATATGTTCTGTATTAGGTAGTCATATTTTTTCTACTCTTAATTTTTTGAAGAAAAATATTCTATATTCATTATTTCGTAACCACCTCGTGGTTAGTGTCGCAAACGTACTTCCTCGAATCAAGGAAGCATATCTGAGTTACTTCAACTGCACTGACACTAATGACAGTCCTCTTCTGTAAAAGTGATGATGACTCAAATGTATATTGTATAAAGGACTTTTTCCACTAATTATCTCGTGTATCTAAGAAACAATTAAAACTGGGTTTTCGTATGACTGTGGATGATAAAACCATACTTCTGGAATAAATTCTATGATTTTTTTACCAATTATAGAAACTCCCGAACTTTGACCCTACGCACCTATAACGAAAGGGCTACTCTCACCCTTATGGCCGTTAGATAGCATGCCACACCGGATGAAAAAGGCAACAAAAACATTCCCGTTCCACTGTCTTCTGTTTACTTGATGTTCAGCTATCCCCAGGGACTGTTTTATCGTGGCGGCGTTGATGCATGGCCCGCGAAATAAAAAAAAATCGCCAACTTATCGCGTCCTTCGTAAATAACAAATATAGAAATTATGGAGCGCCTTTTCTGACACTAAATCAAGCTTTATGGACGGTTGATACGTCGTCCTTCGTTCGTATAAGCCCAATTTTTTATTCGTCATGGTTTCGAGGATTTATAGCCGTCGAAAGTAACTGTTTCGAGGGGGGTTTCTCGGATCAGATCGATTGAATTGTTAATTCGCAGGAGATGGAGAAAATTGCTGGGCTTGGTTGGATCTACATTGCAGTTGAATCTTGAAACTTGCCCGAATGATTGAGCACAAAGTGATGCAGGTTTGATCGTAGCATAAGTCTGGATTATAATATTCAATTTAATATATTTATTTCCAACACCAATCTATAATCAATAATATAAAATTCTCATTTTTGAAACATAGATGAATTCAAAATAGTAATCATCGAAATGAATACCATTTTCAATTCCCAGGCTCAGAGATCTTTTATCATGAGGTTGGAGAAATGATATTAGATTTTGTCACTGAGATGAGAGACATACCGGTTTCGGCCTTGTTGGGCCTCATCAGTGTCCCGCACATCTCAGGACAAAATCTTCATAAAAAACTTCAGAATTTGAAGCATTTGGTTGTGAAGCAATGAGTAAAATATTACAAAGTACTAAGGTGGTGACATCCAATTGCGTCAAAATGAAGTTTCACATCTCCAATCAAATGCAAAAAAAGAAATCTGTACTTCCTCTTTCACTGAATGAGATTTTAGCAGTGGCTCTATTCAGGGCCCGCTTGCTAGTTTCTCAAAGTGATGGAGACGCCCAATTCTTTTTGTGACTGTGAAGCCTGATGTTTTTAAGAAAAAGAAAATTCTTTGCCTTTACGAAGGCACATCGAGAACATTTTTGAAACATAGATGAATTCAAAATAGTAATCATCGAAATGAATACCATTTTCAATTCCCAGGCTCAGAGATCTTTTATCATGAGGTTGGAGAAATGATATTAGATTTTGTTACTGAGATGAGAGACATACCGGTTTCGGCCTTGTTGGGCCTCATCAGTGTCCCGCACATCTCAGGACAAAATCTTCATAAAAAACTTCAGAATTTGAAGCAATTGCCTTCGTAAAGGCAAAGAATTTTCTTTTTCATAAAATTCTCAATTAAGAGTGGAAAAAAATATGACAACCTAATATAGAACATATAAGAATTCAGTAAAAAAGAACAGGCACAAAATTCCACGATTCAAATCAAGACATTACATACAAATTCAACATTCCAGAAAGATTATACAATTATTCTTAAATGATATAATACGATATGAATATCATTTTAGAGATCAGAACGTTTAATTCCTTGAATATTCTAGAAGTTGTACAAAGATGCGTGGAGCATTCTATTTGAACATTCTAAAGATGAACGGCCAGAAGGTTTCTTGTACGATTTTTTCAGTTTTCTGAAAATAATAATGGAAAAATGCCCATATCTTTCTGTCAGTAATTTGTTGAAATATTTTTTGGGTCTTCACATTTTTGTGAAAGTTTTTCTTGGGTTTTCTCAATTGAGAAATCAAAAATTCTTACAATTTTGAAGAGTTTGATGAACTTGAGAATTTGTCAACAATAGGCAACAATTTTTGAAACGACAAATTAGTGCACAAGTTTTAGACAGTGGCCTTTCTTCTATTAATAATTATTATTGTTTCAGGGAATGGGAGAGAAAACCCAAAAAAAATTCACAAAAAAGTTCAGAAGGTTGATATCTCGTTCTCATAATAGGACTGAAGGATGTTTCTCGAATATTCTAGATGTTCTACGACGATGAGCTGAACGTTCTATCCGTCTATTCTTAATTCTAAAGTATGAAAGTTCAGGAGCTAGATATCACATTCTCAAAATGTTGTGTGCTATCTGGGAGTGTGTAATAGTACCTACATGACTTTTGAAGTGAATGAAAATAAAATAAAATAGCTCACTGGATCTTTGAACACAAAAATGTTCTGGCAAGCCTTATAACCTACCATTTTTGTCGTATGCATAGTTGAATGTGTCAAATGAGTCATGCCAATCGACTGCTTGTGCTTCTATGAAATTGAATGGTTTATTCAGGGCAATTCAATGAAAACTAACTATACACCCCAAATAATTCTGAAGACGCTACTTTTATGAGAAAAAAACACGTCAAAAATCATATCAAGGAGGACGTCTTCTTGCTCATATGTAGACGTGTTATCTTCACGACTCCGAATTTTTTCAATAGAACAACCTACAAATTATATTATTGCATTGCTTCATTCTCCTCTACAAGAAGCTTACAAAAATGTATACATAAGTAAAAAGTCAATCAGTTGGGATTTACGCATTATTCGAATTTACATTTTGATTCCTAATAAATCAGCAAAAAAATACTAAATTATTTCATAAGATGCTCACATCGATTTAGTTTTCCATACAATGATACAATCGAGATTCAAATGAGTTTCGAACATTATATCTGAGATTATTTGTCGACATTCTTGAGTACTAAAGTTAATCATCTATAGATGTAGGCTGGGTGGTATCATTTTTTTTTATTTCATACCTATGCCTTATGTATGTATGTATGTATATTCTGGGCTTAACAATATGCAATCTACAATACATATTATCAAGAAACAGCTTGATGCCGTATACCCAGTTCTCTTCATCAAGCCATTCAAACCTTTTTATTTCTACGAACTGTCCTGCTACTTCATTTTCAATCTCTAATCTGTTTGTAACGTAAGAGACGTTACAAAAAACTCCAGCAAAAATGATCTCCTGGTGCTCAATAGTCCCTGTACATTTCAAGTAATGATTCTCATTTTTAGTTCATTCACTCACGTCGATGAATACTACCAGTCCTATTGAATGAGAAATTCAGCAACATTGTGAACTTTTTTGGTGTTGGGTTGCTGACCCAACGACCAAACCTCCATCCTTGGAGGAGCTAGAAATTTTGTCGTTCGATTTCGAAAGTTGTCAAAATGACACATGCGTTATACATTTTTGTAATTTTCTTAGGGGAGAATCCGAAAATGCAATAATGTAAGTGGTGTTCCATTTGAAAAAATATAGTCGGGTGGCCATAGGGGGTAGGTGGTGGTTTTTCATTTTTTAATAAAATCGACGCTTTCAGAGTGGATAGTTTACATTGAAATGCTGTGTATATGAAAATTTTCAATCTATTACCAAACGTAATGCCTGGACGTGAACGAGTAGCTATATTCAGAATTTTTCAATTGAAATAATGTCGAGTTATACAGAACACTTTTCATATAACAAGACACACCACATCATGAATAATTCATTGTTCAGTATATAAAAGCACTAAATCAAAAAAATGTGACTTTCACGCACATTTCCCTATATGTATAATACGCATACCGGTCCATCTGGAAGGGTGTGTAAAAACACTTATTAATTTTAATGTGTCAAAATCGTTGCTATCGCCGGAATGAATGTTTAAATATATTAAACATATAGATATAGAGGGGCGAGGTAACGCGTCCTCAGGGAACAGAGCAGCCCGCAGGACCTGACACATCTCTGGGTCTTCTTGACTGAATTATGGAACACCGAATTTATGAACATTCACAATCCCGTTTAAGGTTTTATGCAGATATTACTCAGTCAAGCAAGGAATATGGGTTTATCAGGCCTTCAGACGTAAATCACCGAGCGAGAGATGATGTGGATGTTATTTCCAGATTTATTTGTTGTTTTTGCTTGGAACAGTTTAGGGTTTCCGTCGAATATTCTCGAAGTGATAAAATTTGGGCTATGTTTGAACGGTCAGTCGACTAACGTCATATCTTCTTCTTTTATTAGTGTGCCTTCTCAGTCAATGAATGTTGGATACCACCATGGAATATTCCTTCTTGTTTTTGACGACTCTATGGCATTTTTGACTCGACCAGAACAGTTTTCTTCAATGAAACTGCACTGGGTAGGCAAAATTAGTGATACCTGAACTACAACTTCTTAACCAACCAGTACGGTCGTCTTTTTGGAGAAACTAAAAATGGCATCAACTGCATTCTTTCGATTTCGAGTTCTGGGCCAAAATTTAAATTTGGGCGATTAGAACTTCAGTCATTATCTCTGTTTCTGTTAGTGCTAGGATGTTGAAATGAGAACATTTTGTAGCAATTCAGTTGCGTATTGGGTTTTTTCAAAAAAATGTTTCCTTGCTGAGTTTTAACTATGTATTACATAGAGTTGTGTTTTTTTCCTCTTGGGAAAAAACATAGAACGCTACTGGATTGCGTGAATTCCGGAAATCATTTCATTCGATAAAATCATTCTCGAGATATATTTCAAAATAAAATTTTTTCATGGATTTTAACCGAACCGTATTGGAAATACCGTGAAGAAAAAAAAAGTATTTCTTTTGTCCTCGCAAATTTTTTGTTAGAATATATGTCAATTAATTACCCACCTTGTATATATTGACGATTATTGCTTTTTATTGTATTTTTGCAAGTTCACCTCGATAACTGTTCTTACAACAGAATAAGTTCGAATGAATTACATACTACCATGCTACCAGAATTTTATTGCTGTGCTGCTTGTAATCATCTGCTTCATTCTGAAATACAAATTATGTGTCTTGCACAAAAATAAGCAGAAGGTTTCGAGATCAAGGGTGAGATTTTTCGAAACACATCTTTTTCCTTAAGTGTTTATTTTTTATTACAATTCTTATACTTCCTTACAACTCAATAATTACTGCAAAATAGTTATTAATGATACAAGTGCAGAAAGCATTGATATTCTTACACGAGTTCAAAATTCCAAAACGAGCCACGAACTGGCGAGTTTTTGAATGAACGAGTGTTAGAATGAGCCTTCTGTACGAGTATCATACATTATTTTCCCCAATTTGTTGAATTGTTATCGAAATTAATGAAATATTGACTTAAATATCATTTACTGATTTTTGCATTGAAAAATATTGATTGGCAGAACTGTTTTTCATGTCATAAATGTAACAGATATTAAATAAATCGGGGCCAACATGTCATAAATAAATATTACTGAAAACAATGCTAGAATTAAATATCCTAACATTGTTTTATTCTACGAGATGTTGCAGAATGAACTGATTTGTCACATAATTAGAGAAAAAACATTATAATTGAATTTGAATGTTTTTTTCCTGACAATCTTCTTCTATTAAGGTTAAAAGACTTTAATTTCAACCTAAGTAATGTAATATTTGAGGCAAAATCCTAAACGTGCATCCTTCGAGGAATAATGAAAAATTTTTCATTTACACATAGGTTCTTAATATTACCATGGTTAACTCTTTCACTCCCAATGGGTCACATACGTCCCGCCACATATTCAAAAACTACTCAAGGAAAACCCAATCGAATATGCCCCTCTGGTAGTTTGGAGGCATATCTACGAATCAACGTAAATTAAATGTAAGGTTAGGCGAGCATAATAATTGTGGATGCCTGCATGAGAGCAGACGAAGTTTCCAGATATTATCAACTTTTTCGATTTTTCCAATGACTTGTTGCTGTAGTTGTTTCCAAATTATGTCAATAATCGCTATTTGATAGCTGCAAACATAATTCCTGTAGAAGTTGTTTTGAGCTTGTTATTTGTATGAAAAGAAAACTGAGTCAGGCTGACTTTCGGCATATAATTGAACATTTGTCAGATATTGGGGATTCGAATGAAGATAGCGGCTCAGAATTTGAACCTGATGAGTCAAGAGGTAATAAGGAGTCGGATTTGTCTACAGAATTTTGATTTTTCTGGTGAGAATTCAGAAGGGCACGAAATTTACACTGGGACATATGTGTCCCATTACTCCCTAGCTAGACCCTAAAAATTAAAAATATGTAAATGAATAATGTTTCTATATTATCTGAGTGTTAAATAGCCCATTATGTTATTGGGTTGAAGAACTATATATATCCAACTCATATTACCCGAAATTCCCATTCGGCATTGATTAATTTCTTCGCGACATCGGGTGAGTATTCAAGATTGTTTTGATTGTTTTTTATCCGCGATATTATTATGATATTATGTTCGTTTTTTTTTAATTTTGTTATCTTTGCTAATATGCAAAGACTTTGTTGGTTAGATTGAACAGCGTTTCTAAATGATCGCTGAATCTCGCCTTTTCTGTAAGTGGAATAAAGACCTTTATTATTATTATTATTATTTAGAAAAACCTAAGATAAAATAGACCAGAGACAAGATCATCTCAGACGCAAGGAAATACCCACCCTTAGCAGCTTCGCGAGGATCTGTTCATAGGCAGAAATAGGGGGGCAGCCCCCCAGAGTCTCACGGTGCTTTCCCAGATCGAATAAAAATGTAACTAAAAATCACTGAAATCTAAAATTTGTCCGAACCTTCCTAAGAATTTCCTTAGTTGTGCTCCCCTCACAAAAAATTCTCTTTCGCCTATGGAACTGTTTCGATCAAGAATCCTTCAAGGAAATTTTCTTCAGTGTCAACTGTCAACTCATCGTGAACAATTCTCACGTTGAAAGCTTTCCACAGCTCAAGAAAATTTCCATCAGACAAGTCCCCATCTCGCAAAGTGTGCAAGAAAATTACGGACTTGATAATTATGTATACGCAGAGTGAGGCAGCCACCATATCGTCAGATATTTAGTAGGCAGTTTCCTATAAAATGGAGATTTATGCCCATGCTTTAATGAAAGTCGAGTATTAAAAAGACGGAGTGTGTCAGCTAACACGAAACAACGTAGCCCGATTTTACTGCCAGCACTCGTTAAATATTAAAACCTGTACTCCGTTGATAAGTGCGATTTCCCACTTACCGGTTAGAATTAACCGAACCGCAGGCGTCTAGATCTGCCAGATGATACTTTGGAATTACGATGGTGCGTGCTTTTTTGACTGGAGCCTCTCATATCGCAGAAGAAGCAGGAAAAGAGTTAAGTGATTGGATCCGACTCGGCTGGGTATTTCATGCCGAACAGAGATTCTCATCAAACTGATTCAGATTCTCTGGAGGTACTCTGCAGAAATGAGAATTGAAATTTTGATTTTCAACGCTGACCTACAGCAAATATGGCGGGGAGAAAATTAAATATCGATTGCAGAATCTTTCACATTTCTCTTCTGTGAGAATATATTATTGCTTTGTTGATAAGCAAGAAAAGATGACAACTACATCATGGTTTCAGAAGTTCTTAACATTCTGAAATTCACAGGGAAAATTTGAAGTTATTCTCATTTTTCAATAAATAAAATTTTTCATTATTCATGAAAGCTCACTATGAAAGGAGTCAATAATAAAAGCTGCGTTTTGAAAAAATTAAGAAAAAGAAAATGAAAACTTATCTAATTTCAAAGCCTTAATCGAAAAACACACATTCCAGTTGTATTTTCAAGACCTTTTCAAACCAAACTTTTTCGTCTATTTTCACGAATGTACCATTTTCATCAAAATTCCGATGCTCATTCGTATCCAAATTGTGCACTGGAATCATTTGGAAAAAATAAAGCTTCTAATAATCGAGTCCTGTTGATTAGAGAAAATTCAATAGCAATCGTGAATATTATTTAGCTGCATGACCATCATGAATGAGCAAGCTGGTACTCTACCACGAATGATTATGAAGAAAAATTCAACAATATAATATGTTAAATAAGTTTCTCGGACAATAAAATCGAATAACTAATATTTCACATCAGATCTCTATTTTCATAGGAGTACATAATTCGTGATTCGAGAATATTATCGAAATAGTTACGGCAAATAATTTTAATTTCAATAATTTAAATCGAATACATAGAACTTTCAACTGTTGTTACTCCATAATTTTCTTCTTCAAAAGGACGAGAAATTAAAACAAACTAATGGTGATTGATCCTATCATATCTTCATCTATCTAAATCAGATTCAGAATTTTCATTTAAATCCGATTATACAAAAAACACAATTCTTTTCGATACCCCAACGCTTCACTAAGTAATTCTTTGCCATGCCACTGTCTATTTTTATCTTTTATCCCACCTTTGCGATAAATCATTAGATATTCATTCTTGTGATTCTTGTGTGAACATGATGTGAATTAATCTGGAGGAACAGAATGTACAGATAATGCATATTTTATAGAAATACTTCACAAGTCGAAATCCAAATAAAAAAGTAATGTTTTCCGGGTCAATGTTTTAATGATATTCTGCGGTTTTCTATGGATTTACTAGTGGTTTCTGAAAATCAACCTTTGTTTATTTTATACCCATTATTGTTCCATGAGGTGGAGAATCGAATTAGAAAATTTGGAAAGTGGAATTGTATTGAATTCTAGGGAATGTGAAAGGATAATAAGTGGTAAGTTATTTAAAAATATAAGTAGGTTTAAATTCGGTAATATCTTAGTTTTTCAATGTTGAAGATGATAACAATCGCTAGTTAGCGATAGTTGGATATTATATCAAACTTCTGTCGAAGTTATCATACATTTTCATCTACAACGAGTAGGTGAAATTGAAGCATGGTGTCCTGGTGAACAGTGTGGTAATTTGATAATGTCGGACCTGGAATATTTCGGACTTATTCAAAAACACAAAAAATGCAAAGCGATGTAAACTCGAATTTCTCGACATGCTATACCTTACTCTACTTCATTTTCGGAGGAAAATATGAAGGGTTGTACCTTCACAAATTGACATTTTATGTATACATATTTGGAATATATCTGAATCTTTGAGTTTATAATTCCCTATTATTTCAGACATGTACTCCACAAAATTATCTAAAGAAACCACAATTATTGAAAACTAAATTTGAATAAGACGTTTCTTTTAAATTTCTTGAGATGTTATAAATAATGATGGTGCTTAATGTTCTTCGAAGTTTAATCGACTTTGCCTTGCGAAAATGCTTTCGTACTGCTCTTTTTTCAATCTAACTCCAGAAAGTTCTTGGCTCTCTAGATGACCAAATATGATTATCATTCACTAAGAAAAGTTAAATTTAGAAAATAACAAAAATTTTCAATATATAATAAGTAATATATAAAAGTCCTTTTCCATTATCCGAAGATCAATTAAATATTTCAAACATGGAACTTGAGCAGATTCAATTTCGAAAGATATGAAGCATATAAAACAAGGTTGCTAGGAGAGATGTACGATAAGTATCTGGTAATGTTCACTACTACCCTTGCGAACTCATAGAATCTATATACCAAGTTTTATTATCAAATTATCAGAAGATCCTCCATGATAATGATTGTAAACTTATCGTTACTCCAGAAACACGGAAAGGAAATCAGCAGGGTATACCAAATAATCAGATAAGATATATTCAACGTACAATTTGAAATATTACTTCACACATTTTCCGATTGAAATTTATTTTTGTTTGAACCCAATACAATACACGATAAGTTAGCATTCGTGAGCATAAAAAGGTGTCACTATGTCTTAGGGATGAATTTAACACTGGAATATATCTGTCAACATGATAATTCTGTCAATCAACCCCCTATAATATTATTCCGTAAGTGAAAGTATTAGAATATCTGACTCATTATAGTATTTCATGATGTCAACCTGAATTTAAAAGTACACATTTCAACATCTTATAATATTATTGTCTCTTTTCATAAGACGAAAGTGAGAATGTCGATAGATAGAAGTATTTATATGATGAATATTTTTAATTCCGAAAATACTTTTCGTTCATAGTGGAAAATATCAATCGAAGCTATTACTGACTAGGAAAAGGAATTTGCACTCAAGAAATCATCGAAACAGGTTCTTAAGAAAATATCGTTTTCATTCTAGCACATACAAAATGAGAGAGGAACAAACAATGTTAGACAACGGTCCAACTCAATCTCTAGATATCACAGAAACAAAGATGAGTCAGCCATCGACTTTGAAGAGTATTAAGAATTTCCTGCGAAACATTACTGTAGAGCCAATAATATTTCTTTTAATGACACCCAGACTTCTCTGCCACTTGACGAATGAAAATCTGAATCTCGAGAAAGCATGCTACGTTAACCTTGGTTACAACAAGTCAATTTGTTATGCGATGGTATTGAGGGATCGATCGGGATATACTGCAGAAGAAGAAGTGGCAGTGCAGAAAGTAGTTTCGAGTTTGCTTCCTTACAAGCAGGCTTGTCATATTATTCAACTCTTCACAATTTTATTGGTCAGCGGTTGGAGTGATAGAACACAGAAGAGGAAACCAATGTTCTACCTTCCCTTCATTGGGGACATTTCTGCATTACTAGGTTATATACTTTGCGTTTATTTTTTCATGGATCTAGGAGCAGAGTACTCTATCTTTATCGAAGGAATTCTAACAATAGCTTTCGGTGGTTTTCAGTTGTTGTTGGCTGGTTCTTACAGCTACATAGCATCAATTACCGATGATAAATCCCGAACAGTACGAATAGGCGCTGTTACGGTGATATCAAGAGCCTCCATGACTTTGGGAATAGCTCTCAGTGGATACAGCTTCAAATGTTTGGGATTTTATGGTGTATACGTAGTAGCTTTAGGTATGAACTTGGTAGGAGTTGCAATGGCAGTTATAACCGTCAAAAATATTCCTCGAAATGATCGAGAAACGATGGAGCATGAAGAACATACCAGCTGTTCTCAACTCTGGAATGGAACATTCGACAGTTTTGCAAAATGTATGAGGATTTGTTTCAAGAAAGGACCCAAAAGGAGAAGGACCAAAATGATCATACTCCAGCTGATTAACTTCATTGCTTTCGGTATAATGACAGGTAAATATATAGTTCAAATTTCTCCTTCTAGCATCAGAATCATCATCAATGTTCCAATTGCTTCGGTTAGATTTTGTAGTATTTCGACTTATCTCCTCCGTTATATTCCTCTTCATTTTACATAGTTTTGTTCAAGATTCATAAGAGACTCAATATAAAACACTGATATGAAATTTTTTTATTGAACTGGTTTTTGTAATGTTGATTTTGATTCCTCGGTACAAATTCAAATCATCAAGAATTTTGATGATGATTACACTTTTATTGTTTTTTGTATTGCAGCTGAGTTTTCTGTGACGTACTTATTTAGCAGAAAAGAGTTTGGATGGAACGAAGTAGATTACAGTTTATACAAGGCATATAAAACCATAATTGAAGTGGTAGGTAAGGAGAATTCATTGATAAATTTTAATGGTATCGAAGATCCAGATTCATTAGAAAACGAGAATTTCAGAATGCCAAAATTCCATCACTACGAATTATTTTATGTTCAACAGTATTTCATGATAAATTTTTTGAATTGAATAAAAAATTTGATTTAGGATAAAATCATTTGCAGGATGCACCATCGGTCTGGCATATTTTTCAAGGTATCTGCAGTTAGAAGATGCAACAATCGGAATGCTTGCAGTGGGATTCAGGATAGTAACTTCCACAATTTTCGCTTTTGCTCCTAACGGACTTATTTTTTATTTGGGTAAGTTATGAATTTTCGCTCCGCAAACTATAGTGAATTTTCGAAATCGATAATTCATTTTCAAGTGTACCACTGCTTTTCTCACCTAGCTCACGATACACATAGTAGATTTTACAGAGAATCAATAACGGTAGCAATTTTAGACTGTAGGTCTGCCGCGTTATAACAGGGTGGTTAAGAAAAATGGAGCAAAATAACGAAATTTTATTCCCAGAGAATTCAAGCAAAATATTGTCAATGACATGCTCCTTATAGTGTAACGTGGTCATAGGTATTTCCAGGACAAATGTGTAGATGTGTGTGTCCGTTGAAACATATCCTGGCCCATACCATAACACTACCCTCTCGGAATGTTATGAATCTTCGAACCGCAAATTATGACGAATTGTTGAAATTAATCTGAAATTTTTCTTACCCAGCTCACAATACAGATAGTTGCCGATTTTACTAAGCAATAACGATAGCATATTACTACGCAATCTCAGTAAACAAAGGTCCGAAATTACTTTGGTCGGAATAAAACGAGATTTCGAAAAGTTACCTTTTTCCCAAAAAAATTGAGAACGAATAGTTGTATAACGGAATTGAAAATATTCTATTCTTAACAAAATCTAGAACAGAATAAAAAAACACAACCACAATTATTACATGAAAAATACAATCACATAATGGTGGAAGAATGTTTCAAATGTTCTAAAAATGTGATCATCATTTCGAGATAAATAGATTTTAACGAATTTAATGATTTGAATTTTTTTCAGGAACCCTCACTGATCTTGTAGGTGCACAAACATTGATCTCCGCCAGATCGCTAATAACAAAATTGGTCAATCAAGACGAGCAAGCAATGGCCAATTCTATGACTTCTGTGATAGATTCGATAGGATTATTCAGTATTGGGCCTCTCTACGCATTTATATACTATAATACTGTAGCGTTTTTTCCTGGAGCTTTCTTCTTATTCTCGACATTAATGAATATTCCCGTCCTTATATTGTTTTAGTGAGTATGAAATAAGCACAGTTCGGGTTTAATGGTTCTATGTTAATTTTTGTTTCAGTGCCTTCTCTCGGATATCGAATCAGCAGAGGAAATGATTGCGATATTTCATTATTTGAGATCATCGACTGTCTTCTGAAAATTTTTCGGATTGAGAGTAATTTAATTTTATTTATTTTTTTATATAAAGAAAGAATGCAAGTTCCCAATTATTACTTATCGCCCCTATTTGTTTTCCTTTCCTATTTTGAAGTAAGTTTCCACCCAATTTATTGAAGTAAAATATACCATGAATTTTTCAAATACAATCTGGGACTTCAGTGTAGGGAGATTGGATCAATTATATCGAAGATTCAGAACTCATTTGAATTTAGTTGATGTCAGTTCAAATGAGATATGTTGTATCTGCGCCACTGGCAACTTATTAACTTGGAAACAATAGCTTTTCTTTTCCAATCTGATAGTGAACGCGCATCTCTACTCTTTTATCTTCATGTATTCATGTTTTTGAAAATATGGCGGTACAACATATTGATATTCATTTTCATTCTTCAACTTCGTAGTTTATTTTATAACCGTCAAAGTTGTCTAGTATTTTCAATCAGTAGTTACATTTTATTATGTAATGAATTGTATACGGTGAGCCTTTGATTGGAATATATATTTCAACAAAAATTATCTGAGGTTAAAAGCAATCCTTAATTTCTCATCATTTTTTGCAATTTCACTCGGTTTTATCAAATTTCTGAATTTTCGTTTTCTCTAGTGGGTGCTCAAATATGTTTCATTGTTAATCGGAATAATTATCTTCAATGAGTGAAGATGATAGTGATTAAAGTTGAAAGTGATTTGACCTTATTAGATAGTTGAAAACAGTTGTTAAGTAAGAAAACTGCAAATGTGAGCTCTCAATTTTAAGAAAACATAGATTCTTTCATTTGAAGTCTCTCTGAAATTGGAACTAGAATATTTCTTCTCAGAAGCAATCAAATCATTTTTGGAAAACCGTTTTACGAAATTACATATTTCCTTCATCTAGCTTATTTTTTAACACTTGGGTCCTTTGAATTTTATGGGATATTAATGAAAACACTTCAAAATTTAATTTTCTCTAACTATATGTCAAATCCGTTCATTTTCCACATGTTGTAGAACAAAACAATGTAAGAATATTTCATTCTAGCAATAATTTCAATCAATTTTTATTGATGACATGTTGGTCTGCTGTCTCGATTTCATTTAAAACCTGTCAAATTTATGAAAAATGAAACAGTTCTGCCAATCAATATTCTTCAATGAAAAAATCACTTTACGATATTTTCGGCATTATCTCATTAATTTCAAAAAAAATTCAGCGGATTAGAGAAAATAATGTCTGATAATCATACAGAAGGCTCATTCTGACACTCGTCCATTCAAAAACTCGTGTAAGAACATCAGTGCCTTCTGCACTAGTATCAAAAATAGCTATTCTTCGATTATCAATTACGAATGTGAAGTTTCCTTTCTTTCAACTCAATTCGAATCTTTTTTCGCTATAAATGTTCATAAATAACTTCAATCCGTATGGAATTCGCTACAGTAAATTACGAAGATAAAATTTTGCGGTTGTTTATTATTGCTTGTGGTTCGGAAATTCATTGTGTTCCTCTTCAAGGAATAGGGCCTTTCGATTTTTTTATCGAAGAGTCTAACAATTTAGATTTATATCGACAACGAAACTACTAAGAATGAAAAGAAGTTGTGATCAACAATAGAATCAATCAGAATTGAATTGTCCTCTTTATTTGGGTACGTCAACATTTTCTTTCACATATTCAAGAATACTTGAGTAGTTTCAAGAAAGTTTTTAAACTTGGGATATTTTAGCATGTCATATCTATAGATGAATTCAAAATAGTAATCATCGAAATGAATACCATTTTCAATTCCCAGGCTCAGAGATCTTTTATCATGAGGTTGGAGAAATGATATTAGATTTTGTCACTGAGATGAGAGATATACCGGTTTCGGCCTTGTTGGGCCTCATCAGTATCCCGCAATTTTGAATTCATCTATGTTTCAAAAATGTTCTCGATGTGGCCTCCATAAAGGCAAAGAATTTTCTTTTTTCTAAAAAAATATGTCATATCTAGTTGATTAATCACTTAAATCTTGGGCAGAGGAAGGTCATTGTTGGGAATTTAGAATTAAATGTGCGAACTGAAATATTTCAACACAAATAATTTATCCGTAGGTTGTAATGGAGACCCCAAAAGAAAAACCTGTATCAACTGTTGAACTCGAAATAATTGAAGACGTGAAGAAGTCGAGCACGGCTTCTCTCACAGACAACATTTGGAACATTTTCAGAAATATAACGGTAGAACCTATTGCATTTTTTCTGATCGCGCCACGGCTCATATGCCGCCTGGCACTAGAAAATTTGTTTTTGGAAAAAGCCTGCTTGGTTAACTTGGCATTAAACGAAACAATTTGCCATGCTATGGTAGTGAGAAATCGATCTGGATATACTCCTGAGGATGAGATAGCTGTACAACAAGTCGTCTCCAGTATGTTACCTTATAATTCGTTTTTTCACCTATTCCAAATACTCTTCATACTGATGATAGGGAATTGGAGTGATAGGACAGGAAATAGAAGGCCGATGTTCATTGTACCCTATATTGGAGATATTGTTGCTGTTTTTGGTTACATCTTGTGCGTTTATTTCTTCATGGAACTCAGTGTTGAATATCCTATTATCATAGAGGCTCTCTTCACTATCTCCCTTGGAGGTGTACCCCTCCTCATGGCAGGAATGTATAGCTATGTTGCCACCATAACGGATACAAAATCACGAACAGTCCGAATAGGTGCTGTCTCTATCGTTTTGAGAACTTCAATGACTTTGGGCATAGCTGCTAGTGGATTCATGTATAAATATTTAGGTTTTTATGGAGTGTTCCTGATTGCCTTAGGCATGAACCTAATTGGTTTCGTTGACATATTTTTTGTTGTTAAAAGTGTACCAGGGAACAAAGAATGTGTTGGAGAGGATAAAAAAGGAAATTGCTGTCGACTGTTATGGAAAGGTATATGTGAAAGTTTACTGAAGAGCCTGAAAATCTGTTTCAAATCTGGACCTAATAGGCGAAGAACCAGGATGATACTGCTTCAAATAATAAACATTCTCACCTTTGGAATAATGACAGGTGAGATTCCCATCTAGTTCGGTATGTTTATGATGAAAGCTTGCCTTATTAATAATCCAAGTTTGTGACCTCGAGTATTGAACGCAAATTTATCAAACAGCGAAAAAAACGTGAAAAAAATTTTTTTTTCGGATTTTTGCAATTATCACCCTGAAGTACAAGTTTCTTCATCTTCTTGAAACAGTTTTCCAAGAAGACTGAATGTTTTACAATATGATACTAGAACTGTAGACAGAATAGTTTTTCATATACATGGCTTCGATGGTATAATCAGGGTAAAAAAGATATAATTGCCAAAATTGTGGAATTCGACATAAATCCTAAAGTTTAAAAGACTGTATATAAAAAACTATTAGGTCCACAGGGACAGTTCGAGTATCATATTGTAGGAAATTTTTTCTTCTTTGTAATCGCAATGAAGAAGTTCTTTCAAAAACCAGTTCTTCAGAGTGATTTTTGCCAAATTTTGAAAAAACTTTTTTTCACGGTTTTCTCGATTTTTGACAAAGTTGCGTTCAATGCTCGAGGTCACAAACTACGCCACACATTCAGGCGACAAAGTTACTGGACTAATCTTCATACAGTGATATTACTCGTGTTTTCAATGAATATTCATATGGGACGTCTACCAATTCATGTTATAAAGCTTATCCAAACATTCATTTTCTCAAAATTACTCACTCTAAAAACGACAGCTAGTTCAATGGGTTTGTGATATACCTATATACGGCTTCGCCATTTATTTCAAATATGAAGAGCTGACAAATGAATTTTTTCAACCATTATTTTTCTTTCAGCTGAAGGCTTAATCCTTTATTTGTTCAGTAGAAAACAATTCGGTTGGAATGAAGTTGACTTCAGTATCTTCAAGTGCTATAGAACAATTGTTGAAATATCAGGTAGGTCTACGTTTACAGAGTATGTATAATAAACTTTTACCATTTCGAATGGAGAATGGAATTTGTAATGCAGTTAATTTTGGGCCTTTTTGAGGTCGACGATCGTGAATACTCGTCTAAAAGAATAACCAAAAAGGTTGAACAATGATTTTCACTCTGCGAAACACTGTCGCACAAGAGCTGCTTTGATGTCCTCAGATTAGCTTCATTTTTCAAATTTGATAATAAACAAATAAGTAAGGAGTGGGTAACCCATTGTTGACGAAAAATCTCAAGATTTACTTTGTGTCATATCATTACTTGAAATGGTGAAGAAAGACATCAACAAAAATCTGTATATAACTGAACAATATTTCAAATTTTTTAGGATGTGCCTTTGTGTTGGCCTATCTTTCCAAATGTCGGCATTGGAATGATATACAAATTGCTCTTTTGGCTGTTATGAGTAGACTGATCGGGTTGGTCATCATGGCTTTTGCACAAAATGGACTCTTCCTTTATTTCGGTAAGTAAACCTGGATTAAATTATTTCGAAAATATGATGAGGGTAGAATCGTGTCGTGAAAATTCACCAATTTTTTCCAGGGACGTTAGCTGATGTTTTCAATGGTGCGATAGTAATAGCTGTACGATCGATGATCACAAAAACAGTGAATCAAAATGACCAATCCTTGGCTAATTCACTCACGGGCCTCTTCGATTCCTTAGGATATTTTCTTATGGGTACTCTATATGCTTACGTCTACTATAACACATTAGCAGTATTTCCTGGAACATTCTTTCTTGCGTCGCTAATTTTGTATATGCCGATTCTTGTAATGCTACTGTAAGTATCTCTCAATTTACTTCATTAATTATTCGGAACATCAATCTCGACAAAAGGAAAGTTTCCTACTATGTATCATTTTTTATCTTCCAATTGTTTGTTAACAAATTTTTGAATTGTATTTCCTCAATCATATTACCAAACATACGAAGTACCCAGTACTTGAATCCACCATGCAGAAGAGTTTATCACTCGTATTAACGAGTTTTTTTCTAGATTATGCTCATCTTTTTAATAAAAAAACACTATTTTCTTCGCAATGAATAGATGGTTTCACAAATGAAAGGATGCATATTTCTTCTACATATTTGATTGATCTACCTTGTACGTTCATAGATATTCTGATAAAATTTCCATAACATCAAATGTTGATTTCCTTCCTAAGAATGATAACTTTTTTTACAGAATCATCAAAAACATAGCAACTGAGGAAAATCACAAAAAGGAGGAGAATACTGAACAAAACGCTCGTGGGGATGAATTTTAAAAATTTAAAAATTACCGATGAAAATAGACTTGGTATATCAAATAAGGTGAAATCATTGCAGTTGGTTTTCTATATTCCTTTATATTTTTAATTAATGTCTCTAATGGAAAACTGATAGAGTTACTGATTCTTATATTTTTATCTCATTAAATAAATCTAAAAGAAAAATAGATATTAGTTTTACTGTAGTTAATTACAGATTTTAATATACCTACCCCTTGAATGAGTTATAAACTCCACAATTTCAAGAAAACAACTTGAACAATCAGATTTCAGATGATTAGTGAATGCTAATGTTTGAAACTTATATTCGTTTGAAACTCAGTAGGAATTTGAAAGTCTATATGAGAGTCTCTCATCAGATGAACTTTTTCTCTAAAAACAAAAACTCAAAATGATAAAACGAGAAAAATAGAGTATTAGAAGCTGAGAAAATACAAGCATTGAAGGAAAATCAGTTTTTCAATTCATAAACACACGTAGGTATTCCTGCTCACACCTTCAATGAATCTACATAAATCCTTCTCCAGAATTCAGCGTAGATGATGCATATATCTGACGGATTAAACTTCCATATTGGACCGGATGATGTAGATCTAAATGACACTTCTGGACACATATGAATGGGCATCCTTTGGTGAAGTACTACGAGTATCTGAGATGGCATCTCTACATCACAATGGCCATATGTGAAACTGTCAAAAGTGTACTCTGTCTGACTCTTCCATGAAAATCTGTTTAAGAACACTCCATTATTGTTTCATGGGGTGGAGAATCAAATTAGAAAATTTGGAAAGTTCAGTTGTATCGAATTCTAGGTAATATACTGAAATAATAAGTGATAAGTTATTAGAAAAAATGAGTAAGTTAAAATTCGGTGATTTTTCAATGTTGAAGATGATAACAATCGCTGGGAGGTATTTTCAATTCCCAATGATTTGCTTTTCGATTAACTTCTCTTCCTGGTTATACTGAATTTGGATATTATATCAAACTTCTGATGAAAATAAAGTTTTCAGACATTTTTATCTTCAACGAGTAGGTGACATTATAGCATTATTTCATGGTAAACAGTGTGGCAACTTGAATATTTCGGTCCCATTCGAAATCAGAAAAAATGCAAAGCGAGGTAAGCTTGAATTTTTATGCATTCTGTACCTATCCTCACTTTCAATGCTTCAAATTGAAGTTTCAGGAAAAGTAAAGGCTGAATTGGTGAATAGGTTATATTTTTCTACAGAACATACTGGACAACATCTCGATAATCTTTTATGGTAAGAAATTTGCATGTTACTTTCAAGTTCTACTGCAGTTCTTGCTATCTCAACTATTCTTCTTTTCGTTCTGAGGAAAATATAAAGTGTTGTAACTTTACAAATTGACACACTGTATGTTAATAAATAAATATTTAGAATACATCTGAATCTTTGAGTTGATAAAACCCTATAATATCAGACATTAACTCCCCAAAATTATCCAAAGGAACCACTACAATAAAACACTTTCCAAATTGAAATTTACACAATATCGTTGTTCGAAAGGCGGACACAAAAGCTATGAAACGATTCGTTTAAATTTCTTGAAATGAATAATGCTGTTCAATGTTATTCGAAGTTTCATAGTGCTTTTCTATAAAAGTCGAAAATGCTTCAGTATATTTCTTTTTTTCATAACTTCAGAGAGTTAATGTCCCTCTAAATGACCAAATTGAATTTAATAAATCAAGCAGTAAGTAACGTAAAATTCAGAATTATTGTAATACTTAAGTAATATCCGGAAGTCCCACTCGAATATCGAAGATCTAATGGAAGATCAATTGCTATCCTAAATATGTCAAACATAGGACTTGAGTAGACTCAATGTTCTCAATTTCGACAGATAGCATATAAAACAAAGTTGCCTAGACAGATGTACGATAAGTATCTGGTAATGTTCACTACTACCCTTGCGACTTCATAAAATATAGCTATCTGCTATATATACCAGGATTTATCATCAAATTATCAGAAGTTACTCTATGATAATGAATGTGAACTTATCGTTACTCTAGAAACGCGGAAACGAATTCAACAGGGCATGCCAAATAAGCAGATAAGATATTTTTAACGCAAAATTCAAATGATTACTGACATTTTCCTATTAAAATGTAATTATGGTTTTAACACGATACAATACACGATAAGTTAGCATTCATGAACATGAAAAAGGTGTCTGAGGGAAAAATTTAACACTGACCTATATCTGTCAACATGATAATTCTCCCGAACAACCCTCTATAATATAATTTCGTAAGTAAAACAATCAGAATAGCAGGTCCATTATATTATTTCATGAGATCAACCTAAAATTTACACACAGGCAAATATTAGAATTTCTGAAGATGAAGTAGATATTATCTAATGAATATTTTTGATTCGATATAGTTATTCTCCTAACAAGTGCAGAAAGTGTTACTTTTGAATATGAATTTCACTCCTCGACATAGCCAAGGCCGCTGTATATAGGTTCCTAAAAAAAACTATCATTTTCATTCTAGCACATACAAAATGAGAGGCGAACAAACAATGTTAGACAACGGACCAACTCAACATCTCGATTTCACAGAAGCAAAGATGAAACAGCCATCTACTTTGAAGAGTATTCAAAATTTCCTGAAAAACATCACTGTAGAACCAATAATATTTCTTTTAACGACACCCAGACTCCTCTGCCTCTTGACCAATGAAAACCTGAATCTAGAGAAAGCATGCTCAGTTAACATTGGTTACAACAATTCAATTTGTTATGCGATGGTATTGAGGAATCGATCGGGTTACACTGCAGAAGAAGAAGTGGCAGTGCAGAAAGTAGTTTCAAGTTTGCTACCCTACAAGCAGGCTTGTCATATTATTCAACTCTTCACTATTTTATTGGTCAGCGGTTGGAGTGATAGAACACAGAGGAGAAAACCAATGTTCTACATTCCCTTCATTGGGGACATTTCTGCATTACTAGGTTATATACTTTGCGTTTATTTCTTCATGGATCTAGGTGCAGAGTACTCTATCTTTATCGAAGGCATTCTAACAATAGCTTTCGGTGGTTTTCAGTTGTTGTTAGCTGGTTCTTACAGCTACATAGCATCAATTACCGATAATGAATCTCGAACAGTAAGAATAGGCGCTGTAACAATCGTTTCAAGAGCTTCTATTACTTTGGGAATAGCTCTCAGTGGATACAGCTTCAAATGTCTGGGATTTTATGGTGTTTACTTAGTAGCTTTAGCGATGAACTTAGTAGGTGTTGCAATGGCATTTATTACCATCAAAAATATTCCTCGAAACGATCGAGAAGTGGAGCATGTAGAACATAGCTGCTGTTCTCAAGTCTGGAATGGAACATTCGACAGTTTTGCAAAATGTATAAAGGTATGTTTCAAGAAAGGTCCTAAAAGGAGAAGGACCAAAATGATCATACTCCAGCTGATGAACTTCATTGCTTTCGGTATAATGACAGGTAAATGTATACTTCAAATTTCTCCTAGCATCAGAAACATCGTCAACGGAAACGATTTTCGTTTCCATTGTTTCAGTCAGATTTTCTAGTATTTCGACTTTTCTTCTCCGTAATATTCCTCTTCAATCTAGTTGCGTTCCAAATTGATATGACACTCTTCAATATCAGAACACTGACATAATGATTTTTTTTCATTGAACTGGTTTTTGTAATGTTGACTTCAGATTATTGAATATATTATGTTTTTGAGAGCATAACTTTCCAGACCGTATCCTAGGCATATGATCAAATTGACGAAAATTAATATAATTAATTTTTATGGTGGTTGCTCTTTCATTATTTATTGTATTGCAGCTGAGTTCGGTGTGACATACTTGTTCAGCCGAAGACAGTTTGGATGGGATGAAGTTGATTACAGTTTATACAAGGCATATAAAACCATTATTGAAGTGGTGGGTAAGGAGAATTCATTGATAGATTTTATTAGTATAAAAGATCTGGATTCATTGATAGTCCGAGGATCGCCTCTTATCGCTGTCATACTTGATGTCTTATGGCAGATCGCTCTGTGGTCAGTCGTCAATTCTTGACATTTCAACCTGACGTCACCCTATAATCGTGACATCCATTGTCATCGGCACATATCCTAAAACGTCAGAGAAGAAAGCGAAGCAAAATTCTAACCTTTCTTGGAATTTCGTCATTTTGAAAATGTTGCTGACGGGCCCTCGTAGCCAAAAAAAGCCTGCAACACAGCACAGCAAGATTCCCGGAGCCCTTCAGGCTCCCAAAATCAAACAGCACAAATTATTCCATGATCCACAGGATTTCATAAGATTCATGATTTTTTTTTGAATAAAAATTTGGACTTGAAACAAAATCATCTTCAGGTTGTACCATTGGTCTGGCATATTTTTCGAGGCATCTACATTTTCAGGATGCCACAATCGGAATGCTTGCAGTGGGATTCAGGATAGTAACTACCACAATTTTCGCTTTTGCTCCTAACGGACTTATTTTTTATTTGGGTAAGTTATGAATTTTCGCCCCTCAAAATATAGCGAATTGTTGAAATCAATAATTCATTTTCAAGTGTAACACAGTTTTCCTCACCTAGCTCAGATATACATAGTAGATTTTACAAAAAAGTAATGACGGTAGCATACTACTACGCAATAATAAACTGCGCCACATGAGTTCGGGTTATTGACTTAAATTGCAAAAAAATAAAGATGAAATGAGGTTTTGTGATGAAAATTCATATAAATATGATTTCATGTTGCAGGAAATGAAATTAATTTTAGCCTGTAGATTTGCAGCTTATAACAGGGAAAAATGGAGTAAAAAAACGAAATTTTATTCCCAGAGAATTCAAGCATTTTACGACTATCAATACAATGTATGGCCTCCACGGCATCAATAAAAGCTTGACATCTTCTTCGCATACTACACACGAGGTTGTTGAACATTTCTTGAGAAATTTGGTTCGATAAACGGGAAAGGAGCTCTCATTTAAGGATTCTGGGATTGGTTGATGATTATCTAATCTTTTTTGGAGCATATCCCATGCATGTTCTATGCAATTCAAATCTGGTGAGTGCGGAGGTATTGCTTACTATGGCTGCACGGTGCGGTCTAGCTTTATGGTCTAGAAATTGAAAAATTTCACCAATAGCAGCGGGAAAATTTGGCAAAAAATAGTCAATGACTTGCTTCCTATAGTGTAAGGTGGTCATATCCCCAGGACAAATGTGTAGATCTGTAAGCCCGTTGAAACATATCCTGGCCCATACCATAACACTACCCCCTCGGAATGTATGGACTTCTTGGACATAGCGACGATAACGGGGTATGCCTGTGATTGTTCATACTCTTTTTCTTCGAGAATCTGAAACAAGTCGATATCTAGATTCATCATTGAAAAGGACACTACTCCATTGATCGTTCCAATTGATATGTTGCCTTGACCATTAAAGTCTTTGACGCTCATGGTCACGTGTTAATGGAATTCCACTTAATGGACGTCTAGAACCTAGATACACCTCTCTCAAACGTCATCTGATGGTTTCGATGGAAACTTGGACCCCATCTGCCTTTTGAAGAGTATTGTGTAGCATTCTACACATAGATGTAGGCTCTCTTCCCACCGAAAAGGTGATGAAACGATCCTTAGCAGGTGTTGTTTTTCGTCGCTCACCATGCCTTGGTCTTCCCAACCCTGAACCTATTCCACAGTCAAGATATCACACTTTATCTGACTTGGAGCCTTTCCGCTACAACAACCTGAGTTAGAATATGAATAGTGGTTTTTACGATTTAATTCCGATAATAGCCCTATTAGCCTCAGCGTTTGTTAATTTACGTCTTGGCATTTTCAGAAATACGAAAATTCATAAAGCATATGCAAAGAACCAAACTTCAGAAAAAAGGCGACCAGATTGACGAAATGTCTCATACTGATTTTTAGTGGATCGATTCAAGTTGTTATTGAGTTAAATGATTTTACAGCGATTTACTTGAAGATTTCATACTTTTTAAAACGAATGAATACGATATCCCTAACTCTTGTGGTGCAGTAGGTATATTTCAGTAAACCGTAGTCTGAAATTTTTTATTTCGGAATAAAATGGGATAACAAAATTACACTATTCTCGAAAGATTCGAAAATGAACAGGTTCATCAATACAATTCCTTTTTTTTTCCAGGAACACTCAACGATTTTGTAGGAGCTCAAACATTGATTTCCGTCAGATCGCTCATAACAAAATTAGTCAATCAAGACGAGCAAGCTATGGCTAATTCGATGGCTTCTGTGATAGATTCGGTAGGATTATTCATTATTGGACCTCTCTACGCCTTCATATACTATAATACCGTAGAGTTTTTTCCTGGAGGGTTCTTCTTATTCTCAACATTGATGAATATTCCCGTCTTCATTTTGTTTTAGTGAGTATGAAATACACCCAGTTTATGGTTAAAATATTCTTTGTTCATTCTTGTTTCAGTGTTTTTTCTCGGATTTCACATCAGCAGAGTACATGATTGCGGTATTTCATTATTTGAGATAATGGACATTCTTCCTTGAAGTTTGTGAATTGTGCGTATTTTAATTTTATCTATTTTTCTTGTTCAAAAAAAGATTACACATTGTGTTCTATTATTTATCGCCCCTCATTTCATATCCTTTTTTTTTTTTTTTACATTTATTCTGAAACGGTCAAGTATTCAGAGGTTAGTACCTACCTATAGTTATCGATCTCTAAAAAATTATAGTTAAAAGTAAATTGATCAAATTGAGTGAGTGTGGAGTGATTCATTCCTGAACAAAATATATTGCGTACACTATTAACAGTATTGATGCAATCTCGGTATTGATGAATGTACAAGAAGCACCTGGAATTTCATGCCAAGTATCAAACAATAATCTTAACGACGTCATATTCAGAATGAGCTTCTATTATTTGATGTCAGTTCATGAGGCACGTGGTCAAATGTTGTACCTGCGACACTGGTAATATATTTGGAAACAAAATATTTTTCCTTTTCAATCTGATTGAACACATGCATTTCATCTTCATGTATTCGGAAAAATATTTCTCTAGGCTGAAGGACCCAAGGTCGATGGCCATTTGCTCCGCAATAAAGTACTGTTATCTATTTCTCTAGTATTTTTTATTGTTCTCGTGAGTAATTTCTTTTCATTATGTAATGAATGATGTGTAGATCAGGATTTGATTTTAAAATATATTTCAACGAAGTTTATCTAAGGTCATTTCGATATCAAATCCAAATTTGCTTGAGAAATACCTCCATAGGTATAACGAAGAAATGTAACAAATAAATCATTTTTTCGGATGCTAGAAAAAGAAACATCATTTACAAACGGTATTATTATACATAATTTGATTTCTTGTGAGAGGAGATAATCTAGTTCGAAGTTCAGATAGACTTCACATGAAACTAAGTTTTTTTTCGAGAATTATTTCGATTGACAATGAAAAATATTTGAGCATTCTGTGATTCTCCTATCAAAAGTTATGAGACATTCAGTGTGAATTGTGCTCAATCCTGTATAGTATACAAATATTGAATGAATGAAATCACCAAAAAACTTTATCGTTGCTAATTATCAATAATGAATGTGAAATTTTCCTATCTTTCAACTCAATTAGATGTGTTCTTTTGCTATCAATGTTCAGAAATAACTTTAATCCGCATGGATATAGTAATTCACGAAGATAAAATTTGCAGTTTACTATTGATTGCGGTTGGGAAAATCACTATTTTCCTCTTCAACGATGTTTTTTATCAAAGAGTTTTACAATTCAGTTTTATATCTACAACGAAACGATTCAGAATGAAAAAAAAGTTGTGAATAACAATAGATCCAATCAGAATTGAATCATTCCATTCAATTCGGGTACGTTGCCATTTTCTTCCGTATCTTTAAGACTACTTGATTTATTTCAAGAGCCTTTTTTACTTGGGATATTTCATATATCAAATCCAGTTGAGGAATGTCTTAAATTTTTTGCAAAGAGAAGAACACTGATGGAATTCTAGAATTTGAAAGTTTATTGAAAATTAACCCAATCTCTATCTAATCAAACTTGAATGAGAACTAGCAACTGAACAGATATAAATGTAAGTTTCTTCTCTCATATGTACGCTGTGAAAATAATGTTATAGAATGATCTGAATGAATTATTCGTAGGTTGTAATGGAGATCCCAAAGGAAAAACTTGTAACAACTGTTGAATTCGAAAAAATGGAAGAGATAAAACAATCAAGCACGTCTTCTCTTGCACGGAACATTGGACACATTTTTACAAATATAACGGTAGAACCTATAGCATTTTTTCTGATCGCCCCACGGCTTATATGCAGTCTGGCACTACGAAATTTGTTTCTAGAAAAAGCCTGCTTCGTTAACTTGGCACTCAACGAAACAATTTGCCATGCTATGGTAGTAACAAATAGATCAGGATATACTTTAGAAGATGAGATAGCTGTTTATCGAGTCCTCTCTAGTATGTTACCTTATAATTCATTTTTTCATCTATTCCAAATACTCTTCATACTGATGATAGGAAATTGGAGTGATCGGACAGGAAATAGAAGGCCGATGTTCATTGTACCCTATATTGGAGATATTGTTGCTGTTTTTGGTTACATCTTATGTGTTTATTTCTTCATGGAACTCAGTGTTGAATATCCTATTATCATAGAGGCTCTCTTCACTATCTCCCTAGGAGGTGTACCACTCCTCATGGCAGGAATGTATAGCTATGTTGCCACCATAACGGATACAAAATCACGAACAGTCCGAATAGGTGCTGTCTCTATCGTTTTGAGAACTTCAATGTCTTTGGGAATAGCTGGTAGTGGATTCATGTAAAAATATTTAGGTTTTTATGGAGTATTCCTGATTGCCTTAGGCATGAATCTAATTGGTTTCGTTGACATATTTTTTGTTGTTAAGAGTTTACCAGATAACAAAGAATGTGTTGAAAAGGATAAAAAAGGAAATGGTTGTCTACTATTATGGAAAGGTATTTGTGAAAGTTTACTGAAGAGCCTGAAAATCTGTTTCAAATCTGGACCTAATAGGCGAAGAGCCAGGATGATTCTGCTCCAATTAATTAACATCCTCAACTATGGAATAATGATCGGTGAGTTTGAGTTCCCCATCTCCATATAGGTTGTCTAACACCTGATAAGACATTTTCAGGATACGGGATATAGTATGATTTTAAGAATCATATGTTATAAAGTTTGTCCAAACATTCGTGTTTTCAAAATTAAAACGAAAATTAGTATGTTTTCCCAATTATATCATCTTCAATTCCTAGTAGAAAAAATTTAAAAAGGAAATTGAAATAATTGGTGTGCTCTGATCAAAAAAGATAAACACGAGTTTTTCCGAGTTCGACAAAGAATGTTATGATAATTTTAGTTTCGCCGTTCATATTGCTTTTATTTCAAATATGAGGAACAGAAAAATGTATTTTTTCAACCATATTTCTTTTTCAGCTGAAGGCTCAATCCTTTTTTTGTTCAGTAGAAAACAATTCGGTTGGAATGAAGTCGACTTCACTATCTTCCAGAGTTATAGAACAATTGTTGAAATATCAGGTACTCCTACATATCTATACAGAGCATAGTAATATTTTACCATTTCGACTGGAAAAGTTGTATCGAGTGCAATAAAGTACATTTTTGGGCCTCTTTGAGTTCGACGATCGTGAATGTTCGTCTAAAAGAATAACCAGAAAGTTAGAACAACTCTGCCAAACACTGTTGCAAAAAGGCTGCTTGGATGTTCTCAGATACTATCATTATCAGAACTCTTTATTGCATAAAACTCATACAACAGGGTTATTAACAATGTGCAATAGGCGAGATGTGCAGCTTCACTCTTCAGATTCATTCAATCTGATAATGACAAATAAGTAGGGAGTGGGTAATTTGTAATCCATTGTTGATGAAAATTCCCATGATTCACTTTGTGTCATATCGTTTCTTGAGATGGTGAAGAAAGCCATTACCAAAAATCTGTATAAAAGAACAATATTTCAAATTTTTCTAGGATGTACTTTTGTGTTGGCCTATCTCTGCAAATGTCGGCATTGGAATGATATACAAATTTCCCTTTTGGCTGTTATGAGTAGACTGATCGGGTTGGTCATCATGGCTTTTGCACAAAATGGACTCTTCCTCTATTTCGGTATGTAAGCCTGGATTAAATAATTTCGAAAATATGATGAGGGTAGAATCGTGTCGTGAAAATTCACCAATTTTTTCCAGGTGCGTTAGCTGATGTTTTCAATGGTGCAATAGCAATAGCTGTACGATCGATGATCACAAAAACAGTGAATCAAAATGACCAATCCTTGGCTAATTCACTCACGGGCCTCTTAGATTCCTTAGGATATTTTTTTATGGGTACTCTATATGCTTACGTCTACTACAACACTTTAGCAATATTTCCTGGAACGTTCTTTCTTGTGTCACTAGTTTGGTATATGCCGATTCTTGTAATGCTACTGTAAGTATCTCTTAATTTAATTTATTAATAATTATCATCAATCTTGACAAAAAGAATGTTTCTCTCCTATTCATCATGTTTTATCTTGTACAACTGTTTGTACACAAATTTTTGAATTGTATTTCTTCAAAACTCCGTACACCTTAAGCAAAACTAGAAAGTAACCAGTACCTAAATCCACCATCGAAAAGGTTCATTATCACTCGTAATAACGAGTTGTTTTCTAGATTATGCCAATCCTTTTTTACGAAAAAAATATTTTCGTTGGAATGAATGTGTTTGTTCACAAATGAAAAATCCATCTTTCTTCTACATATTTTATTGATTTACTGGGTTGACAGATATTCTGATAAAATTTTCATATTATCAAATGTTGATATCCTTCTTAAGAATGATAACTTTGTTCACAGACTCATCAAAAACATAGCAACTGTGGAAAATCACAAAAAGGAGGACAATACTGAACAATTAGCTCGTAGGGATGGATTATAAAAATTGAAAAATTAACGAGATCTTCCTCGAATATTCTGCAATGGACGTATATTTTTTTAAAGATTTTCTCTAATGGAAAATTGATAGAGTTATTGATTCTTATATTATTATCTCATAAAATGAATCTACAGGAAAAATATACTTATATCAATTTCACTGTAGTTAATTGTAGATTTTGATGTGCATACTTCTTCAACACTTCGTTATTCTTATTCCTTGAATGAGTTATAAACTATACAATTTCAAAAAAAAACAACTGGAACAATCTAACTGCTAGGGCCAATGTTTGAAACTTTTTTATTTATATTTGGATATTTCAGTAGCATCAGATTGACAAGTTTAATTTTGCATATCGAAAATAGGACCAAATTCATTGATAAAAAATATCGATTTAAAATCACTCTGACATTTTTCATGTAGGTAATATAAAATTATTCGACCTATAGCGTCATACCTGTATCGCCTGAAATTCGTTATGTAGAAATTCAAGGAAGGCCAAATATTGAAAATTAATAATTATTATTGCAACAAGAATTTTTTCCTCTGAAGATGAAAAATTAAGTTTTACATCAAAATGATAGAACGGGAAAAATAGAGTATTCACTACTGAGAAAACGTAATGGTTCTAAGCATTGAAGAAACACAGTTTTCCAATTCATAAACACACGTACGTATCACTGCTCACACCTTCAATGAATCTACAGAAATCCTACTCCAGAATTCAGCGTTGATGATGGATATATCCGAAGGATTAAACTTCCATATTGGACAGGGTGTAGTAGATCTTAGTGACACTTCTGGACACATATGAATGGGCATCCTATGGTGAAGTACTACGAGTATCCGAGATGGCATCTCTACATCACAATGGCCATATGTAAAACTGTCAAAAGTGTACTCTGTTGGACTCTTCCATGAAAATCTGTTTAAGAACACTCCATTAAAAGTTTTCGAACCATTGGGATGCCGGAGGAAACTATTGAATCAAAAAAACTACCTGATCTTTTAGAAATAACCAATATCTTAAGATGAAATTCAAATAATCATTTTTGGCTATCGGCATAAGAGCTTCGCTGAATATGGCCACCTTTTTTGTATGCGGATGTATATATATTTATATAGGTGAACATAGAATTTAACAAATTCAGGGACATTTTCAGATTTGAAAATGATTCATTACAATAAGAAAATGGGTATATTCGTAAAATGAACCGTTGTGACGGAAAAAACATATTCAATAGTAATCATAAATTGGAGAGAGTCCTAAGGAACTCTCTTATTGAAAAAATGTGTTCGAGATTCACACTTTACATATCCTTTTCGAAAGAAAACTATCTCAGGGGATTCCGTATCCCGACTTTCACCCTCACTATACGCTTAAATTTTTTTTTCTTTTTGAATTACCTCAGGAATAAAAATCACGAGTGGAATTGGCTAGTACAAGATTCATATAAACGAGATAATATAAAAAATTGGAAGCAGAGACAGCTCTCGAAGCCGTTCCCATACACAAGTTCAACGTCTCACATCCACACAAGAATCGCTTGTTAATCCAATGTCATTATAAACTCGGTTGTGACAACTAATTTATCCCTTGTTCTAATTTATATGATGTTTATGATAATGCGCTGCATGGTGTCGAAGACAGAGCTACTGCCTTGAAGCTGGACGGTATGAAAGAATATCATGATAAAGTCTAATATTTCAGGAGCAGAAACGTTTTCATTCAGAGGGAACAGCATGGGATGAAATCAAATACCTTCAGTGTTACATTCGTATGGCAAGACGTGAAAATTATTCGAGAAATATTTATATAACCACCCGATAAGTATGAAGGAAGAATTGATGAATAAGACTTGTTTAATCCCCCTCTATCTTATTTTTTCCATCACAGTGTTACTTGAAAGATATCATCACACATCTTATAACATCAATAATCTGTACAATTGGGTTGGAACTATATAGGTAGGTTGTTCTCAAAGGTGAGGCTTTTTTACAGTTTAACAAACTCAAAATGATTATACCAAAAATCCTGTTTGTACACTGTGTCCCAAATTGGGCGAAACTGCACTGTATCTCAGCTATTATTGAAGATAGAGACATGCGGTTTTCACACTTCTGTATTCATTTTTGTGAAAATTTAAAATCCACATATATAAATATTCCAACTTCTTCTGTTTCTGAAATACAGGGGAAAAACAGAAATGTTCACTTTTTTGAGATGTAATTATTTCTCAGACACTCTATAAGATAGAAAAAAATTAAAACTGCTTTTAATATAGAGGGTGTACCAAGATCGACGGCCTATTAGGCGTTTCTGGAGAACTTGACCTATTTGAAATCTGAAAATTGGGATTATGTTATTGTTTGACATCATCTACCGATCCAGAATATTCTTGGAGCCTGAGCCTTTTCAGTTATACAGGGAGTGGAAAAAAAATCTCCAGAAATTTTTTTTGTGTTTATTTGTTTTCGAATTTGAATACGTGCTCAAATCGTTGCATTCGTCAGAATATTTTTCAAAATATCGAGAAAAAACTGAAGAAAAAGGGAGATGAGTGTATTCGGTAATATGTTTGTTATTCCTAACCCGTCACAGAGTGTTCCAAATGTTAGTTCAAAAATTGGGATCAAAATTGACCCATAACTTTCGTTTTTCAAATTAGAACCCTATTTTTTATGATTGCGTTGAATTGTGCGAAGAAAAATGATGATAATGTTCCAACATGTTAATGCTCCTATAATTAATAATTCTTGAGTTATTCAGGATTTCCTGATTTCATGTCATACGTACCGTCGAATTCATAGAATCTGTTTCATATCAACAATGACCTTGGTCATAGAAGATGAATTACTCAAATAACCCACTAGTGACTTCCTCTTCCCTGAATTAATTTATCATTGTTGATATAAAACTCAAGAATTAGTAATTTTAGGAGCATCAACATGTTAAAACATTATCATCATTTTTCTTCGCAGAATCCAACGCAATCATAAAAACATAGAGTTTTAATTTGAAAAACGAGAGTTATGAGCCAATTTTTATCCCAATTTTTGAACCAACATTGGAACACCTTGTGACGGGTTATTCAAAATTCTGGAATTGTATTTCCACAGTCTTCGCCTTCAAAAATGTGAAAACAGTTTTTGATTACGATTTCCATGTTAGGAAAAACAAACATAATGCCGAATACACTTATCTCCCTTTTTTCTTCAGTTTTTTCTCGATATTTTGAAAAGTATTTTGACGAATGTAACGATTTGAGTACGAATGTATTCAGAATTGCATACAAATTCGGAAACAAAAGAACAGACAAGAATTTTCTGAAAATTTTGTTTCACCCCCTGTATAACTGAAAGTGGTCAGGCTCCAAGAATATTTTGGATCGGTAGATAATGTCAAACAACAATATAATCCCAATTTTCAGATTTCAAATAGGTCAATTTCTCCAGAAACGCCTAATAGGCCGTCGAACTTGATACACCCTGTATATTTTTACGTAGAATTCAGTGGCGTAATTAAATTATTTTTTCAGAGCATTGTTTTAGAAATTGTGCACAAACGTGAAATTGTTCAAATGGGATACCCCATCGTCAAATTTTTGCATTTATTTTTCTGAATACATTGATGTATCACAACCTTATATTCAAAAAATTCTGAAAATCAGAAAATTCCTCATTTGTGTTGGTATTTTTTTTAATAGTAAGACATGAATCCTTTCACACATGCATAAAAATTTAACATACATAAAAAAATTCAGCATAATATTAAAATTTCTCTCGTTTTCAACATTTTCAAGATTATGTTGACGAGTGATATTTTAATTAATGTTTAATTATAATTAAGTAAATAGGTTTGAGGAACATGCTCTGACAGATGGACACAACTTAGATTTCTCAAATCCAATATGAAAAGATACTATCCCAGGCTAAATATGGAGGCCATTCGAATTTATAAACACAAAAACAACATACTAAAAAAAAAAAGAGACAGACCCCTTTTTTACTGGTTACCGACCTCAGAAAAAACATTAACCGGGGTGTAGAAATTCAGCGTTCGAGGTACAATCCTAGACCAAGAATCATCTGAAGATGCCTACCGCAGTCATAGGCGAAACGTTAGGTGAAATTATTCCTAATGGACCACGGCCAATAAGCACGGAAGACGCTTTCAATTTTCAGTTGAGGTTCTTGCAAAAAATGTGTGATTTTTCATTAAAAAATCAATACAAAAAGTTCATTTCAATATAATTGTAGATACCAATTTCAGAGCAAATTCCATATGAATGATATCTTTCGATGTTTTCTTTGTTTATTTACCTTAATAAAAATAAAAACATTGAAACTGAAACTGAAAATTTTTGTATATTTTTTAAAAATCTAATGAAGTTATCAAAAAATTGTTTGGAAACTTTTGTAGATAAGTGCATCATCCTGAACTTTTGATTCGATAATTTTTCTGTATTTTCATTATTTAAACAATTTAAAAGAAAGGACAAATTCTCATTTGATGATATTCCTGAAAATTGCATAACTGACATCGTATTATTTTTTTCATTTTAAGCACAACTCTTTTAATTAATTTGAATATACAAAATGTATGTACTATTTATGGCATTTCGAGCACTTGCCTCACGTTGAGAGTCATTACAGCAGCCCCATTCAAAATATTACTCTATACCAAGAACGAATTCAAAGTTCGATCAGATCGAAAACTAATTCTGCTCGCATCCGAGCCCTTCAATCAGCCCACTAGATCCTGAGAACCGCTCTACTCCCGACTGCTCCGAGGATCGGTTAATTAAAACAGATTCAAATCATTAGAGCTATAAATAAGAAGAGATAAGGAGTGATTTAGAGTGGATATTAAAGCGGTCCATCATCGTCGGGACACGCATCCAATCCCGAATATCTGGCAAAGGGGCAATTAAAACGACGATTAAGAAACATATCTGAGGGTAACGCCTCATCACAAATCACGCCACCTGTACTCTAAATCATCGAATCGAACCTACCACAAAGCCATCCCAGTCTAAGTCATGACGCATCCCTGTGATGGGTTGATCAGTTTCTTCGAGTCGTAAATATTCGTAACTGAAAAAAATCAGATATCCCGGACGGCATCGAAATATGAATTATACCCACAGGCGTAACAAGACGGGGGAGTTATTCATTGAAAAAAATTTAAAATGTATGTATTATTTCTTCAACTTGAAAAAGAAATGAGGAAAAGAATTCTTTTTATAAGGTGAACCTACAACTGGTCAGCCAGGCCGTGTGTCATTAATCGAAAAAAAGTGATAGTCCGAAGGAGCAACGTCTGGAGAATACGACGGGTGGGGTAGGACCACGTTCGCAACATGGGGTGGAGCATTATCATGTTGTACTTTACTATGTTTCTCGTTGTATTGCGGCCGTTTATCTTTCAATGCTTGGCTCAAACGCATTAATTGAATTCGATAACGGTCGCGTGTGATGGTCTTGATCATTTAATGCCTCCAATTTTGCATCTATGAAAACCTCCTCTGTTCCACCACCATGCTGGTCTTCGACGTTAAAATCGCCGTTCTTGAAACCACTCTCGGTACGTTCTTTCACTAATAACGGCCTCACCATGAGTATTCGAGAGCATTCGATGACCCTCAGCCTCAGATTTCTTCATATTGAAGCAGAGAAAATTAAAACCTCCCGCAAATGACGAGAATTCGGCTCGTAAACTGACATGATTAATCGAGAAAAACTTTATGTTGGAGACACAAATCGACTAATATTTTGATGGCGTTATATTTGCAAATATATACAGGGTGTTTCAGAATAAGGTTCTGTAAATCCGGGATCTTAATTCTCAGATGATTTTATGATATAAAGTTCCTATGAACTATGGGTCTCTGACGCACTGTTTTCTGAGATACAGGGTGTTAAAATTGAAAAAAAAATTGGTTGTATGAAATTATTTTCTACACCGTTCACGATTTCTTTTTGCGTTTTGGCACGTTATGAGTACGCATCAAGACACAATTTTTCCGATACGAAACTATATTCAATTTTCACCAGTGGCGTCCGTACAGACTTCTGTCGGAACAAATTCGGTGAAAAAATTGGTACGCCAATGATTTTTTTCAAATTTTAAATTATTTTCGGAATCACCACATATTCAACAGTAAGAACCGTCTCTTGAGTTTTTTACCTGCGACGAATACTTTCTGGAAAAAAAAAAATAAAATGCAATTTCATCTAGGAAAATTACGAAATTCTTTGATTACTTCCAAAATCGTCTGGACACAGATTAAGGGAAAATGTGTCTTAATGCGTACTCATAACGTGCCAAAACGCAAAAAGAGATCGTGTACGGTGTAGAAAATGATTTCATAAAACCAAGTTTATTATTTCAACACTCTGTATTTCAGAAACACTGCGTCAGAGACCCATAGTTCATAGAAACTTTATATCATAAAATCATCTGAGGATTCAGATCCCGAATTTACGGAACCTTATTTTGAAACACCCTGTATAATTATATATGCCATCTAAGATCTATTTATTTCAACTACTACTTTCCGCTACAGTCAGTTATTGCAAAACGGCGGAAGCTAAGTTGTACATCTAATAATCTGAAAACGCCAAATATTTATAAGATTTATATGATCAAACCTTTTAAACTTTTTGAAAATATATTCATAATAAAGAAAAAATCAAGAACCCATTATTCACTTTCTATATCAGATACTAATAAATCAATAAAAAACTTTCTAGTTCATTGATCTATTTATTTTTCAGAATTTATTGGAATGGGTCATGAATTAATCTAATCAACTAATTATTCTTGATAGCGGGAGGATTAACTATTTTCGATAATTTTTGAAGCCATTTCATGTCTCTCAACTATTTGAGAGATATGAAATTCATCTATATGAATTTCATTTTTGGCATTAAGTTCCTTTTACTTGCTCTTTCGTCTTCACATGTTTTGTTTGCATCACCATTCTGAGCGATTTTTACCCAAATTTCTTGTGTATGTTGATGAATGGACTCAAAAAATTTTTATATTCATCACTCTCTGAAGTTTTAATCCTAAAACTGGGAGAGAAAATCCTATAGAAATTTCAGAAAAATTTTTCACAACCGATTCGCTTCTGTCAAATTCTTTCAAGAAGAGAGCATTTTCATTTTTTTCTAATTTTCAAATGATGTTTTTTCGAAAGCACAGTGAAAATCCAAAAGAATTTCCGAAAATCCTCCCCCTTTCTTTTATAGTCCCTTCCCTTTCTAGCAGAATATCGCTATCACGAGTTTTCCAATCGAGAAAGTGTGTACGATATCACATTTTTTAAGCTGAGAGTTGTTAATTCCCTTCTAACTATTTCCGCAAAAAAATACTTGGAGCCTAATTTTTACCGAAAAAGGCATATTTTTCGGATAGATTTACTGAACTAGATTTATCAAGAGTGAATTTTTAACAAGAACTTTGTTCGTGTTGTATTCCATAGAAATTATTCTGGAATCATGGAATTATTGCAAAAAATGTTTTTTTTCCACTAATAATGATAAACATGAAGGTAAATGATTCAAGACCATCATCACATGTAATTTGTTCTTAATATCAGTTTGTCGAACCTACTCTGGATACCCTGAAAAAAAAGCGGGGTTGAGAAACGATCTGGAAAAAATCGAGTGGACCAAATTCTCGTGCACCGGGAACATTTTTTCCCTCCTTATGTTTTGCCCGGTTGTTCGTCATCCTCCGGGAGAAGCGTCGCAAGATGTGCGGCCATTAAAGCAGTTTGATTTACAAAACCATAAAATTGATTTATGTCCACTAATGCATAGTGCGTTAGGTAAAACACAAAAGAAGCGAGTGACATAAATCGTACGGATCTCTTGGTCCGCTGTCATCCGGCCCTCCGTTTCGCGACAAGAACGTGGTACAGACAAGAGGTCATGAGAAAATCGAACGTGGGGATGCCATGTCGCATATTATTTCGGTGTGTGGAATACGCTGGGGTTGTGTTAAATGCATTTTATGCCGGAAAGTCTGATAAGCTTTTACTTTCGAGACGAATTTATTCATCTTTCGATAAGGTTGTTGTGAATTATGGTATTCAATTGTCGATTTTTTCGACAATCGAATCTTGAGTAAATAGGCTTGCGAAAAAATTCTTTTTTCGCAATACTGTATAGGAGGGAGAAATAAGTGATAACTGAACTACAACTTTTTAACCGAAAGAGATAGAGGAAACCCCTTGGTAAAAAACATAGTACGCTACTGAATTGCTATGAAAAAAGGTGTCTCTAAAATGTTTTCATCTCAACATCCTAAAACAAACAGAAACGGAGATGGTGACCAAAGTTGAAACCGCCGAAATTGCAATTTTGGCCTATAACTTGAAAATAAAAGAAGATTGGGGAATGCAGTTGATGACATTGTCAGTTTCTTTGAAAAAGACTACCATTATGTGTCATTCATTTTTCTCTATCTCCTTCGGTGAAAAAGTTGTGGTTCAGGTATCAATTTTGCCCTCCCTGTACACTATGTCCCAAATTGCTTGAGACTGCACTGTATCTCAGCTATCATTGAAGATAGAGACATGCGAATTTCGCAACCCTGCATCAAATTTCTGTGAAAATTTTAAATCCACAAACAGAAATATTCCAACTGCTTCTATTTCTGAAATACAGAGGAAAAACGAAAAATGTGTACCCTTGGAGATGTTACTATTTCTCGGGCCCTGTATGATATAGAAAAAAATGAAAACTGCTTATGACAGATATTTTTACGTAGAAGTCAGTGGCGTAAAAAAAAATTTCAAGATTGAGCACAAATTTGGTATTTTTCAAATGAAACACCCTGTATAATTTAAAGTCAAATTTTTGAATTTTTTTCTGAATACATCGATGTATCACAACCTAACCTTCAATAAATTTAAGTTTTCGCTTCGAAAAAAATCGATATATATATTAGTTTTTCTAATAGTAGGTCATAAATTCTTTCACACATGCATTTAATTATTACTTTTTCAAAACGCCATGTGCCTGAAAGCTCTTTATTTTATAATAATTTTAACATGTATTCGAAATATCACTTTTCAATAAAAACTTGAAATGGTGAAAACTAAAAAAACTTTAGATTAATATTGAAATTTTTTCATGCATGCTTAGCATTTATGCAAGTGTTGAAGAATTCATGACCTATTATCTTTATACAATGATACTATTGAAATAACAAACATAAATATGGATTCTTTTGATTTTTTAAGCTGAAATTCATTAAAGATAAGGTTGTGATACATCAATGTATTCAGAAAAAAAGTAAAAATTTGACGGTGAAATATACAGGGCTCTCCATTTTAAAAATACCCCGTTTGTGCTCAATCTTGAAAACTGAGCGTAGTTAAAAAAAAACTGGCGTAGTTAAAAAAAAATTCAGAGAATTTTTTTTTAACTACGCCACTGAATTCTACGTAAAAATATCTATTGAAAGCAGTTTTTATTGTTTTCTTTCTCATACTGTAATATTTACATCTAAAAGAAGTGAGCAGTTTTGTTTTCGCCTTGTATTTCAGGAACAAAAGTAGTTGGAATATTTTTGTTTGTGGATTTGAAACTTTTACAAAAAGGTAACACGGGGTTGCGAAAAACGCTTGTCACTTTTTGAATCCGTTTTTGAGTAAAAACTCTCAATTGAAATTTGGTTTGTAACAGGAAATCCGAATTAAATCCAGCGGTTTACGAATTGATGTAGTCTATGTTACTCAAAAAAATTTAGTTCTTGGCTTTGTGGAAAATCCGATAAAAAAACTGACAACATAATATAATTCTTTCAATATCAAAGTACCTTTAATGATGTTGTTCGTTTCGTTTTTTCAGTAAACAAATGAAGTTTAATGAAGTTAGTTAGTATAACTTCAGAAAATTATTTCCACTTACTGAAAGTTATACACAAAAGTATACAATCCTACTCAACCTCACCTTGATTGATAGTATAGATAGAGTACTTTTGTATGTTCATGATAATCAGGCAGATTTTTACAAGTGAAGTGAAGTGTTTTTTTCTATTGATATGGATATTTTTGAAATTCAAGACATGTAGAAATTCTGAATTGAGTAGAAAAAAGCACTTACATGTTAGAAACTCCTCAACTAATTTCTTTTATTCAGGGGACCTACTCCAGGGATATTCCCTATTCAAGTACCTGGAAATCCTTGTTGTGTAAGTCCAACAGAAAAAAAAAACTCTGGTGGTTACATACTGCCTGTGGAGAACACGCAGTTTACTGAACCGGCACAACAAAAGTCACTATGACTTATAAGTAACGCATGCAGGAACAAGCGGAGAAATTGGGAATTGAATAGCTGTCAGCAACAAATTAGGGGGAGAGCGAACATATCATGTACAATGGGAAGAGAATAACATGTATAAATCAACAGTGTCAAATTCTAATTGATATTTCAGTGAAGGGACAATTTGATATATCCATTTTGATATAAGATTCCGGTAGTAATCATGAATAAGAGGGATTGAATAGCTCTTTAACTAGTACTACATTAAATCCATTCTGCAATTTGCATAAAAATAAACGAACCTTAAGTGCCGACAAACTAAGGCACTGGCGACCCAGGCAAAAAGAGCGTGAAGAAAATTACTGTGTCAAAATATTTTATGAAATGTGTTGTACGAAGCAATATGAGTAAGATACAAAAAATCGCACATAACTGAAAATTGAAAGGATTGTTCAAAACACCATTATAAATAAAATTTGAAAGGCACTCATCGATCTGATGCCTATGAAAAAATGTCAACCAGGTCAAGGGTAAAAGAAACTATAGGTTTTCTCGATTGTCAGCAGAACGGTAAGTTTTATTATAAAATTAATGGAAACAAAAATTCCACATCAAATAATTATCTATAAAAAAATGTCCCCACACTTTATTTTTTGAGAACCATGGTTTTTAAAATTAAACGATTCAAAAATTTGAAAAAGTCATAATGTATATTAAAATGTAAATACAACACGGAATAACTGGCTGTGGTACATTTTTCGGGAAATCAAGGCAACTGTTTTGAAAATGTTTGAAGAACAAGATTTAGTTGAATGTGCTGAGTTTTCAAAAACAAGAGTAATTCGACTCCACAAGAAGTTATCACCAACGGGATAAGCTTTCTTCTTCCTACTGATGGAGCTCCTGAAAGACTATGCGTTTAGATGATTCGATATGAAGTTTCTTTGAAAATACTTGAAATGAAAAAGTATAGTTTGCTTGCTTTCCTCCAACCAGATCGTCTGCTCATCAAAATCATTTTTGGTTATATTACAAACTTCAAATATGTCTTCGTTTTTAGCTTAATCCAAAAGAAAATGTTCATTTATGCTCTTTCGAAAAAGCCTTACCACTCCTTTATCTGAATCTGAATAAAAGTCTCTAGATGGCGCTCGTTTCAAATGAGTAACTTCCCTTGCAGCACCCCATATTATATTAAGACATAAATGACATCGTTAATATTTATTACTCAATAATTTTCGAACGATATTGTTCGTATTTTCGCATAAATAGGAAAACTACTCTTGGAATTCTACACCCTCATGCATTGTCTCTCGTTGTACGTAGACATATCCTCTACATGGCTTGACCAAGTGCCTGACCCCAAAATGAAGACACATCGCCTAACAATTTCGGCATCCGCCTCGGGCCATATTTTATTGATAAATATGCAATATAGCAATATTGCAGGTAAGCCACGGATGTGGCCGGTAACAACGAGGGCTATTTTATCGATTTAGTGCAAGTATTTCACCGGACAACAGTTGATAGATTGCTTAATTACCGGCCGCTAACTCGGACGGCCATATTTCATTTTCTACGGCGCAACCTGGAGAAAATAATCGAGAATAATTGGACGACTTACTTGCTGGTCGAGGATGCTGAGTTGCATGTACAGTGCTAGCCGGCAAGGGGAAATGTTGGGGTTTTTCTTCTGCGAGATATCAAATTGAGCTGGGATTCCTTTGAGGGTGCCTGACCACTTTCACTTATACAGAGTACGAAAAAAAAATTTTCTAATTTTCTGTTTTTTCGTTTTAAATTTTGATAGAGTACTCAATTCTGAATACATTCCTATTAAAATCGTTGCATTCGTCGAACTACTTTTCAAAAGATGAGGAGAAACCTGAAGAAAAAAGATTAGATAAGAGTATTCGGTATTGTTTGTTATTCCTATACTCAATACCTTATGCACACACCGTTTTTATTATTTTGAAAGCGAAGACTGAGGAAATATTGTTAATTTCTATAATTTCAAAAAACTCGTTACAGGCTGTTCCAAATGTTGGGTCAAAAATTGAGATCAAGTTTCGCTCATTACTTTCGTTTTTCGAATTAGAACCCTTTTTTTGTATGTTTGCGTTGGATTCTGTGGAGAAAAATATTGATAGTGTTCTAACATGTTTACACTCCAAAATTTTTTGATTTTTTGTCGTACCTAGAGTCAAATTCATAAAATCTGTTTCATATCAACAATGATCCATGGTTATAGAAGATGAATTATTCTAATAATTCACTAGTGGCAGACCCTTTTTCTAAATTTATTTATCATTGTTGATATGAATCAGATTTTATGAATTATACTCTATACTCTGTTCAGATTTAAGCGAGAGCAATAAGAACAAACAGAATCGTCTGGTTTGTGCACAATAAAGCTCGTATTGGTCAAACGGCCATAACAACGTTCCCTTCGATCGTTCTAAGAAAATGCCAGGAGGATCATACTTTGAACTATGCTCGAGGTTCTGTAATTCCGAGAAACACCAGATTTGGGTCCTTTCCATTCAGTTGAAACTGAACGATTGTGTGAAATCTCCTCGATTCGACTCTGGACGGGAAGTAACTATCCGAAGGCCCTCCTACCGCTGCGCCAAACTTGTTGTTATTGCTCTCGCTTAAATTTGAACAGAGTATAGGTACGACATGAAATCAAAAATTTCTGAATAACTCGAGAATTATTCATTTCAGGAGCAACAACATGTTATAACACTATCATTATTTTTCTCCGCAGAATCCAAGGCAAACATAAAAAAATGGGGTTCTAATTTGAAACACGAAAGTGATGAGCCAATCTTGATTCCAATTTTTGACCCAACATTTGGAACACCCTGCAACGAGTTTTTCAAAATTCTAGAAATTAACAAGATTTCCTCAGTCTTCGATTTCAAAAATGTAAAAACGGTGTGTACCTACATAAGATATTTAGAATGGGAATCGTGAACATATTACCGAATACTCTTATCTCCCGTTTTTCTTCATATTTTGAGAAGTATTTCAACGAATGCAAGAATGCAACGATTTTAATGGGAATATATTCAGAATTGAATACTTTATAAAAATTTGAAACGAAAACGCAGAAAAATAATTATTTTTTTTTAATAAACGTTCCCCCAAATGACCTGGGCGCCCGTAAAATTTCGCTTCTTTCCCTAGAATTTGACATACTGAGGATAGAATAATCACCTACATAAATATTTTAGCAAATTTGATTGGGAGCTACTACATTTACCATCGCCCTAAGTAGCAATACCTTTTGGCTCTTGAAGATCTAAGTTCCCCTCAAAGTTCCCCACCCAAAAGTTAGGCCAGGATCCGCCCCTGAGCAACAGTATGTATGTTGGCCCAGCACTTCTAGATTCTCAAGGAAATTAGTGTTGTTCCGAATCGTGCTAGGTTTGTGATGTTGAAATTTTGTAAATTATCTTGAGAACCGTATGTTATAAAAAAAAATCCAACGGCATAAATAGCACAAACCTAGCACAATTCAGTGCAACATAAATTTTCTCGAAAATCAAGAAGTACTGGTCCAACTTCACAAAAACTGTTGCCAGGTATTCTGATTTTAATACAATTTACTAACTTTTCTCCATATTAGGGTGAACCTGTTGATTCTGATTGCGACAGAATAATATAGAACAAAATAAAAACGCTGGGTTGACTTTTTTTCATTTTCGTAATTTGCTGGGGAATCTGAAGAATTTTTGTGATAACATTTACGAGGCAGCAAAAATGTAGCCATAGGTGGAAATAAAAATTTTTGTGGGGCACCACTCAGAGAATTCTTAGATACGTTCGGTAAAATTGTTGAATTCAGTGATTTTTAGATACATTTTTATTCATTCTGGGGGGGCACCATGAAACTCTGAGGAGAACGGTTCCCCCTGGACTACCCTTATTTCCGCCTATAAATGTAGCACAAATATTTTCATTCATTTGTGAGGAGAAAAACCGAAAATGCTGTGCTATCTTTTTTTTTCAATTTAGATTTTTCGATAACAAGACTGATTTTCAGAAAAATTCGTGCGGCACAACTCAGTTAATGTGTAGCACATTTTTTTCAGTCGTTGGGATCCAACTATTTGAAAAGTGCTGAGATGGTACATTTTCCAGGTTTTTGAAATATCTCGAGAACAACATGAATTTAAGAAAAAATTTAACGGCACAAAGATGCACAAACCTAGCACAATTCAGCACAACAAAAAATTTGTTGAAAGTTCAAAAGTTTTGGGCCAACTTCACACACCTCATAACTATTCATTAATCCATTTCCGAATCAAGAAATTGAAAAATTAAACGTATGCATTTTATCAGGATCTCTAACTGGTTCTATTTGAGATAATATCTGACCCTGCGCCGCCACTGGTGCCATCTGATGCCCATAACCCACATCAATTAATACAATACACTTGCACAAAACAACTCTAGTTATTGATATCTTAATTACTCCAAACGAATATATCTCGCAGTCATGGCCAACTAGGTGCAATAAGTCAATAGAGAATAGTGAATCTCCGAGCCTGTTCATCATTTCTTCTTTTCTCGTGAGGCCTGCAGGCTGTGTGTATAGCAATAACGAACCTGAAATACCTAGTCGACTTGATGGAAAATGAATGCAATCGGAGAATATAACCGTTTGAAATCTTCGGTTGATGGTAACAGATTACTTCCTTCGCCAGTGAATCATCGATAAATCTCTTTCGTTCCGATTTCTGTCTTATCTCAGGAAGAATTTATTCTTTGGTATAACTGCTTCGTAAATTTTCCTATAGGAATCACAAAGCCTGAAGAGGTGCGATCAATTTTCTACTTCGATTGTGCGACGAAGAACAGGGACAAGTGAAAAGTCTTGTACAAAACCTCCGAAGCAAGTCTTCTTGATTAAAGAAAATCAGTTGGGTGTTTTAGATTGAAGTACAAGCTACAAGCTTCATATTGGAGAATGCACAAAAATCATTTTCCAGAGCGAGTATTTAATTTTCTAAATAATGACATTGTTTACATATATTTGAGATATCCTCGTACATTCCAAAGTTGCTTCTGACACGTTGAGGAGATTAATTTTATGCAAATTTGTCCATAAATATCGGTGCGTTTCAAGGAGCCTTAGATACCTATTTTATACATAATTAAATATCCTTTATCGGCAACCGAAAAGTAGTGAGTTTCATGTGGATTTAGCGGTTGCGTTAGATGTTTGCTTATCATATTTCATTAACTAATGCCGCCCATTATGACTTACAACTATGTTCACTGTCAACAATCTTATAGGTTGCCGAAACTACGAGATCATTGACCATGTTTTACACCTATTGCGGTGGCTTTTTTATTATCTGTTAACAACACATATTCGATTTTGTTGATTTTATTTGGACGTCGGTAATTTTCATACCCTTTGATGAAATTGAATTTTTATTCTTATCCCAATTTGTTTCGTAGAGTGTTCGGTTCTAAGTTACTTCACATTTTATGTGACGTGATAAACAGGATTACTTTTTGAGTTGTACAGGGTGGGCAAAATTGGTGATACTTGAACTACACCTTTTTAAACGTGAGAGAGAGAGGAAAATGAATGACACGTTACTTTGGTCTTTTTCGGAACAACTGATAATGCCATCAACTGCATGCCATCTTCTTTTGTTTTCGAGCCAAAATTGAAATAAGGTAAATGTCCCAATTATCGACAGTGTCCCAATTATCGACATTTCTGAAGTATTATCTGTTTAATAAGAAGAAAAACGGTCTCATTACAATTTGTATGCAACATACTTCTGATACATACTTTAAAGATCATACTGAAATCAAAAAATAGTTTTCCCTAACCCCTCCAGCCTAAAAAAACTGCTGCTCAACAGTCGCGTATGAGTCGTTTTCTAGTGAACACCGTTCTACTTCCTCATAAGTTAAGCGCATACTCTTTCATTCGCTTCAATTTTCATGTCCAATATTTCACTAAACTGTAAAATATTGATTACAAACATAGTTATATAGGATTATTCTTCTTCTGTATTATCAAATTTTAACTATTAATCCTATATTTTTATAAAAAAACAGGGTGTCGATAAATGGTACATCTGAAAGCTACTGTGTTCCAAATATCGACATGAGTGTCGATAAATGGGTCTCGTTTGATTTTTTTTTGACTTAGTCATAGTTAACAAAGTAAAGTGATTTCCTAAAAAAAAATTTTGTGGGGTTGTTCATGAAACTCATCCTCCTTCCTGTACCAATTATCGACATATTGTTTTCCGTCAAATTATAAAATGGGAGTACAATGAATCATGGTGTCGATACAACGTGCAACTTGGTGTCGATATTTGGTGCAATACAAGTCGATGTCTAGGACAGAAAAGATTAACTTGAAATACACTTTGAAATTTCACTTCTGTTAATATAATTCGCTTCGAAATGATTAAATATTTCACCTAATATCAATCGACATTCAATTTATATTCAAGTCAACACTTATTTCAATAATATTTTAACGGATGTCGATAATAGGAACATTCATATGTCGATAATTGGTTATTTTGCGTTTTCAGTGAGCTTTCCACTTACAGTAACAGAACAGGCAAGCATTTTCGGAGAGATTTCAGAAAAAACACCTGTTAAAGAAATTCCAGAAAAAAATATACACACTCCTTTCAGAAACGCACTCCTCTCGCCTTGCACAGATGAACACTCAGTCACTGCAGAGAAGGAAAGGAACAGAGAATTGAAGGAGAGAGAAAATTATTGAAATCATCCAAAAAGAAAAAAAGTGAAACAAAGGAAAATATAAAGATGTAAGAACAAAGGTTGAACCAATAGAAGCAAGAATCGAACGACTCAACAAGAAATTCATGGAAAAAAGCCACAATAAAGAAATTATTCAGCCACTACTTCTTGAATTCAGAGAAACCATGCAACCAAAAGAAAAATCCCTGAGAAACCGCTCTACTTCTTGCTGAATGAATGTCTACTACGATCATTTTAAATCACAATCTCTTGTACCATCTAAATTTTTTGTTAATTTTTATTATAGAATTTAGTTATCATTGTTAGCATTGTTTGAAACAGGCTGGAAGACTTTGGTCGTTGGCCAATTGGAGTGATCCAATAAAGATTAATAAATAATAAATATAAAGATGTAAAATCAAGATCCGTCGGAAAAATGTCAATACGCTTAAGGTGATTATGTTCTCGTAGAATATGATGCTGAATATTTTCCTGGGTTAGTATTGAAGAAGTCTGGACAATCATACCAGGCATTGACAAAAAGCCATGGTAACTGTAGATGGCTCAACGTTGATGATATTTTGCATTACGAAGATGAAATATGCATATTGAATAAATGTGGCATATATGACATACCTGAAATGCAAGAATTAAAAAAAATCGAATTCATATCAAAGTTTTTGAACTTTTAGTATTTATTCCAGAATAATATTATATTTTTTTCACTTTTGATGTTATTTCGAACTGTTGCTTCATTTTTCATCATGAATAAAAGATTATTCTATTCATATTATTTCTGCCACGTTGCTCAGAATGATATTATTCACACCCATTTATAAATTTCCACTCTGTCGATAATTGGTACCACCACATGTCGATGATTGGGTTTTCTGATTTTCTAGTTGTCGATCATTGGGACATCTGACTTGCCTCTATTTTATTCAATTTTAATCATCTTACAGTATATGAATTAGTTTTTTTATGTTTGTTTATTCAAATATACCATACATAGAATGGGAAATTCAGGAAATTCAACAAATTCTACTTATATTTCAACTAGGAAATCATACTTTCTCCGCAAGATCTCACTATAGTGTCGATAATTGGGACATTTACCTTATGGGCGATTTCAACTTTGGCCATTATCTCTGTTTCTGTTTGTGCTAGGATATTGAAATGAGAACATTATACAGGCACTTTTTTCATACCATTCCAGTAGCGTACTTTGTATTTTCCCAAGAGGATTCCTTGCTGAGCTATAACATAAACGTGTGTTTTTTCTCATGGAAACAATAGTTTGAAATGGCTTAAAAAGAATCGCCTTTTTCACCCGTAACAGAAATATATCATACATCGCCCTCAGATTGTTTCAGATATCATGAAAATTATATTTTGTATTCGAAATTTGAATTATTGAGTATTAAGTATGCTGAATCACAGAATAATATGTCTCTACGCATGGTGTCATTATTATTTTGCAATTGAATATTAGATTCAATTCTCCGTGGTTTGATCTCTGTTCAGAGCAACTGTCAAGTATTAGAATTCGAGGTCATTTTTTGCCGGCAATATGGAAATGTTTGAAAACTACGAGAAATATGATGTTATGTTAAAATGTTTTATTTTAGCGGCAAAAATGACTTCGAATTTCAGTTGTTCTGAACAGAAATCAAACCAAGGAGAATTAAATCAAGTATTCAATCGCAAAATAATAATGACACTATGCGTAGAGACATATTATTTTGTGATTCAGCCTACTTAATACTCAATAATCCAAATTTCACATACAAACTATATTTTTCACGATATCTGAAACAATCTGAGGGCGATGTATGATATATGATATATCGCTGAAACGGGAAAAAATGGCGATTCTTTCTGAGCCATTTCAAAGTATTGTTTCCATAAGAAAAAACACAACTTTTTGTTATAGCTCAGCAAGGAAACCTTTTGGAAAAAAACAAAGTACGCTACTGGATTGCTAAGAAAAAAGTGTTCATTTCAACATCCTAGCACGAACAGAAAGGGAGATAATGGCCAAAGTTGACATTGCCCAAATTTCAATTTTGGTCTATAACTCGAAAACAAAAGAAGATAGAAGAATGCAGTTGAAGGCATTATCAGTTCCCCTAAAAAAAAAAACCCTAACGTGTTATTCATTTCAGGTATAGGTATATTTTGGGATTTAGGACTATTGAAAAGTTGGATATTATCAAAAGAACACTATATACAGCGACGTTTCACAGCACTCTTTCAGCTGCTTCCTCAGGCCTCTATAATCTTTTTTTTATAATCCATAAGTCATAAAAGTATTCTATTACTCGAGCATAGGACTGACATCTATAACGAAGAAATCTAATGAAAACCTACTTTATACAAAACCACCTCTAACAATTCTTTAACCAAAATGTGTGTCACATACCACTGAAATTTTTCCGAGTATTAGATCTTCCCTCTATCATCTAACTCCCCCACTACTCCCCATTAAATAACTAGAGTTCTATAAACAATGGTAACACATGATACTGTTTCAGCTGAAGAAACTCGCAAGCTTCGACTTCCTTCACCCATCCTCTTTCGCTCCTGTTCCGACTCAATTTTCCAGAAGCTGCTTGCTCCTCAAAACCAGAACGCGCATTAAAGGGGTCCAGACCGTCCGCTATTCTGCAGCAGTTAAACAAATCTTGTCGGACGCGGTTTTTCTCGGCATTTAAGCGCAGCTAGAGCTGGCATCAGAAAGGAACATTACGGTGATTTGCAACTGAGCTATCAGCAACTGTTCCATACGGGCGGGGGCAGTAAATACTTCAACAATCAGCCATTGTGAACTCGGGGGACACAAATCTTTCCGAAAGACACGTACGACGTACCGTATCGCTCTCGCCGTTCCGTTCTTAACCAAATTCCTTTTCTACGTCCCATGGATTTGTTTTAGATGTTTGTGGGTTGGGTTTCGTAAGGGCGAAATCAGTGGCGTCCGTGGGAGATTCTCAATTTTTGAAACCAAGGGAATAATAAAAAATTCGGGAAAAAACAATCAAATGTCTTCTAGAAATTCTACATTAACTGACAAAGAAACTTCAACAGCTGCTTGAATTTTAACTTTTGTTGGTAAAACATAGATGGTATAGTATAGCAAGCAGTAAATGATTGAAATTTGGAGAAAAAAGATCGTGAAGGTTTTCTCAAGAAAACATTTTTTGTGTCTTTAATATTGTAGTCGTTTTCTTCAATTTTTTTTAATTTTCCAACAAGCCAGCTGCTGGAGGAGGTCCAAAGTCGATGTCTAGTTGTTCTTAAGATGCCTAGTTGAAGTTCAAGATCGACGTCTGAGACCTACGGCCATTAGAGACCTATTTGCGACGACTCAATCTTTGGCTGATGAGTGGTTAGGAGAACAAGGCCATCTAGTAACTGTCCGAACGGATTACCGCCTTATAAGGGCTTCTGGACTGTAGCGTTATCAACCCCATCTTGTGTTACCTCTTACGGTTGAGCATCGCCGGCAACGATTAGAGTGGTAAAGAGACCGTCAACATATGAATGTGTAATAATAAATCTCGATTTTTCTTGGGTGCACATGATGACCGAAGAAGGATTAGACGACGCCGGGGAGAAAGACGTGAACCTCATTTTGATGTCGAGCGTCATGTGGACTGGACAGTAAGCGTTCTGGTATGGGATGCTATTGCACCTGCAATATGCATGTACAATATGTGTTGCGCCAAATGATGTCGTCTGGAAACAGCTGTTATATTGTTGAATGTTGGCCAAGAAGTCTTCAGAATCATTTCCTATCCCAGAAACTAAAGAGCGTAAGGGATCTGGTGCTGGGACCAATTGTGGCAATTGGCAATTAGATAAGCTATTAGCTGACCCGGCTAACTTTGTTTCGCCTAAGAGATGAATAAAGTTGTACTAACTATTGGTTTTGTTTAAGAAGGAAATATATTAGGTGAAATACAAAAGTACAAAATATACAAAAAATTTAATTGCATTGAAATAGATACGTAAATTGATGATACCTGAACTACAACTTTTTAACTGAATTTTTCATGATAACTGAATGAATTTGAGAACGATGTATGATGTATGATATATTTATGAAACGGAAAAAAATGACGATTCTTTCTGAGCCATTTCATACTATTATGTATTTCCATAAGAAAAATCAAAACTTTATGTTATAGCTCAGCAAGGAAACCTCTTGGGAAAAACAAAGTACGCTACTGGATTGATATGAAAAACGTGCCTGTATAATATTTTCATTTCAACATCCTAGCACAAACAGAGACGGAAATAATGGTCAAAGTTGAAATCGCCCAAATTTTGGCCTATAACTCGAAAACAAAAGAAGATAGAGGAATGTCATTCATTTTCCTTTATCTCTCACAGTTGAAAAGTTGTAGTTGAGGTATCACTAATTTTGCCCACCTGTACATTGTTATTCATACATCAAATAAATTCTCTTTATTTAAGAGGTAACTTTTTTATAGTTTACAATTCCTTCATCATAGTACCTTGCGATGAACAACATTTTTAGTTTTTTCCCGGTGCGAGAATAAATAGGGCAGATTATCCATTGTGAATAAAATTTTTCGTATTTCGAAAGAAAGATGGGTGTAATAATAACACATGGACTCAGATGCGTCAATATTATGAGAAAATGTAGTTCACCGAATTAGTATCAAATATAATACTTTCACGAAAACGCAATTAACCGTGGGGATACCTACTGCGTACTAGCGTTATTCGAAAGAAAGAAAATTATTTCCTATTTTTTTCCATTTCAGAGTTTAAATGTATTTTATGTTTACCCCACCAGAGAAGAATCCAACAAATTATCTTTCATAACAAACAGTTCATCCAATCTTGAGTTATAAATGGTGTAACCAACAACATGGCCGACGTAGTTTTATATATTAAGATATAGGGTAACATCACAGTGGTGCGTTACCTTCAAGAAAAAGTAGAATAATTTGTTGTCCCTTACCTTAACCGGTTCGAGAATCCAATATTTCAGCAAGATAATGTTCGATCTCATGTTTTCAGAGCCTGTTCAAAGCTTTTTTAAGCGACCCATATGAATGGTTTCTCATGGTCGCCCAGATCCTCCGATCTTGCGCCCATAGAGCATGTTTGAGACATCATAGGTAGAAGGCTTGGAAATTTACCTCAGCCCCCACAGACTTTGCCGGCTTCGGGACATGAAGTACAGGTAGCTTGGAATAGTATATCCCTCAAGAAAAATAGCCCAGCTCTCTGCCTTTAGAAAAGAGTGCTCACCTCCAAGGGGCTTGGATATCCATATAGCGCAATGCCAGTGCCTTTTCTGATCCCTCAGTGTACCATATGGATGACATTTTGTCGAAAAGATTCAAGAGGATTATTGCACTAAGACGGTTACCAATGACCGTTTCAAATGATTTTTTTTCACATTTGACGAAAAACTCTAAAAAAATATATCTAACTTCAAGAGTTATCTGAAATCATTCGATACATTCGAATTTATTCGTTGACTAAAAATGGACAGACGAAAAAATTGATTTCAGTGCAGCCAGCGTGTAACCTTCATCCATCTTCCTCTCGCCGCCTATGCTCTATTGCCAATTTGGTGTCGTCCTCTCTTCGGAAGTGCGCCCTTTGACTCCCTGGCTCGTTTGCCGTCCATCTTCCAACTGTCGCGATCCCAGTATCCAACTCGGCGTTGATAAGAGACATTCCGCAGATAGGAACACCAAAAATTAAATTTATTTCTTCTTTTCAATGGGAACGGTGCTCAAAGTCCGTATTTATGGTCCGCTCCTGGCTAATCTTAATATCTGGCCGATCGTAAAGATGCTAATGCAGATCGGGGATTTCTTTGAAATAACTGGGAAAATACTGGTATGGAGTGAAAACTTTGAACTGGGAGAGGAAACTGGAAGAGGCCGTTGTTAAAAAACATTGGGCCGAGGGAAAAAAAACCGAAGAAGGAGACAGAAGGGACTCAAATGAATGTTAACCCCCGTTGAATATGCAGTGCCACTTCTAACTTTTATTCTATTCTGTTATTTTTATTTCCTAAAGCTGAAACTGTTCTCTTGTTGGACCTACTACGTTTTTGCTTGAGGGGACCAATTCGATTCATCACAAGGGCTTACAAATGGTTCATTTCAGACGGACTCTTACCAATAAAAAAATAATTTGGATCTAAGGAATGCCAGGAATTATCTTAGAGATTTCGGATTATTATGGATTCTTCCTTCTTCTGCATGGCTCATGTCTACAAGTGTGACTTAAAGCTAAGCAGGGTCCATGATTGTTGCATCATGGTACGCTCTTTTTATCTCACCGTTTCACTTACATATTCTTCGACATCATTTCTTCAACTTGTAGCTTTTGTCATGGTTTATCCAATGTTTTAAATGTTTTTCCCTGATTTCATTTTTATGCCCCCCCATTATTTATTGAGTTCTTGAAGTTTCAGGAGATGCCAGGAGTGATGTTTTGTGAAGCAAGTGGTCGATTTATGTCATTGACATATTCTACTAGAAGAAGAATCACAATTTCCAATTATTAAGGTTTTTGGCTTGAAGACTTTTTCAACCAGTTGAGCCATACTTCAGGAAAATTAATTTGTCCTACCTTTTGTTCGATCCTTTGCAGTACCTAACACAAATTTGGAGCTGAAGCTTCAAAGTCAACACTAGTGGCTTCATGTATATTGATTGATTGACATGCGCCTATAGAATTTGAATATAAATCGAGATTTAAAATTTGACGCAAATTGTGCTACTAGTTTTGGATCAGTCCCCTTTTTGGGAAATAAATATAAATACTCATGCATATCCTGCCCAACAAAATAAAGGAGAAAAGAAATTATATAATCATTCTAATGTTTTTACAGGAGTTCTGCTTTCGTTGTTCAAACGAATGAAAGTGATAGTCCGGTCATTTTAGGGTTTCCACCTCGGAATTCGGAATAATTGGCTGTAAACTAGTGAAAGTCTTCATTCTGACATCTCAAAACTGGTTGCAATACAAACAATACCGACTGTAGGGCGTACGTGTCCATAAAATTTGGGTAAAAAAGGTCTAAAAACCTTTTTTCCAGTTTTTCTCAAATATCTCGGTTTCTATCTTATTTTCGCTAGTTTTTTCTACATTTAATATTGTACAGGAATAAATTCTCTTCAGTTTTTTTCAGAAGTTTTTTTGTACTTTTGTACTGTTTTTGAGATAGATGGCAGTGACCGTGCAGTGTTTTACTTTTTCGAGAAACATCCGAGCTGAGGAAATATATTTGAACGAGACGAACCGACTGATCTCTAATGATACACGAATATAGTGAAACTCTGCGCGTTCAATGCCCTCTATCTCAAAAACATTTCAAAGAACAAAAAAATTTTGGACCAAAGTTTATAGATAACTAGCTCAAACCCGCGGCTCCGCTTGCCAAATATTTCAGTTTAAAACGGTACTGATAGGTCCACAACCCTACATTCATAACCTCTTATCGAAGGAGAGACAGGTACGTGACTACGTGACAAAGCTTTCTCGCGTAGATTCAATAATTTCTTGTCAAATTCGCATTCGTTCAACCTACGGTAACTTTTGAAGTATCCATTAGTAAACTATACTGTAAGACGCATTTTTCATCAAGAATAAATTTCGCAGATAACAATCACATTCATTTTTATATGAATTCATTCCATGCCAGTCGGGAGCCCTCTTCAAATTGAACATTATTTTGAATTGAACTGAAAATGTTAAAAATGGTTATCGTGGGTTGTCCTCAGCAGTTAGACATATGCCGTCGCTTACTTTTTTATAGAACTTTTTGAGCACTACAAAATTGTCCATGACCATGTTCCTCTATCTCCAATAGTTTACACAGTGTCGGTCTCAATATCCTGAAAAAACCGGGTTAATTACCGACTTTTTCATGAAAACTCAATATTTTTTCTCATTTCTTCCTGATATAGGAATGAACCCTACATGAAAACCTCCCAAAATACATTGTCTTATAGTGAAAGTTTCATCAAAATCCGTCATCTGGTTCCTGAGTCCATAGAGGACAAACAAACACACACACGGACATTCATATTAAATGTTTGGTGTGCTGTGATAAACAAACATTTGATAGGGCCTCATTTTTTGACGGACGCCTTACAAGTGCGATTTATCTAGATTTCTTACAAAATATTTTACCCGGCATGCTACAAGGATTAAATATTAGAGAAATTAATTTCCATCATGATGGAGCTGGACCTCAACAATACCTATCCAAATAGGTGGATAGGTCGAGGAGGACCTATTCCATGGCCTCCTCGATCTCCAGATTTCAACGAGCTAGATTACTTTTTATGGGGGAAATTGAAGGATATGGTATATTCTGAAGAACTACAGTCAAGAGAATAACTGATAAACAGAATTATCGAATGCGATATTTTAAGCAATAATGGCGATATGATGCACAAAGCTGTATTCAATTTGAACATTCGGCAAGAGAAATGTATACAAGATAATGAATTTCATTTCGAACCACTTCTGAAATAACGTTGACTCAGCAATTCATTCGCTCCTTCTTTCATTTCTATTAGGTACTCTTGACTGTATTTTAGTTTCTTTCATTTGTTGTTTCGTCACGGAATGCGCTTATCAAAGCTGTGAATTTTTTTGAAAACTTTCTACTAATACTTTCCATTTTATATTCAAACATGAGATTTTCAGTTCTCTTCATGGTGAAAAATTCAATTTTTCGAACTTTATCCAAATTCAAAAATTCATAAAAAAATAATTGTTGATGTGACAACTTTAAGCGATATAACAAATTGAAGCATAATTCAGCTTCTTTCTGAGAAGCGAATCAATTATTTGTAATTCGAAATACAATGTGTTTGTTTTACCCTGAACACTTTGAATGAAGATTAAAGAGTCCGGCCCTGGAATAATGAAGTAATTGATATCTTTCTGACTCGACCTTAGCATGTGCCAATAACCTCCCAAGTTTCAATAATATCCGTCAATAAGTTTGGATTTTATGATGGTCTAAGTATTTCCATGAAGTTGGAAAATCACACTGTAGCTTTCTAGGGAAATCCAGAAATTAATTTTTTATAGTCAATCAGTAATCACCTAGTCCAACTCTATCTCTGATGAGAGTACGCACAGTTATTCGCCGGACACCCTGTAGATAGTATAGACTAGTATAGATTTATTCCTCTGGAATATCTTTAATAGATAAAAATTCAGAAAACTTGATAGGAACCCAGATATTCGAGAAAAACATGTAGAAAGTTTTTTTTATCGTTGCCCCTCAGAATTTTATAGACGCGGACACCCTACAGTCGGTAGGATTTGAGGCAAGTTTTGAGATGTCAAAATGAAGACTTTCACAAGTTTACAGCCAATCATCTCGGATTCTGAGATATTGACTCTATTTTGATTAAAATGTTATGAGAGAGTGACACATATAGGAGATAAAACATATGTCAATTTAACATCTCAGATGGGGGGAAAAGTATAGACTCTAATCGTTCAATTAATTTAAAAGATGCTAGTATTAAATTTTTCATAATCAGAATCTTGATGACGTTATATAACAGTGGGTTGTAGGCCTGTTTTTGATATTTATATTATGAATATAACGTTTTTATAGGTACAATTTATTATTTTTCACGCAGATAATTAGATAGGTCATTCTTGTATATTATATTAACGAAAATTCTGAAATGAAGAGAGTTCTAGGCAATGAAAAATTCCTCTAAAATTCCCTCTGCATTTTAATTTCCTCAAACGCGACGTTTTCCCGAACAATGTATGGTCATCAGGCAGGAGTGCCAAACACACAGGAGAACGATCTGGAGCGGCACCGAAGGAAGCCAACACAAAGCGTCGTATTCTCATGCGCCGTTCGGGAGACCGTTGAGGGGTGTTTTCTAAATGTTTGTCGTTAATTCATCATAATGATTCATATGCGTTCGAGCTTGGGACTCGTTTTTACACCCCGAATGTTAAGGGTGTAAATTATAAGTTCAAGACAGATAGTCAATAATATTTGCGCACTCGGAAATCTGCCTCGGGTTTCGACAAAGACTGACGACGACCACGTTCTCTGATATCCTGTGGACATTCAGAACGATTAGGAGCGAGTTGGAAGATTTTTTTTTGATATTATAGCTACTTAAAACTTGAATTCCTGAATACAGAAATAGTTATTCTTAATACAAAACCGGACGACTCTGATATTCTTCCACGAGTTAAAAATTAAAAAACGAGCCACGCAGTGTTGAGTTTTTTAATGAAAGAGTGTTAAAATATGTCTTCTGTACGAGTATTATACGTTATTTTCTCTAATTCATTGACTTTTTATTGAAATCAATGGAATATTTCCATGAATATTGTTTAGTGATTCTTGGATTGAAAAATATGGATCGGCAGAACCGTTTTCTCTGTCATAAAATTGACAGATAACAAATAAATCCTGGGCAGGAGGTCAACATATAAACAATAAATATTACCATGAAAACTGCGAGAATGAGACATTCTCTCACGATTTTGTTGTGACAGAATGAAGGGATTTGACACATAATTAAAGAAAGATATTGGACAAAATAATAACCGATGGTGGCGCTGCATTCGCCGATCAGCTGTTTACCGAAACGAGTATTGTTTCGTGTTTACATTAGATTTCTATTTGTATTAATGGGATTTTTTAGTTCAAACGTTTATTGGCTATCAGTGATCGAAGTTGTTTCCTTGATTGTGGATCCTGTGGATTATATTGTAAGTGGAAGTATAGGTAATATTGTGCTTTTTGTTATATTTTATGTAAAATGTTGAGGAGAGCTCAATTCAATTTTGAATGCTTTTCAGTTCATCTGGCAAGATGTTTACCAAAAGTTCCTCTAATTATAGGAAATTTTCCAATATTTGCATGCTCACAGATGCTGTGTAGAGGGTGAGCAAGTGTTGATTCTATGTGGGAAAAAATTATTTCAAATCAAAACATTGGAATTCTAGAAGGACAATCCCATCATATTGAGGAAATGATGTCTTATAAAAATGATGGTGTGAAGGTTGACAAGATTATATACAGATACTAAGCAAGATTGTCTGGAATTTGCAAGCATATTTTAGCCCTGCTATTCTACAAGGTTGTACGTACTACAAAATATTTTGACAATTCTACTGATTTTGAAGGTAAAATTGTAATGTAAATGAACATCAGCATGAAAAATATATTCATTTAATAGAAGCTACTAATTTTTTTTTCTTTTTAGGAAGGGAAAAAATCTATGAATAGAAAATGGGTGATAAATTTTGAATAAAAATGGACATTCATCAGAGAACTGCATGTATGCAGAACATGACGTGATCCTTGATTAATCATGTTGAAGAATTCATTACGCTAGATTTTAATGTATTATTCCTTTATTGCATCTCACTTGTGTCTCAGTCTGCAGTTATAATAAAATAAAATAATTCAACTCATCTATCAATTGATTGCACCTTTTCTATTGCTAAATGAACGTCAATATTATCAAGCTATTTTTAATATTAATATTAAATTGATACATATATGTATGATATATTGTTTAAAATTGCCAATTCTCGGAATTTATTGGAAATTCCACATGTAGATTTGATCACTGCTGAACATAAGTTCAATTTTGCAACCATCGAGAGAATCACTTAAACTCACACATTATCATATGGATTGAATTCAGCACTTTCAACTAGGCTTCTTGAATTGTTGAAACTTCTATATATTCAAAAATATCAAGTAGACTCAAAGTAATTCATTTTGATAAGAATGAAAATTTTGTACAAGAACGATATGAACAAAAATTTAAAATGACTTGAACTGCTTTCTGTGGTAGGTTTAGTGAAGGTACAGCTTTCGTCTCCAGTAACAGAAATGTTTTCATAGTGAGAGTTTCTGAAATAATTCAAAACATATGAAGCATTGTTTTCAATTGACATCAGTTTCCACTCTTGCTTGTTTTGATTTCACAATCTTCTGGTCGGAAATGCTGTAAGCATACTCTAATATGTTTAGATACAAGTTTTTCCATTATCGAAACATGCTCCCACGATTTGCGTCTTTTAATTTCCTCTACGATTTCTAGTTTATTGGTAAAGTAAACATTTTGATTTTCACCACGAAAATGGGCTCCAGGATTCCTAGATTTTTTAGAATTACATCCATAAACACAACAATTAGTGTTTTTCACGGTTTTTTCCTTAGGCATATCTTTTTATCGCAATAAAAACGTAAAAATAAACAAATAAACCCAGCTTTCACGTACTAACTGTCAAAACGATACTCGTTTCGGGCTTAGTTCCAGCTAACGCCGGCGGTGTCGCATAGAGTTGTGTTTTGCTCTATATTAGAGTAAACTAACTATACAGAGTCTTTCAAGTCTTTTAAATATATATTTTAAAGGGAAATTCGTGAGGTCCGAAGAAACAATTTTTTTCTTGTCGGCTCGGATGACGAGATACATGCTCTATTTGGGTTATTTGGTTAATGGAAAACTTTATTGGAACATACTTAAATTCTCTCAGCACACTCGGTCTCTTATACTGCGTCGGTATTTGGATACAGAATACCCTTTTCTCTTGCCCACGAGGCACCTCTGCCTCGAATCATGAAAACAACAAAATTTGAATGCTTTCCTATCCTGAATGAGGATGTATTAAAAATTCAAGGAGTACCCTATAGCAAAAAAGTTACAAAATTGATTAAACATATATAACCAGGTGAATCTTATATATTAAAAAAACAATGGATGTGAAAATTATGCTTTAAATAATATTCAGGATGTTTCTGAATTGATGCGAAAGATTTCTATGGGTGAATTTTTAGCGAAAATTAACGGGTTGAAGTTTTATTTAGTTGTAAAAAAATTGTTGAAGTCATTATAAAACAGTTCATAAATTATTAGAGAAAATCAGGACACTAAGAGAATTCGTGATATAACTTCATTTGACAGCAGCTCACTTGATTTTTCTTAATGAATGAACCTACCTGAATTTATGAAAAAAGGGTCTGAGCAGTATTTTTTTGTGATCCAACTAACATTTTTGTGATAAAAAGTCAAGACATGAAAATTTGCAGATTGAGTCTGTATCTTCAAATCAATTTTCTGAATAAGGAAATTTAGGCACATTAAAAATTTCCAATGCAAATTATTATATGAGTTGTTTTTTTCAGCCCTGTGTGATTACATTTTAGATTAACAAAAACACTCAAGAATTTTTTTTTATTAGGAACAGTTATCTGAAAAATCTCATTCTTCTAAATTTTTCCAAAGAGAATATAATATTAGATGAAAACAATTTTTACCTAATTTCAAAGGGCTGTAACTTGAAGAAGAAAGGGTGTAAAACAAAAAGTTATATAAAAGACGATCTTTCGCTGAAGAATCACCCATTTGAATCTTCCGCATCAATTCAGAAACATCTTGTATATGTTTTTGTTCGAGAGAGCTTAAATAGTACAATACATATTGAAGCAAAAAGTTAGTGCAACATAGAACCATACAATTCTCAGCAGAAATATCCCTGCCTTTCTTGTTTGAAAAAAAATTAACTGAAAAAAGTATATAACGAAGGATCTTATATTCACTAATAGTTCTGAAATTCTTAATCTGAAATGAAAAGCAGAAAAAACCGATCAAAATTGAAATTTTTTCAACCATTTCAGAAATATTCGTTACTTCATGGATGCCTCGAAACCATCTTGAATTTCCCCACACTCAAAACTAGAAACTAAGGCTCTCTAACGAATTCAATCTGAAAATAACGTCCCTCTGTTACAATGTCCTTGGTTTCAAATGATTAAAAAAATAACAATGAAATCTAGAAAGAAGTACTGACCTCTACAATTCTTCACAATGGAATTTTAATTCAATAGAAGTATGAATCTGTAGAGAAACCTTAAGAAACTTGTATCAGATTAGATGTTATAAATTTTTTTCACAAACTGGAAAATGAAATCTTCAATCAGAGCAAGAATACCTCCGATAAAATTCAGAGTACGTGTTGCAGAAGCATCAGGCGAAAATTCATGTAGACGACTCTAATAGCTTGCCCCTTTTCGGATTATTTAACAATGTTAATCCGGCGATTTTACATAAGATAAGAGCGGGCGCATAGAGTTCAGCTCCGGTTCCCTTCCAAGCCGACCATAGATCTGTCAGCGGGTAGTCATTTATGTCGCCGTACAGCGATAAACAAATCCATATCTACACAAACAGTTCACAACTAGTCACGAACTATAATTTGAATACAATACATGTCATCAGTTATGTCGGCCAGAGACCGTATTGCTCCCTGCCTCTCTGCTTGTTGGTCGCTACTGCCTTACTTCATCTGTTGGGAGTCTGTTTGCTACTTAAGGCATGTGCTTTCGGTTCTCAGAGCTTTAGATCTACATTTACAAGGTTCTGCCTCCATAACTGTGTCACTCTGGTATAGAGCAGCCGACAGTTCTGATAAAAGCTATTGTCATGAGCTCCGAGAAATAATCGAATGGCTTTTGCTCTCGACTAATTCGGATGAACGATGGTTCATTGATACAAATGACTTATTTGTGTCAGTTTTAGCGACCTCATTTCACCGAACAAGAGCCTTATCATTTTTGATCGGAATATTCTCGATCGTTCAGATGAAGAACATCCCATGAAACTGTTATAAGACAGAGTTTTGAAGTCACCAAAGCAAACTAAAAGGTTAGACATCGTGGATTTTTCATTTGCCAAGTTAAAAACTTAAAATCCTGGCAAATTGGTGCAAGAATATACATAGAAGCATTCGTTCGAAAATGTTTTATTGATTTTATTGCACAGAAATACACTGAACACCCTAGAAACTATCAGATAATGCCTTTGCTAACATATTCTTCTGTGATGTATGTGGTATTGTCTGACTTAATGAATATTGGAAAAATGATACTTTCAAACCATAACTTCTTCATCGCATGCATGGGTGGTCATTTTGAACATTTGCCCTCATAATAATTGTGAATTATCTTTCTCACCACATTGTTCATTGTTCTAATTTTCATGAAGTGACTTCGCATATCATTGCAATTGATAAATAATTTTACTTTCTCTATTTCAGTATCGTAATGAGTTCATTACAGTACTGAAAGTAGTGCTGTAATGAAACTCATTACAGCATTGTTTTCAGTTATATTTTTCGTTTTATGATTGTCAGTACTGACCTCCGATCGAATCAAGCTTCGAATCAAATCAATTCAAATTCCGTGATCTGTCCAATTTCGTATGTCACACCTACTGCCAAGATACAAAACAAAAGTCACTAATCTGAATTTTCATTTGAATTTCGAGAGGTTTCACAACATTTACTGAAATAGAGAAAATATCGTCTAATACGCGTTGCAGAAGGCAATTCCATAAGAGCTCATTCTGCAACTTGTTTTAGAATATGCTATCATGAGTAATTTAAGGACTAACTAACATTTCTCAATAGAATCATTTAATAAGTTACAGCAGAATGTGCAAAATGAAAACTTTTTGGAAGAGGTGACGAAATCAGTCTTCCACAGAAATGTTTCATTTGAATTTTTTGAAATCCTCACAGAAAATGAATCTTTCAAACGTAATTTGCAGAAAAGGTCCAGTGCTTTTTTTACACCACCTCAGATCGAATTCGGTACAAAAGAATACTTTCCCCAAAACATGAATTTTTAAGTGCATAAATTGAAGCATCATTCAACAATATTCACGGAAAAAAACAAATTCGATAAGAATTTAATTGTACCTAAGGCATGGGAGAAAGTATGTATTTGAATTGAAAAAATTTAACATTTTCATAAAACACCAAATATCTCGAAAACTGTGCGATTTTCATATGAACGATTTTTTTAAATCCAAGACCAGTGAGTGTCACGAAACTTTAACATGAAACTTTTTTCTTTCATGAATTAAGATGAAATAATGAGTGATGATCGAATGAAAGGTGACAACTTATTGCATGTTGAAGAAAATAGTTCTGTTGAAGTTTTTATAAATAAAAACATAAATGTAAAAGGAGGTAAACGCCTTCAAACAAAAATCGAATACATAATATATATTATATAATTATGTATGCATGTGTGGTACAAAAATTGGTCGATACCGCAAATCACTTGTATCTTTTAAACAGTTCAGATACCTTCTCGAAAAATAACTTTGTATTGGAAAAAAATATTCATTCCAATATATAAATGCATTATTTCACTGAGTGCTAATGAAAATTTTATGTTTCATCAAGAAATTGGAAAAATAAAATAAAATTGTAGAAACTTCTACTGACCAGAATATATAAAATGAGTGATGCTTATCTGAAATATCGTTCTTATTCTAACAACTGCCCCATTCAACTGGAGAATTTCACTTCTAGAAAGCTTTAAACAGATCACATATGTTTACTTCAATAAGTGATTGCTCCATTAATTTTCTGGATATTCATTAGAGAAATTATCCTCATCACTGTCCCCTCGATGATCTTCATAAATTAAATTCAGAAACAAGGGAATCGGTCCAGACAGGCAGTTTCTGTCCCTTCAGAAGCCAAAACGTCTTCCTCACTTAATCAGTTCAGACTAGACTGACATCTTAATACGGAAAAATAAAAATTCAGGTGTATGAAGTGTAAACACCATAACGAGGCTCGACGTTGTCATCCGCTATCAACGTAATTTCACCTCTCTTATCTCACATACACTATTAAAGTGACACCCCGTAAGCAACCGGTCTGATAGTAATTAATAATAACAGATCTTGTGCCTTCACGGGTTCACGTTAGATCAGAGCTGAAATTCCTAATAGGTGGAGACAGGTTAGCCCTGTTCATAGATTCACTTTGTGCATTTATCCCTTATCCCCCATTTGAAGTTGAGTTTTCAGTATCAACTCTAGAATTCTGCTTTCTTGGGGCGACTGGCGGCATCTTTGATTTTGAACTTTTTTATTTCCAATTGAAGTGTTGATTCCCTACTTCCCCACAGACATTTCAGACCGGGAGTAAATTTACGGATTAAACGACAATACAGGAGGCGATTCTAATTGTCATAATACCAGGAAGTAGTATATAACATTACTAGCAAGGTAAAAGGTAAGAGGGTTTTAACTGGCGAATGGAGGATATAACTGACGAGCCGCAGGCGAGTCAGTCACCTCCTTAAGCCAGTAAAACCTGTTACCTTGCGTGTGTTGTTTTATGTTTTATTTGTTTCTCATTTCTAAAAAGGTTAGATAAATTCCAAAAAATCTCAGTAATTTGTCGCAAATGTCGTAATCAATGGAAGCGTTGCCAGGAACATGTCTGTTTATTTTTCTTTACATTTGTTTTGGCGTTAGCGAAAATGAATGTAACAAATGAAATTATTGAGGCAGCTAGCAGTGAAGCATCAAGTTTATTACCTGCAAAATCAGCTTCAAGGTACGAGCGAGAATACGACGACTTCAAAAAGTGGCAAAACAAAAATAGTGTGATTGGGGTAACTGAAGATGTTTTGTTGGTCTACTTGAATCAACTATCAGCTAGATTGAGCCCTAATACTTTATGGGCAAAATGGTCTATGCTGAAAAGCTGCTTGGAAATGAAAGAAAATGCCCCTGTTCGCAGGTTTGTTTTCCTTAAAAAACTTATTGAAAAATATGACGTTTAGTTGTCATTTGCAGATTTCAAAAGGTAATAGCGTTTCTGAAACAAAAAAATTAGCGTTATACGCCCAAAAAGAGCCAAGGTATTAAAGAAGAGGCTGAACAATTTCTTTTTACATGTTCCTTATGACCAGTGGTTGCTGGCGAAAATTGTAACAATATTTGGGATTTTTGGATGTCGTCGATGTGACGAAATTCTCTCCTTAAACATGAATGATGTAGAAGATATGGAAAAATACGTTATTGTGACATTGCGGCAAACAAAAAATTGAACAACAAGTAGATTCACCATAACCGATGATGGCTGCAGCTTCAAGCCCTGCATGTTATACAGAAAATATGTAAATCTTCAGCCTCCTGGAACAGAAAGCCTAAGATTTTGTTTGACATACCGACATAGAAAGTGCAATTCCCTTAATGCTGGCCCGCACACTATTGGTGGTGTCCCAAAGCAAATAGCGAAATATTTAGGTTTGAAAGACCCAGAGTTATACACCGGCCACTCTTTTCGCACAACTGGAGCCACTATGGTTGAGGATTCGGGTGGAGATATTTTAACACTAAAGCGTGCAGGAGGGTGGAAGAGCACCGAAATTGCGATGAGTTATGTCGATGATTTGGTCAACAAAAAAATCGAAATGTCTAGCAAATTATTTGGTAGTAAGGAGAGTACAAATGTTCTGCAGTCCTCGAGTTCAGCAGTTTCTGAGTCATCAGATGGTTCATCATCATCAGTATCAACTTTTTCATCATCAAAAATCTGTGTTACGGGAAATAACAATTGTACCATTATTTGCAACATAAATGACGATAAAACAAAATTTTCTAATGTAAATAATACTACTAACTTGTAAAAATTTTGCAAGTTAACTGTCAATTTGACAAGTTAGTGACTTGATAAAATAAACTTTCTTGATTAATATTGTGTTTTCGGAAACTGACGTTTACAAATGAGAAACAAATAAACTTCATATCAACTCATCAGGTGCTCAAATGCACCTGATGTCTAGAACTCTATATCCTCCAAAAAGCCAAGATTTTGCGATAAGTGTGTCAAAATTTGCAACTCGCATGAAATTTTGTACGAAGTGGTCGGATTTCGATGATTTAGTACTAAATCCCCAAATTACAACCTACAGGGTGATTTTAGAATTTGGTAATTTTTACAATTCGTCAACTTCCTCAGTATTTTGTCTATGCTCTCGAAATCGAAATAGATCATCTTTGAGGCTGTTTCTTCGGTACTTTTAACCGATGCTATGGAAATTTCAGTACCGCTCCAAATTTTAGAGCAATAAAAAAAAATTTCAAATGGAAACCATAACCATAGTGTGCTATGATCTTTTTCAATAGACATTTCGTAAACAATTTCAAAAATATATATACAGGGTGTTTCAAAAAAAGGTGACCCCTCTTTAGGATAGATAGAAAACTAAAAAATAATAGGGGTAACAGATTTTCGTAACGCCATCCGTATTCAAGATACAGGGCGCTGAAAAAGAAATTATACACATTTTTCACGATTTTGCAGAAGAAACTACTGGCAACATTGTAATGAAATTTTATGCGAATTTGTTTTGGAAGCTGCTACATCTAATGAATGTGTTTTGATGTCTGACTCTCATAGAGGCCACTATAGTTACACGTTTCATACCAAGTTGTTTTGAACATAACTTATTCATTACAATGTTGACAGTAGTTTCGGCAAAATCGAAAAATATGTGTATATTTTTTTCTTTTCCAACGCGCTGTACCTTGAATACGGATGGCGTTGCGAAATTTTTTTACTGAACAAACCTCTTTTATTTTTCAGTTTTCTATCTATCCCAGAAAAGCGGTCACCTTTTTTTGAAACACCCTGTATTTCAAACTGATTCAGAAAAAATTAGTTGTTATAAGTTATATCATTATACACACTCGAAATTGTCTGAGAAAAATCTATTGAAAAATGTCATATATTTTGTATATTCTGGGCTTAACAATATGCAATCTACAATACATATCATCAAGAAACAGCTTGATGCCGTATACCCAGTTTCTTCATCAAGCCTTTCAATCCTTTGTATTTCTCCGAACTGCCCTGCTACTTCATTTTCAATCTCCAATCCAACTCTTACGTTAACAAACAACTCCAGCAAAAATGATCTCCTGGTGCTCAATAGTCCCTGTACATTTCAAGTAATCATTCTCATATTTAGTTCATTCACTCGTTCGACTTTGAATACTACCAGTCCTATTCCGAGGCTTGTTGAATGAGAAATTCAGCAACATTGTGAACTTATTTGGTGTTGGGTTGCTGGCCCAACGACCAAACCTCCATCCTTGGAGGAGCTAGAAATTTTGTCGTTTGATTTCGAAAATTGTCAAAAAAAAACTATAATTTCCCTTTGAAATTGTTTTTTTTGATTGCTCTGAGATTTTAAGCAGCACGAAAATTTCAATAGGGTATGTAAAAAATACTTTTCTTTATTTCAGTATCGTAATGGGTTCATTACAGTACTAAAAGTAGTGCTGTAATGAAACTCATTACATCCTTGTTTTTAGTTATATGTTTCGTTTTATGGTTGTCAGTACTGATCTCCGATCGAATTCAGTTTCGAATCAAAACAATTCAAATTCCGTGAACTGTCAAATTTCGTATGTCACACCAACTGCCAAGATACAAAATAAAAGTCACTAATCTGAATTTTCATTTGAATTTCGAGAATATTTCACAAAAATTGACTGAAATAGAGAAAAATACCGTCTCTAATACTCGTTGCAGAAGGCAATTCCAACACTCATGCTATCGAAAACTCGCTCCTTCGTCGCTCGTTTTCGAACTTCGCATTAGTGTTGGAATAGGAGCTCATTCTGCAACTTGTTTTAGATAATATACTATTCTCAGTATTTGCTCTAAATTTGTTTTCATTTCGAAAGCGTCGTTGCGATACAGCGGATGTTATAGCCCATTATTATAAGAGGCAAAATTCCCAAATCAATCTGTAGCTCTTTTAAATCAGAAGATGTAGTGGTAAATCATCGAAATCTGACCAGTCTGTACAAGTCCGATGAGTTGACCAATTGGTGCAGAGGCCTACTCTGTTGTTGCTTTAGTCTGTTCGATATTTGAAAACGGTGTGAACCGATACATGTTTCAAAATGGTTCGATTTTTTCTTGTTCGTTCATTATTGGGCATTATTGCTCCCAACAAATTAGAGCAAGAGTGAATATCCTAAGAAATCTCAGAATGGTTTAGAGATTTGCTAGGTTTTAACGGGACGCTTTTTTCGAATATTATGTTGTATGTTCCAGAAGAAAGTGGGCCAACATAACATTTGGCCACTCGAATTGAACTAAATTTTACGCTTTGATCTTCTCCCTTCTGCTATTTGCAGTATGTAGTTGTATTTTCTACTGCCTCTCCTACTAATACATATAGTTGTGAACTTTCCATTTCGCTATCAAACAGCGGTGTGTAATCAAATACCTCAGATTAAAGGATTAAACTAGACAAATATTGGTTAAGTCACCAAACCTGTCCTCAATTGAATCCCTACCTGTAAAAAATAGTCGGAGCTTTTAATCTATCAAATCCGTCGCAAATAACTAAATAACGAAACAACGTCTTCCTTCATTGATATTGCCCGTGAATCGTGCAATATTTGAATAAGGCCAAGCTGCTGTCTACAAATATGTAGCCCATTTAGATAAATAGCAGTTGATTTAGGGCTTTTTCGGCTCGGATCACAAGATGTGGCCCATTCTGCCTAATTTATGGTTATATGTACCGTATCGAGATGGGGTCTCTGTGAAGTCTCAGCCATTAAATTCTGCCTGATGAGTGCAGGACTGCGTTATCTACTAACGCGGAACACGGGATTCGGGGATAAATTTTCATGAATAACGAGAGGCTTTCGTGTATAATTGAGTCTTTTCCAGTCGGAAGATGCGGATTGGTGAGAACTCGAAATGTACGAACAGGAATGTGAGAATTCTCTTCAAAATTTGTTCGTGATTATATATGTCAAATTTTCGTCACTCTTCACTTCTCCATTTCTCGCAGAACTTTTTCCCCCATTGTGTCTAATAACTCTCTTCCCAGAACTACACTATCAACTGCCTATCATAGAAGTCTGCATATGCTCTGATACCTACCGTTAGTAGTGTTTGTGTAATACAGAATTTGTATATATTATGTTGTGCTCTCTATTTCTGTATCAGATTATCAGCATGGATAGGTTAATAATTATTCATCTAAGAAAACCTCTTTCATTCTGCATTGCCAATTGACCATTAAACATAAATTATTGTACAGAATATGATGCATTTTCATCGTCCTATCGGCTAAACTAAACAACTGTTATAAGTCTAAGAACTAGCCTCTGTTAGCTTTTGAGTTAAAATTTTGGTAGAGCTGGTTTTTCAATAAATCATCTGACAGCTGGCAATCGGTGCCACTAGCCACTAGGTACTGCAATTGGGGTTGTACAAATTACTTGAAAACCCAATTTTTTTAGCAGTAGTGTTTTCGACCGAGAATTTTGCTTTTCTAGAAATGAATTTTCACAACAGTCCTGTTTGGGCTGAAGAAAACCCATAACAAATTGTTGAAAATAGACACCACCAACAATTTACACCTCATGTATGGCTTGCTGGAAAATTATTTGATGGTTTCTCTTTTTACTCGACCGAGAATTTCTGCTTTTCTAGAAATGAATTTTCTCAACAATCCTGTTTGGGCTTAAGAAAACCCACACCAAATGATTGGAAATAAACACCACAAGCAATTTACTCCTCATGTACGGCCTGCTGGAAAATTATTTGATCGGTCGTTTTTTTTACTCGGCATGAAGACGAGCTGGATTTTTGTATATCTTTAGTTTAAACGACGCCAATATCAAAAATCAATGATTTGAGAGATTGAATAGTAGCATTTTGTGAAACCGTGAGAAATACTACCGGGAAGAATACGAAACACATAAGATAGGTTTCACAAAACTTTTATAGTCCGATCAAAAAAATATACGTAAATTCGAATCCCTTGATTTGAAATTTCAACGAATCTCGGTAGATGTGATGAATTTGACAGCTCTTGATGGACAATCAAAGCTTTATGAAACCCACCAATACTATAGGCTTTAACTTATAAATATTTTGTGTGATTCGGCCATAATAAAACGATCAATCAGAAAAATTCCTGCCCTCTGAAAGCTATTTAGGCGAAAGCTGCCCAAACCGCTGAAGTTACACCAACATAATGTAGCATAGATCTGTTTGTCTCAAAAAGTGTGAATGAAAGTCCGCGACAGCATATATAGTATTTAAATTTTTTTTTATTAAAATAGATACTTTTGTAGCTTTCAGCATTTGATGTAGATGAACTTTGTCTCCTACATAAATAAATTTGGAAAAATAGTTCAAAAGTTATAAGCGCCAATTCAAATCGTTGACGATTGTGTTCATTTTGCTCATGAAATGGAATAAAACTCATCAGAAGTTTCGATTTATTCTGAGAAAATCATCTACTGTATCGAAATTTTGCAACAGACTTTTTTTCCCAAAATTGAATGGTAAACCATGAGAGAATTTTATTTTTCGAAAATCTCCCACGAAACAAATTTTTGTAGAACAATCATAATGTGTAGTTTTTGTCAACCCCTTTATAATGAAGTAATTGGATCATAAATGTGTGAGCAACATATACTTAGTGCTCCATATTATGCAGCGTTTTATGACTTTGTGTTTTAATACCCGTAATAACAATTAAACCGTCAACGCACTCCAAAGGCTATATCTTGGAAGGGATGTCAATTTCGAAAAAAAAATTTATATGAACTAGCCCTGCTAATTCTGATCGAGAAATCATGTCCTGAAAAATATATAATTATATGCTTACCTTCTGATTGTCTGAAAGTATATATTCTTATTTCTTTTGGATTTATTGGTAGACGAACCATTCGAACTCGAACCTTCGAAATGATTCAATTTTCATTGACAAGACTATTTTCTTTGTTTTGTACACTGATAACAATAAAACGAAAGGAAGAGTCAATATTGAAACAACCAAATATTCATAACATATATTTATTTGAGCTTCCTTTGCAATCAAATACAACAAAATATTAAATAAAGTTTAAACTTTCTTCAAAACATAAAAGAGCTTCGCCATGAATATGAGCTAATGCGTATACATCTTTTGTATTCATCAGTATAATAATGATTGATAAATATATTTTAAAATTTTTCTTGGAAGAAGAGATATTTGCAATATACGTATACAAGATGTTTGTAGTTTCACGAAATATCTGAATAGTTACACACCACATACTGTAAAAATGTTGAATATTAAAAAAATATGAGAGTTATATTTCACTTCATCAGTCGCTTCATTTTCTATTTTCAAAAATTTTACACAGTATGCGAAAATGTAACCATTTTCGATGAACAATTTTTCATATTAACCTACAATTTTCAAACTCAGTTTTATAGTACAATAGCTAAATTCTGTATTTTTGATTCTAAACGAACATACCGATTCGTACGATGAGATTCACTGAGTAGTTATTGATTTCTTCCAACCAAACTGTCTAACCTAAATTCTAGTACGTTTTTCTCAATACTCTCTACTGCACAACCTCGAAACAATGTAGATTTGGAAACCGCTTCCTTAGTAACCAATGGAAATGTACAGAATGAATAAATAATTTTTACATTTTCCGTCGAATTCTTCAGGAAATCTGAGTCAACTCGGTAAATTGAGAAAGACAACTCGAGAAGTGATATAAATACTTTGATCATTGTGTTACTTTCAGGAAGGAAGTTTTCATTTCTCTTGGTTTGTGAAATATATCTTGAAGGGGGGTAAATATCTTACAATACCGACTTATACACAATTATTTACATTATGTGACTTTAAATTCGTATAACAATTATAATCACTTCTGAAGTTTTGTATTTGCAACTGTACAACTTAGAACTCGTAAGAATTATTACTAAATTGGTTGACGATATGATAACATCACAATATGGCCGCTTTCAGCGGTTGTCTGCTAGACTATATTACAAAAGAGGAATGATTGATAGTTTTATACATATTTACTCGACAACTGCTTTGCTAACTCTGTGTATTTCAAGAATTTCGAATGGGGACTCTCCTCGAAACCTGATGGTACCGTAGGACTCTTGGAACCGCTAGAACTACCTGGAACATTCGGCATTTGAGTTCCTTTGAGCGGCACCCCACTGTTGGACGAACTTGGCTGATTGCTTTTCAACGCGACCGGGTCTGGTATGATACCATCTTTCACAAAATGCATTTTGGAAAGATGATGTCTGTATGCACCTTTCGAAATGAACGGTGTATCACAAAACGCGCACTTCATTATAGAGTCTGAAGTCATCACTGCATCATTACACGCCCAACTGAAGGCTAATATTGCACCGGGGGTGGTTCCAGAACTTGAAACCGTCGTAGGATTCGGATTTGGAGCAGATTGACTGGTTGAGGAGTGAGGTCGCGCATTGGTGGTGGGTTTCAGTCTTGTCGCAGAGTTTCTGCAGCGCTGCTAAGGGATGAGACGAACCTTTTTTTCCGGTCGATGGGGCAGGGTTCTCGTTTGAGGTACCTGAGAGATTGTCGAACATAGAACTCAGAGCGCCAAGACTTCCTCCCGGCTTTTTATCGCCGTTCGTACTTCTTGGAGTTCCAGATCTATCGCTACTGGCTGGACTGCTGGTACTATTTCTACAAGGACTATTGGGCTGGATATTTTCAGCAGGAGTCATTGACTGTTTAGGACTCGACGGAATTTTATCTTCGTCCTCGTTCCTAGCTCCGCCACTGCTATGGTAACTCTGCCGTTCATCTTCATCGTCGGTGCATTCTTTCTTCACTACAACATCTGGGGTTTGTTCTTCTACTCTAGGAGATTCATCACCATCAATTTCTTTCTTCACTTTCATTTCAGAATCAGAGTTGCATTCGTTTTTTTCATTGTAAGGTGATTTCTCTCTTTTATCGGGAGTCGACCTTGGAGTACTATTCAATGGAGCTCCAGGTGGATCCATTTTCCTTTCAGGTGTTAATGCATCAATGTGGCTGCTACCCCGCTCTGATATAGAGCTGGATTCGCTTCCACTTCTTTCCCTTCTTGCGTAATGGTTTTGTTGTTGCTGATGGTAAGATCGCAGTAAATTCATGGTTTGCGCGTCAACTAAAGGTTTCGTATAGTCCACACTCTCATCGATACCTAGACGTTTCAGGATACTGGAACCCATAGGAGCGTTTATATTTCCATGACCTGGGTAGCCAGCATTTTGTCTTTGCCTCGAGTCGAAATTTTTTCGATCAGTTTTTCTATGGCATTCAGAACTGATGGTGAGGACCCGTTGTTATTTTCACTAACTTGAGGTGTTTCTTTCCCGCACAAATCTGCACTAGGCGACCTATGTTGGGATACAGGAGAAGGAGACTTGTCCTCGGATTTTATTTTGTCCCTGGATGGAGACTCTGGTGGAAGAATGCTGTTTGAAATCAGAGCACTTTTCAGAAAATTTCTTTGACTGGAGCCGATACTTCCACCTCCAACACATTGCCGGATGTGGTCGACAAAGAGGGAAGTTTCAATTTTTAGTCCACATTTTTCACAAGTTATTCTTCCAGCACTTGTGGTTTCTCTCATCTTATCCAAAAGACCGTTGTCTCCATTTTTGAAATCATGCTGGGCTCTTTCTAGTTCTAGTAGCTTCCTCACAGGTAACGATTTCTTTCTTTTTTCCCTTGTTTGCCTTCTCCTACCACCACTTTCTGTAATTGACCGCATAATGTGTTCTTTATAATGGGAATTTTTAACCATATGATTGCTCAGTTCTTTCAACGAACTGAACGCTTGATCGCAAACCTTGCACGTAAGAACAGCACTGACATGACTGCTAGCACCACTTGGTGGGGGATTTCCTCCTGGACCTCCTCCACCTCCACCTTTGCTGTCATCACTGGATCTCCATGAAATTATTTGTTCTTGAGAAACTATGTTAGTATAATGCTGGGTCTGTTGCATATGACTTGTCATTTCTGCTAATGATCTGAAGCTTTGTCCACACCACATACACTTCAAGATTTGTCTTGTTTGTTCCGCACCCTTACCAAGCCAAACGTCTTGTCCCCTCACTAACTTCCTTGGCAAAGGCATTGTTTCTTTGATTAACATATTGAGATCAGAAGACATTGGTTTATTCGAACTTCCCGCAGAACTACTGCTGTTTGTATTAGGTGGTGTCATTTGAGGTTGCGGGATCAAATTCTGAGATTGCATTGGAGGGACTGGGACATTCACACCGCAATGTTTGGCTTCTTTCATATGCGTTGTCATTGCTGCCAAACTAGGAAAACTCTGCTTGCACCATACGCATTTCAAAACGTCCTTCGCTTGTTCGGCACCTTTGTTGAGCCAATGTGATTGCCAGGCGCTATGTCTGTTACTGGCAGAATTCGGTGCGGGTTGATTCGCCATTGATCTGAAAAGATCTTCACCGCCCAATTTACTCAACTCACTCATTTTTTCTAAGGCCTTCGTTGCATCGCTTGGAGCAGGGTTTGAATGTTTCATTTTACCATTCCAGAGCTCACTGGGAGGTGCCGGGCTTTTTGGAGATAGATTCGAAGCAGCAGCAACAGCAGCAGCAAAATAGGGCAGATGTGAAGCACCCAAGGAAGAAGGCCATTGAGGAATTGGACTTTTGTATTCAGTTTTCGTTTTACGAGAAGGAGGTTGTGAGCTCGTTTCATCTGAAGACCTCTTTCTCCCCGAACAAGATAGATCAAGGGGTCCATTTCCTGATTCGGGTGCTGGACTGTCTGGTTTACTAAAATTCATAGCGTCTGAGTCGCTCTCAACGTCGCTATGTTTCGATTTTCTGCTGAAATCTAATATTCCATCTTCTGGGGGAGACTGTAAGTTTCTGTCAGATGGACTTATAGAAGAGTTGAAAGCACCAGGTGGGGATGAGCTTGAAGTTACCAGAGGTGATATGGAAGATCGGTTATAAGAAGAGGGTAGGGGTGAAGTCATCATCAGCCTATGAGATTGTTGAGCTACAGCTGCAGCCGCGGCGGCATTAAGATAAGCTGCCATCGCAGCTGATTGTGGAGGCAATAAGGCTGCAGCAGCTGCTACTGGCAACGTCGGTGGGAGCGTAACACCAAGTGGACTGAGTGCTGATGGTGGCATGGCAGCTCTATGAAGCAAGTTAGCTCTTTCGGACAGCAACGACTCTCCAGATGGACTGCGATTAAGACTCTCGGCGGACTCTTTGGAATGGCATCTGTAAGGGGTCATCTCCCTAGAAGAGAAAACGGAATTACAGTAATTTATTGCAACATTTAAAAGTGTCTTTAATATATGATTGTGATGAGTTCAAAATTTAATATTCACCTTATTGGCCCATCCTCATTGACTGACCGAGGACTTGTAGGACTAGGCAGTTCATTGTTTGGCGATGCAACATCTTCTTCTTGCGGCGCTGGAGAAACGGCCGAAACTGGTGAAATTGAACCAGATTCGTCATCTCCCTCCAACTTCTCGCCTTCTTCAGGAGTACCTTCATCTCCACCTTCCCCTGAAAATAAATGAAAAAATTAGTTCAAGAAGTGTTATAGTAACTATCGTTTCGAAGATGATCATTCTGTGAGTTACCTTCGACAACTGAGAGTGAGCAGTAAGTGTGATAAAAGAAAAATTATAATACTCTTCAAACTATCGCCGAGACGTTAGCAAATATGAAAATTGAGATCTTCTTTTCATTACACCCTTACTCAATTGAAGTTGTTTTAAATTGTTCATTTTTACAGTACTGTTCCAGTAACATGTACCGGAAATTCTGTATGAAATATTTTGCATACTCTGTTTATTTTTCTTTGATTTTTCAACATACCTTGAACTGAATTTTTGAGATATGCGAATTGCAGTACCTTAGAATGTTCAATAGGTTTCAAAGACTTCAAAATTTGAAATTTGTACGGGTGTACTACTTGAGTAATTTTTAATGAAAACTGGAACCTTTATTTGTATGTTATAAGGTCTTGATTAGTACTGCGGTTGGGTCTCATGGCCCTGTAGGATAGACTTTTGGTCCACTCTATATATTCCCCAATGAAACCTTATTCCGACCAGCAAATTTCTCAATTTGTGATTTTTGAATGCCAGACCCATTTTTCACTAGCAGCAACGTGAGCAAAAGGCAGATTCATTTGCATCTCGATCCAATAAATCTGTCACTGCGTAGCAGCCCGAATGCATTGATGTACTGCGTTAAAAGAAATGCAAACATGGGCATGGACTGACCCATCAATTATACCCAACACCTGGCTTAACTTGAAAAACGTGATAGTTCAAGGAGAACCGCAGTTGTCATTTCTTGAATGATTTAATGTTGGCTGCGCCATAAATTAATCTTTATTAATGGTTCCCATTTGATTAAACTGATATTTTGCTAAGCTATACTTCTGGATATCGAATTTCCACTTGAATAACGAAGGAGCACATGTTATCATACAGCTTGCATGGAATTCAGAAAAGGAAAAAAGAGGTTCTGAGTTTTGCAACACTTTCCGTTATACGTATATACTGCTCCACAAAAGTTAAGGTGGAGTACATACATTTTGTTAACGTTTCAAAAGTTGATAATCATTGTCCACCAAAAGTTGATTTATGGAAAATCAAATGATTAGTCTTTTATTTCTGAATTTATTTCTGTTTCTCGTTTGCTACCTTTTTGATTTTTTTCAGTTGGGTTTCAATGATTTGGGAAAAAGTTTTAAACATTTTAGACGATTGAAATCAAAGTGAGAAAAGGGTGACAATCGAAAGAAGCAAATCGTATTCGTTTTCCGAATTCGTCGAGAAGTTATCAGAAAGAACGGAATAATAATTCTTCGAGACGATCCAGATGCAACTGCGAGTTGTAGACTGCAATCGGCAAAAGTAGCTCGATTTCAGGACAATATTCCCCAATCAAACTTTTCGCGAAGCTTACATTTTCCCATCGCCATGCTCCCTTTATTATTTATTTTCAATTTATCGTCAGATCGATCGCTTTGTCCTCGTTCTCTTAGACGGTTTACTAATGAAGTTGTTTCTTTGATTGACAACCACTCCGCGAATTCTATTCATAACTGAGCAAGACCGCCATTGTTTCAGTTTTCCCAGTTGACTTAACTCTGATTACGTTTCGTTTCTTGCAGGAGCCGTTTAATAACGTATCATGTAAGTTCACAGGATTGTTCCAGTTCTTTGTTGGCTGCTTGGAGTTATGACTTGATCGGGATGAAATCCTTGTCAATTATCTGAATCTGGGTGCGAATAATGCGGGGATGTGTTGTGAAGTGGATGAAAGCCGCTTCAAAAGAAACTTCAGTGAATGCTAGTTCCTCATCTTCAAGGGGAGGGAACAGTTTTGTTTCAGGGTACGATACCTTTACCATTCAGTCGCCTCTGAAAGGTTCGAAACAATTTTCGAACATTTAAATGTCAGTACTTCCAGATGGAACATGTAGATTTTTTATTGCTAAGTTGGCACAATTGTCCTTTATTTTCACCTGGAGTTTGAGCCATTTAAACTGCGATAAACATCATATCATGAGGCACCATCTGCGTTGACGAATTCTTATCCAAATACTTTTCAAATTTGATGGATAATCCAGCCCTGAATATAATATGATATCACACATTTCATGAATTTGAGGTGGTCAATCTTCCATCCAAACATATCACTCACGAAAATCTGAGGATTCTTCAACATAATCAAATTATCTTTTCCTTTTGACCCAGGACGCCATTTTATGTTGCCATTGCCGGCACTGACTGCGCTGTTACATTTCCTTAGCTCACGTTAGATCGCTCCCATTACATTGTTACATGCTACTAAAGGCAATTTACCGGGCCGTTTGGCTTTGTCCACATGCCCGCTTCCTCACATCCCAACAGATAAAGCGTTGCGAGAGATAAAAACTGCGAAAGGCCCAACACCTCAGATGGGAATTGAAGACGTGCTTCTCTGGACGATACAAAAACTGCTATCCTAGAAAAAGCAAATTTCGAACTGATGTATTTCTATGTCTCAATTGATGGATCTCCGATCATCTATGAACTCGACGCGGAGTTAAATTCACAAAGAACCGTCGATTACAGGTAGATTTCGCAGAAGAGACATCGACGTAGCCGATGTATCTCGAACCGGTCCGGCAGAGGGCGTGCACGTACGTCTCCAAGTTGTCGGTGAGCCCAGGGAGCAACAATGAACAATAGTAACATAAATCTGTGTAATTAGTTTCAGTAACGCTGCTGTGTATCTCTCTATGCTAAGTCGAACAGGCGACTCATTGGTCAGGCCGAGGCTGTTCTCTATGACTTTACTCCGCCTTTCACTGCAGTGCCATCGAATGCTGGAAAGGGAAGAGGACAGGATGACAACGTGGAAGAATGATGCGACACCGTCCGCCTCGTTTATAAGCGTGAGTCCTGAACGCAGCCGATTTATTTACCGCTTCCGAATTTCTAACGTACTCTATGGTCAGCAGTGTTGCCAACAGTTAATGAATTTAACAGATAACAATTAAGTTTATCCTCTTCGATCAACAAGATGAGTTTCCGTGTTCTTACAACACTTCTGTTCATCAAGACGTTGGTGCAGGTATATATAGATCTTCTGCAGCAAGGTTTGCTTCGAATTTCTAACACAGAAGTGTTGCCAACATAAACTATAGAATATAAAGGAATAAATTGAGGAATTTACCAGATCAGAATTAAAATTATCTTCTACGATTCACAAGATGAGATTGTCATTTTCTGAGAATATTTCTTCTCATCTGAATGAACATTCTAAGCAGGGCCATCATCTCATTAGTTTATCCCGTTTTGTGAAAACTGTAATAGTACAACAGTATATTCTAAAACAAATTGGAGAATGGGCTTCTATTCCAACACGAATACAAAATTCGAAAACGAGCGAGTTTTCGAAAGCATGAGTGTTGGAATTGCCATCTGCCACGCGTATTAGACGATATTTGCTCTATTTCTGTCGACATTTGTGAAATACTCTCGAAATTCAAATGAAAATTCGGATTAGTGACTTTTGTATTGGAAATTGATAGCATCGAAGTACTGACAACCACAAAACGAAAAATATAACTGAACACAATGCTGTAATGAGTTCATTACAGTACTACTTTTAGTACTGTAATGAACACATTACGATTCTGAAATAGAGAATAGTATATTCTAAAACAAGTAGCATAATGAGCTCCTATTCCAACACGAATGCGAAATTCGAATACGAGCGACGAAGGAGCGAGTTTTCGAAAGCATGAGTGTTGGAATTGCCTTCTACAACGAGTATTAGACGATATTTTCTCTATTTCAGTAAAGTTATGTGGAAAACTCTCGAAATTAAAATAAAAATTCAGATTAGTGACTTTTGTATTGTATCTTGGCAGTTGGTGTCACTAACGAAATTTGACAGATCGCGTAATTTGAATCGATCTGATTCGAAAATTGAGTAGATCGGAGGTCAGTTCTGACAACCACAAAACAAAAAATATAACTGAAAAAAATTTTGTAATCAGTTCCATTGCAGCACTACTTTTAGTACTGTAATGAACTCATTACGATATTGAAATAGAGAAACGATATTTTTGTTGCCGCCTTGAAATATTTTTCATGAAGAATTACTTATTCATCATTACCGATCCAAATTAATATTTCTTTTTTTTATGTCTCTCTCATTTGTATAGCAGGATATAATTACAGGTTTCTGATAAAATAAGCATTCGTTGAAATGAAGATTGTATAATTCGAATCGAATTATAAGGAAATAAAACAGCTCTTTCCTTTTGGTTGATGAGGAATTAAATCAGTCGATGATGTTGAAGAAAGTCCACGAATCTATTTTGAAGGATGTCGCCCATCCAAAGCAAAAATCTGATTTTTTGGTTACCACGCCAACTCAAAGAAACAGCTTGGAAAAACGTGAGAATTACTGAGAAGAGGTCATTATGAATGTTACCCAAGTATTTCTTTGTTTATGAGAATAAAAAAGATTTTTTGACAGAATTCAAAACTTCATTAAATGGAAGTTTCAAAAGAAAGTGGACATAATTTCTTCAATGTCAATTTCCATGCCTGCCAGAAATAAAAATCTACATGGTACCAAAAGGACATTGGTTAATTCTACTGAATCCAACAGAGTTCCTTGAAGTACCAAATGAAGTTTTCTTTCAGTACCTTCCCTCGAAATATAAATTTACAGGAGTAACATTTCCGAACTTGTAGGATCTCCAGTTCAACAGCATGTTTACACAGATACTATCAACAAATTGTTCATGTTGAGGCGCAGTTACAAAGCTAGTTACTCGGAGGATGGCCTCAGAGACCGAGGAAGAACCGAAGATTCTATAAATTGGTAAACCCAGATCAGATCACCATGTTCTCTCACATTCATTAGGGGCAATCTGATACCAGCGACCAAGTTGGTTCGCGTACTGCAACCAAGCGCTCCGGGCAGCAGCCAGCGCTATATTTTTAAGAATTCCTGGAATAATAGCGAGAGTAGCAACTCGCGTTGACAGACAGAAATGCCGATAAGAGCACAGAGCATTAGATAGCCCGAAAGGTATAAATACACCATCGTGAGATATAGCATTCGAACGGATACCTTTATAGGAGAAATATGCGTTCAAATGAGAGACAATGGTGCATAAATCAAGAAGGCTGTGCCTGAATCGCGACGGACACTGTTGTATTGTTCCGTGGTCCGAGTGGAGTTGGATTTTTTTTTGTGCTCTACTGCACAGAAACGAATGGCATTCGATGGTTGAAGGATTGAGATGTTTAAGGACGGTGCGCGTTCAGGCGATGCGCATTTTTGGCGTGGACACAATTTCACTCATGGCCTGCTTGGATTCCGGAGCATTTCGAGTATTTTTTGCTTCGAGTTTTTGATTGTGTATGATGCCAAAATTATTTGTTATGATAGAGACGATTCAATAGGTGCGATTATGTTATCTTTTTATGGTAATGTACTTTCAACTATTCTTTTCTTTTACAAAATTGACATCCTTTGTTGCCATAATTGAATTTCATTCCATCAATCTCCACGTCCGTAGAACGTCAAGTCGATATTGATCAATGAAATTCTCGACAATCGTTATCTCTTACTATTATTACCTGTAACAACCTTCACAATGGAATTATATCTGCTCAGTCATGTTATCAGGAACGAAACCATTTGATTGGAAGGACAATGGATTGTTGGCCAGACCAACATTAAGGAATTTGTGCATCCACCATTTGCAAAAATAGAAGATGATTTTGAATCCATACAGATTATACAAAACAATCAACCCGAATAAGTGGATCGATTGAGAAGAAATCACTTCGCTTGCAAGGGCAAATCACGCTGACAGACTATGGAACTTAAAATCTAACTAAATTCGCCGAATAATAGATTCACTAGGACTGATCTTGATACGAAAACTGATTTGAATTCATCAGGGATCAATAGAATATAAAAATGAACAGGGTATCCCATTTAAAATAGAGAGGACTGACTGTTGTTACAGTTTTCTTTTGCGGTTTTGAATTAAGGCAGTTTCGATATCGGCGGCCACTGTTGTCAGCCGGCGAACGCGTCAACAATGAATTGATAACCCTCTTCGATTATTTTTCCTGGATCTGTCAGTCTGTATTACCGTGGTGTGCCGGTTATTTTGCATCTGTGATTTTTTTTGACGGTTTTGGCTTATCGTATATAAATTTTCTTGGTTATAGAAGAAAGGAAAACATTTGTAGAATATTATTTCGAAAGTAAGTATTGCTGTTCCTCGGGATATTTTCAAGTTATTCTGACTTTGTTCACAGTTAATTGATCAGATTATAGGTAGTTAGGTGTTAAGTTTCGTTCCTTCTATAACCCTTTTTTAACCATCTTTATCTCGTAGCACGATAGACCGTTCAGGAAAAACCAAGCTCCTTCTTGTTTAAGTTACCAAACCTCAAGCCCTGAAGGCTTAATATTCGTAGCTGCTTTCCTGCTCCTATTTGTATAACATTCTAAGCGAGTCGTGGTCGTAAATATAGTTTGTGAGGTCAAAAATTATCCACTAGATCTGCGATGCAGTGCGAATACAGTCGGACATGTTTTTTCTTCACTCCTTATAATTTTTCGAGTACTTTCGGGAAGAGATGAGTGATACTATATTTATATTGTGATTGTATACATTTTTAATGCTTGTATACTGTAAAATTAATGTCATGTACTATAATATTTTTCATATTATTTTGAGGTTGAAAAAAAGATCAAGTTATTATTAAGATATTATTATCAAGATATCAGATATGATATTTAATTGATATTAGGTATTTTTGAGATTGTGCATATATAAATCAAAGATTTAAGTACTAGGAATTCTAGTTATAAAAAAATATTTACGCATACCAGCGTGTCTGAATAAATGACCTTCTAATTACTAAATTTTGTTTCCTTAGATATTCAACAGTTTTCTAATTATAGGTTCAAGTCCTTAGGGGCTCGGTATTATCCAACTCCCCCCTATATTCAAATTCATGCTCAAACAGCGCACCTTTGGATTTAAAAGTTGTCGTATCGCAGTGTTTTCTACATATAATTTTCTAACACAAGGAAATTTGTTTATTTCATAGTGTATGTATAAGTAAATTGCTGTTATTGTGTTATTGAGTTAAAATGGAGAGTTGTTAGGAAGGTAGCCCACTCTTTGCATATTGTATACAAAACTAACATTGTTTGCGATAAAAATTTCCCTCTATTTCTGAAGACAGTTGCTTGAAGAAAAAATTTCTCGGTGAACTGCTTGGCGAGAATCTGAATGCGGAATAAAACAAGTAACTTCCTCCACTGAAGCCGGTCATTTCGTGCTAGCCCCAGATCCGCTCCTCAAGAATCAGAGAGGAGTCGAAAGCACTCGGAAACATCAAGGTATGCTGACCTCTCACCAATTTCCTTCCTCGCCTTCCTCGGAATCATTCCAGCGCGTTCATTAGGAAAGATAGTAAATAAACCAAACAGGCATGAAGGGAGATATTAAGGGAGGGAAGGCAGCGGTCGTCCTCGGCTATTCCAGAAGGCAAACTTCATTAGACGTGTCTTGGTTCGATTACGACGCGCCGAAATAAGATTTCTCACCTATGACCAGCTAGAGGGCGCTATAAGCAGTAATGGGGGACTCCCCCAGGAACTGAGCTCAGCGCGAACGATAATCAGGTGCTGGCTTTGAATTTTGGCGGCGCATACCAATCTTCGGATTGTGGACGTATAAGGTTATAAAGAGTATTCTCGGGCGTGTTTTAGGAACAGGTGATTCTTAACTCGATTAGCGTTATCAGCAGAAGCAGTAGTTATTCCGTTGGACTGCGATCTCCAAATTCGTATCTGCGAAAGATGGAACGATTTCGGCAATGAAATCAAAGTGCAAGCCGCCTCATTTTGTAGAATAGAAATGCATGTATAGTCCGTTTCAAAATGATTCGAAAATATGTTGGTAATATCCCATCAGTAACTTTTGAGTTCTAGGATTTAGGTTGGTGTTGATTGAAAACACTAAGTTTTGACATTTCAGAGTTTGAATTAACCTCCTGAATGTATTACGAATTTATTTCTGTATGCTTAATGCTTATGTTCCTGATTAAATCGACAAATTAGCTTTGGATTTGAATATTTCCCAATATTACCGAATTGCAAATGGCTTGAATTCATCAAAATACCTCTCGCCTAACTACAAGGAAACGTGAAGCAGTTTATCGTTGGTACTACGAATTTTTCAACAATGCAACAGGTTTCTGCCAGTATTAATCGCGTTTTGCTAGTTATTCAAGTAACTTTTTCGAGGTGTTTTCTGATAAATAAATGAGTCTCGAAATTTCAGTTGTCACCTAAAATCTGTCAGATGAATTTGGAGAAAAAAGAAGGCAAGACAAGTCATTACAGTCAGGAGTGAGCAGTGGATGGGAACCTATTCCACATGATTATACCTTCAAAGAGACATTATACGACGTTATTTTTTTTTTTTAATCAAAAACAACGAATAAATCAGTTTTTACTTATTTTTTGAACTGCCTGAAAAGTAACTGAATTTTAATCAAAATCAACTTGTGGTATATATTATTTAATGAATCATGAAATGGACAGTATTAATAAATACAAATAATAGTGATCTATTTATAGCATTTCACACTTCGAATGATTAAGAATTTGTCAACAAATATTTTCTATTTGTTTCAACAACTTGGCTATGAAATCGCAAATTTATGTCAGCTTTATACTTCTTGTTCCTCAATGCGTATTGATCTGAGTAGAAAAAATAACACAGAGCGAGAACTTGGCTGAATTTTTGATAGTCATCAAGAATGCAAAGATTGCTGAAGGGTCTTTATAGAAAACGAACTTTTAGTTATCTTTGATGAAGTTTTAATTATTTAATGAATGATATCTCTGCATTGGAGTTCCTCGGAAGTCTGCTAGAGTTCATGTTGCAGCATTCCTCGCTATTTTTATTATCAATCCTGAATTTCCAATTCCCATGTTTGATCTACAGCGAAGTAGTGTGGGTATGTATATTTTAGTCATCATCTCAGCTGGTTTCTCTTTTGCAATTGAAGCTAAGTTTGAAAATTTGTCAATATAACAATGCTGAAAATAATATAATTTCACGAAAAATTTTTCAAATTTATTTGCCTTGAAAAATATATTAAATAATTTTATAGGTTATATCGAAATTTTCAATCTATGATGAACACAGAACTTTTTAGTAACTTTTTGTAACTAGAAATAAAGCTCAGGCTGGAATTTCTTGGCTTGCTCTGATGACAATCATTTTGAAACGGACTATATCTATTTTTAACACCATCTGATTTGAATTGCATGTAGATTCAATTTTGCAACTGAAGCAAATCTTTCACTCGAAATTCCAATTTTATCAATCCTTCCTCAAGATTCAGCTAACGGTTAGTCCCTCGAGTGAACAAAAGGTCAAAAGAGACTACAAAGATATTCAGCTCATTTTAGGCAAGAAAAAAGTCGAAAAAACTGCCACAGGAATCTATCGACGCGTTCTTTGGTCCACAATCAGAGTTGGGGCAAGTCTTAGTGAACATTTTCATCCATTTCTGATTACGAATCATTGAAAGACGATTCGTCGCTACTTATTTTCCCCTGAATGGGGAAATTTTACAAAATTCGATTAACTGCAGCTTATTCCAAATGATATAAACTAACGCTTCTTATACATAATAAAGCTGCTTAGGCCACATACCTGCCTAAAACAAATGAAAGAAGGCTGCAATTAGATCATTTGTAATATGGCTGCTGAAAAAACCTATCAAGATAAAAAGAAGAGCTTGAGAGAACATCAATTATTCTTATTAAACCAACGAACGTTAGTTGATTGCTGATTCAAGAGAGGAGATACAGGAGCAATTCCCAGTTGGTTCTCCAGCTTCTAGATACTGACAAAACTCTTAACGAACTTAGGTGTAGTAGGGTATACGTTTTTACAAAGCAGCAGATGTAGACATGTGGCAATTACAGTGTAACATTCTCGGTTGTGTCTTATATTCATCTTGTAATGTTTATTTTGTTACAAAACCTAAAAATTCATTTTCATTTTGATTCCAATCAAAGTAACCCAACCACAGCTGCACAAAATCTTGTGCGAATTTCGATGGAATTCTTCCTAACAAACCTTCACTTCCCAGAAAATGCAAAATCCTGCGAGATTGAATACCGATCGATATGAAGACTCACCTGAGCAGAAAACCTATATACTATGTAGCAAAGAGCAACGAATTCCACGAACAGAATAATTTCCCAGAATTGAGAGTCGTTCCAAGAAATATTGCAACCAATTGAGACTCATTGGGTTTATAAACGCTTTCCATCAAATTGAAGGCGGTTTTGCTTGACGTTGTTGGAAACGAATCAGAATCTACCAGTATTTACGATTGGAATATCAAATGGGTGCCGATGAGTATTTTTCCCCTTCGTACTTGAGAGTAAAGCAGAAGCGTTTTCAGAAGTTCATAGCTATTAGATTATGATGATACTTGGATTTCGATGATTGCTCCCAATAAAACCGTAATTTTTGGTCAGACGGAATGAGCTCCGTAGGTATTGCGAACGATTTCAATAAAAAGCGAACGTTTCATCTGCACTACCATTACGCACAACAGCGCATATAAATTTATACCACGAATATAACGCATAAAATATAGAGACAGGCAGCTAGTAAAGTTAATACGAGTAATACTGCCGTTAATTATTCACTTCGCAAAAATTCCTCTTTAATACCAGGACGACCGAACATAAATACGTCTTTGATTAAAGATGCTGTAAATAAAGGCGGCCTCCTGCGGTGGTTCGATCGGAAATCCAATAGACCTGTTGATTTTAATAAAATTAAACTGAGAGTTCTTCGGCGTTTGTCAAAAATAACGATCTTGCGTCCACTTCTTGTCTTTGGGAGTAAAACACAGCTGTATTGCCGTAATTTCAGGAATAAACCCATCGGTATCGGGGGTAATTCAGAGAGCCGGTTTCGTCATCTTCTTGCCTCTATTCGATGGTAAACACCAGCTGGATCTATTGACACGATGGGTAGATTGATACGTTTGCTAGCGTTAATTAGGAATTTCTGATCGATTCCTAGAGAATGGAATAACACAGAGGAGGAGAAGAAAAGAATGAAGAGTTTAAGGACCTAGGAAGGGATTCAAACAATTAAAATTTCCATCACGAAGCGTTGCTTCAACCAGTTAGATATTGTTGACGATAGAATATCGGAGTTAATTGAGCTAGTTCCTTCTTGGAGAACTCTATTTGACAACCTCCAAAAAATCGTGTCCAGGTTTCATACAAATACGTTTCTCATATTGAATCATATTGAGAACTGATATCAAAACTAACCTTAGAATTGAGGAATTCAAAATCATTCTGATTTTCTCTAATATTGACTTTTTTATTCAAGGCAGACATAATCAACTTCACTATCAAATTTTTGTGGTTGTCAATTTCTCATGAATATGATGTGTATAACGCGAACTAGTAAACTGGAATAATGAATGTCACTTCTTTTATAGTTTCATTCGAGTAAAGAAATTTCAGTTAATAACTGTTTAATTGACTTTTTATTTTCACATAGGAAACTGACTACTAAGATAAATGTTCTCGAGAAGTGATGATACTTATGTCATTGTGAACATAGTGGTTTAGTTTACATAGCCAAAATTGTGTTATTCGTAACTCAAAACATGATTTGAATGTCTCTTTTTTTTCAATGAGGTAACCTATACATCGTACATTTCCGGTAACGGAACTTTTCTTACTGAAGTTCAATATAATGAGGGGATCCAATATTGAATCAGCAAAGCATCAATTGGTAATCATTAAAGAATCCGAAGTTTGTCGTGTTTTTTCAGAAAGGGTGAAAAAAGCAATATACGCGGTTGCATCTAAGCAGAACTACCAATCTAGTTCTGATCCCCCTATCTTGGAAATTAATGTAAGTGCAGGTTGGGTCCAGCTACAACGATGCAGCATCAGAATCAAGGCGATACCCAGATATCACGACGCAATTACACATTTAGATTTACAGTCGCTGGGATCTAAACGTCACCATTAACATACCGTGGTAGCTGCCCGCTTCTGCTGAAAAGGTCACAGAGTATGTGCCACCGAAGAAAACCGTACCTCTATGGTACATGCATCCGCCTTTGTGTTTGTTGTACTCTAGTCAGTTATTGTATCGCCATGTGAGTTATGGCAGAGGAATTTGTTTGGAGAAGCGAATACCTACTGCCTGGCTTGTTTGTTGATAGCCTTGAGATAGGACTCCGCGGCTACAACAATATAGTGGTTTGTTCTAGACGACAATTCGAGTTCATTCCGGAACGCACCCCATTCGATTCCCAGCAGTTCTCAAAAATGGCATTTTTGGACCACGAACAAAAAGAATTTTTGGCATTGATGTCCCTCAAACGGGAATCTATAAAAAGATTCTCAACAATGTGATCGTTAGATGCATTTGTTCTCGGATGAAATTCACACTGTGATTACTCCCGTCAGATGTACATTCTACACCTGCCAGTATTAGATCATGTTGGCACTAAATGTCTAGTCTAGATCATCAATACGACAACTAAACAAATGAGGCCAACTGCATTCATGAAAACTTTTGTTCTCTCATTATAAAATATCATGGAACTATTTAAGATTGTTCGCCATCAGTATTTGAAGATTTAACAATGGGGTCATATATTTACATGTTAGCTACACCATTCTTCAAATTTACGACGGGATACTCTAAATAACAAAAAGAAAAAGTTATTTGAGTCAACCTACTTCGACAGTCTGCATAAAGCACACGGAAACGCATATATGCACTCATCATTTCGAATATTTCATAATTTGAGGCATCCTTTAGTATAGGTTCAGGAACATAGAATTTATTGCCTGACGAGTGCAGACGTTGTCATAATTCATATTGGTATTTTCAGTGCTTCTGTTTATAGATGCCCACACAAACCCTGCTTTGATTGAGGATTCAAATATGCGACGATCAATTTGGATAATTGCATAATTGAAGAGAAATTAGGTGTTGGAAACCGTTTCATGGAAGAATAAGAATACTGAGCGGTAAAGTGATCTATCATATCTATGATCAATTGATTTGATAATAATTATGGCTAGCATTGACTCTCGGTATGATATTATCACAAGTTATTTTTAAGCAACATGCCAGTGCGTTAATAGGAAACATAAAAATTTGATGCTTCGAACAAAGTCTGGATAGGACAGTTCATTACTCACAATCTAATTGTCGATAATTCCAACAGAATATGTCCGACTGTGAATTTGAATCTACACCGCTAGAACTTCGAGTTGCTGCAGAATGAGGATCTGAAGACTAAATTCCAGAGAAAAACAGGGGATGGTACTAAAATGCATAAGAGTCTTGTATTAACTGGCGACATTGCGCAGGTAAAGAAAGTGACACATGCTAGCCGGGAAAGTGACATTTGCTAGCTGGAAAAGTGACATGTGCTATTTAAGAAAGTGAAATTCGCTAGATGGGACTATTCTGAAGTTTAGAATAGATTTTCTACCGATTGTGAGTAAAAATTTTTTGTGACCTTTGGTCGCCCATCTTTCAGGATTAATCAATTCAATCTGTCCTTCCGAATAGCCACAAAACATCTTTCGAACACACGGGAGGTTTCCCTCACGTGGGGATGCATGAAGAAAGGGAGCCGGGCGGGAGAATAACGCATAATTCGGTCATAAAATATGTCAGGGTCCACAGAATTGAACGCTATCCTTCAAAGCGGGGCACAGAGGAGGGGTCAGAAGTCAGTAGATTTATTGGGCAATAAAGTATTATAATTAAACGCGCATAGAACCCGCGATGTCACTTCGACTACGTCTATAAATCGTGTAGGGGGCGCTGCGGACATTCATGCACACAGAGCAAAGGTGAGTCAGTGAAAGGGGACCACTGAGTTCCCTCTTGATGGCGCAGCAGAATGTTTATTGTGCGTCTCTAAATCATTTCAAGGTGGTTTATCAGTAACGTAGCGGATATCTGTCACTATGCTTCATATGGAGCGGAGCTAATGGAAATATGTCGAAGATTTTGACACCGCTACGTTGCCACATATACGGAAATAATTTTTCCCGATTTACTGGTCCCCAAAGCTGGTCGGTTTCCGCACTTCGACTTGTGGAAATCGAATTCACAATGGATGTTTGAGTCGAACAAATTAATTATTCTGTTCATTACTCAGACGTCTGATGTGACAAACCTGTTTGTTGGATCATTCCATCGGTCAAACTTCTGACATTTTACGGGGGGAATATTGATTTCCCACGTGCATGATTAATCGTGTCTCCATGTTGGAATTATCCTGTAATTATACCTATGTTACGTTACGTACCGCATTTCAGGGAATATTTTCAGCAATTAATAGAAGATCTACACAGCTATCTTTTCGACGTCAACTAAAAGTTCACCTCTATTATAACAGAGTTAATCATTGCATATTTTGCCCCATGAGAATATATCAAAATATTCCGAAAACGGTAAACATCGATTTTTATCAATATTACTTTTTTGGTGAGAATTTAAATGATGTTTAAGTTCACTCTTCTATCTATTCTAGAGACGAGATCACCTCTTTTTGAAACACCCTGTATACTCATTGCATGTTTGATTTTGCAAAATGAAATTATTTCTCATATTTTCTCATGAAATGCACCTGTTTCGAGTAATTTGGTATCAAAACCTTGGGTTTTTCTGCAGTTTTTCCGCTCTGTTTTCCATTGGGTTCAACAGGATCAATGAATTATTTATATTACTATTGTAATGGCGTTGGAACAACGAAGTTTTTCTTCAAGATAATATTCAGAAAAATATATCCGATGTCTGAGAAAATCTATGACACCCAGTATTCAGTCTATGTATTATTGAAAACGAAAGAAATTAATTAATCGATATCGAAAACAAACAAACAGCGCATATATAACACTATACTCAAGAGTATATTAACATATGGCAGTGAGGTCTGGCAGATAAAACAGAGATCTGAAAATATGCTACTTGCTACAGAAATGGATTTCTGGAGAAGGTCTGCGGGCATATCCAGGAGGGATCATATTCGTAATGAGAGGATTCGGGAAATAATGGGAGCTGAACATACAATAATCGACGACATAAAAACTAAACAACTTATATGGTATGGCCACGTACAGAGAATGCCTAATGATAGACTACCCAAACAGGTTCTGACATGGACACCACAGGGCAGAAGGAAAAGAGGACGACCAAGAAAAAGCTGGAGAGAGGGGATAGATAAGGAAATAGAGGAGAGAGAGATTCCGGAAGATCTTTGGATGAACAGAAAAGACTGGCGGTTAGGAATCGGAAAGCGACGCAGAACGCTATAAACCGATATATATATATATATATATATATATATATATATATAAGAAATTAATTTTTAATGTTTCAGCAAGTGAGGCTTGGTTGTGAATGAAGTATTCTGATACGAAACAGATTACTGATTCCTCGTACAAAAATATGTAAATTACGGTGCTCCGAGCAGGTGATTCAAATCCAAGTCTTAAATCTACCATGTACTCACTCCCTCACAGTCCTCCACATATATCATCATCCTCATTGTTTATATCTCTGAACTCCGAAGAATTCATTTCGTTCCAAGCCGTTGGGCTCATTTGAAAGTACTCACCTGGAAAAAGATCGGTAACATTAGAATACAATAATAAAACGTTAACGAATAACTAACTACATTCAACGAGAACAAATTTATCTATTCGCGAATGCGCTTAGTGAAAGCTTACGATGTATGAAATTGTTTAGTAGACATTAAATTTGATTGAATGGGTTTATAGCTGGTGAGTAGAGTAAGTGCTCTTGAAACATTGACATTGGAGAATAGAATCTTTCAATTATCCATTCTTCGCTACGATAATGTTTCGTCCAGATTTTTAAACCCTTGAAAATATGCGAATAAACACTGTGCTCGATTATGACATTGAAGATTAAAAAATCAGAAGACCCTGTATAACGAAACCCCCACCATTATTCCTCGATGTTTCCACCCAGTGTTTTCAATCAAGTTTCCAGAGCGCCAGGATTTTAATTATCAGCAATTTCGCGTGGGCCATGAAATAGATGTATGGTTAATCATCTCCAGGAGGTCCACGATCAGGTGATGCTGTCATAAGATTCTCACAGCCTCCCAGAGCTATTTAATAGATGGCGCGCTTGTCCGTGGCAGCCATATTTTATCGCCATGTCTGCCGTGATGAAAACGAACTCATCTCGGTGATTTGTTGATTTGATTAGTTGATTTATAAGAGAAATCGACGAAAACCAGGGCGGGATCGGCTCTTACCTAAAGGATCTTTCATTCTCTTTCTCAATGAAAAATGACTGACAGAGAATATATCAGCACCCCAAAGGTGAAGTGTGCTAAGTCACAAAATCAAAATTAGTCAGGAGAAAGATTTTTCAGGTTGATTATTGTTTCAAAGAATGTTTTCTGCCATTACTTGGCGAATTGATGTACCTAGGGAGTTAAAAATGTGTTCCACTAGGTAGAATTTACCAATGGGAATCCAATATTGTAGATGTCTGAAAAAATGCGACTTAACACACCTTACCCCTGAGTTGCTGATATTCATATCGTTATAAAATTGAACATTTCAACTAAACCAATAAATGATTCAACATGGCATAACTCACAGCGGAAACTTAATTTTCTGTACAATTTTTTGCTCAATTTTATCTCTATAAGGTAAGAAGCTAAGAAGATAATAGTGGAATAATTTTAACAGGGATTTGGACAAATAATATAAATTTATACCACTGGTCACATCTAGTAGCGATAAAAAAAAGTTCCACATCTCCAGTCACATGCTTACATCTTCTTTCACTCCTTGAGATTTTAGCAGTGACCCTAAATCGGGTTCCTAGTACAAGTTTCTCCGAGTTATGGAAACGCCCAATTCTTCTCGAAACTGCGAAGCCAAGTTTTTTGAAGAAAAGAAAAAAAAAAGAAAAGAAAAAAGCGATAAATTCGTCGCATCCATGGGCCACTGCTAAAATCTCAACGAGTGAAAGAAAATGTGAGCAGTTCTTTTAGCAGTGGAGATGCCTAAGGAACTTCACTTTTGACTCTACTAGATGTCACTATTTGTATCCATTCACTCAGAAGGCTTAAACTAGTGGATCCAAAATAGAATACCCATGATGACAAATGAGGCTGAAACCGGTATACCTTTTTTCTCAGTGATAAAATCTGATTTCATATTCACATCTACATAATGAAAGATTAGTGAGCCTATAAATTGAAGATGTTATCCATTTTTATGAATGTATTCAAATTTTACGATGTGGACTCTGTAAAGGCAAAGAATTTTGTTTTTTCAATTATTTTTTTCTTGAAAAAAACGATTCAGGAGTTATTCAATATTGAATGCAATTTCAGAATAAATAATTTCGTATGGAAGGGCAGTATTCATTTTTGCTCAAATTGTGTGATGCAGAAATACCCTTTCCCCATTCAATCCACAGATCAACTCTCCAGTATCTCCAACATTATAAACTACACCAGGGCACCCCTATACTTCCCCTTCTCCAGCAGTTTTTCCGAATTGGAAACATTCCCGTTCATCCTTGACGGGCCGCTGTCCAGGCCAGGATTTCATTGAATATGTAATGGACCCGAGAAACTGTCGGTTAACTCCAAAACTGAAAAGTATATGTCCTTCCCTCAGATCTACTAAACAGAACCGGAAACAACGATTTTCTAGAACCGAGCTATATTGGACAATTCAGACAAGTCCTGGTAGGATAACTGACTCCTTCGGACAGATATTGAAACTTGAATACGTCACACTGGACAGGAGACCTTTCTAGTCAATTTAAAGAGGATTCCACATGATGCTCCCTTTTGTTGGCTGCATAAGCGTTCATGGCAACTAGGAAGTATATTATTCATGTGTGCTTTCTTATCACGGTCTGAGAAAATAGATAAATAAATCCCTGATATAGGAAAATATTTTTTGTCAGAATGACAATTATCGTAATATGTCTTAGTTTTGGATCCTGAAAAATATTCTGTTTTTCTTGTGTTATAACATGTTTGGTTTATCTATGGGAGATGATTGCCTTTCATTGGGGTCCCGTAGCGGTCTTCAAACATCTGAAGTGCCGAAAAATCATCACCTGGAAGGTCGTATCCGGTTTGAAAAAACCCTCACGACCAGAGAGCAACAATTTGTGGAATTTGAATTTGAATATCGAAGGAATTTCGAAAGACAAGTGTGATTACGTCTCCAAATTAGCTGATGAACATGGTATCAAAGTGATTCTTCTGCAAGAAACCCACATGGCAACAGAAAAAAATCCGAGTGAAAGAGGACAGTTGAAAGGTTATGTATTAATTGATTTTTTACAAGTTTAGCTTGTTATGTTGAAGAATTATCAGTTTCGTAACTTTCAACAGATTCGGAAAGGGGAAAATGATGGAGTTTTTTTTTCATTTCTTTCAAATTTTGTGACATTTCTGTCATAAATATTTATAAACCTCCGAACATTATTTGGCCAAGAAATCTTAATGTTGATGTATTTTAAAGTAGCAAATACATTTCCAAAATGCATTTGATTTATTCTGAATAATCGGTTTTTTTTCTGCTTTTGTCTTTTTTCATTTCAGATTAAGAATTACGAGTCCTTTGGGAAGAATCTGTTTATTCGAGCCCATCGACGGATAACATGAAGATGATCACAATGATGTCTTTCAAGATTTTCCTGATATTTGATATTTTATGTTATTTTGTTTACGGGGAGGCAGGTTTTTTCGGCTGAGGTTTTTTCCCCTGGCTGTATAGTATCGTATGATACTAGTGTTGATAGTATCGTATGATTCTATAGTATCATAAAAAGAATGTTATGATACCCCGTTCTTTTTTTACCTCAGCTTAGGTACTTTTTGTTTCAACATTTATTGTATTATTTTAGCTCTCTTTTTCATAAGAAATATATATATATATATATATATATATATATATATATATATATATATATATATATAGGAAAAGATTATGAACATATTAATTTCTAGTAGATGTAGGTGTAGCGTCTGCTTTTCAACAGAAAAATCTCATTATTTCATCAGTGACTGTTTTATCATCATCAAGGTGACATTGGATCATTTGCAATTTTTTTCTGAGACCTTGATTATATCTAGCAGCAGTGCATTTAAATACCAAAAGAATCGTACTTCTAGAACCTTTGCAGAATGGGTATATGCTGGCATCTCAACCTCATATGGGAGCAATATGGTGACGAATTAAAAGTCGTTCATAAATCACAGCCTGAAAATTTGCAAAGGCCCCCAAGAATTATAGCATTCTTCCCCGAAACTTTATTAAACATACAGCCTTTAAAGAACGCTCAGTCGCAGTCAGGCCGGCCATAAAACATCAGCTCCTGCGAAGAGTTGATACGTTTGAATGCTGCACATTTGTCAAAAGTTGATATTAAATTCGAAATGAGGTTATGTGTCTTTTCGGGAGGCGGTCCCCGATCTTTCGGGTTTCGTTATTTAGTGGCCCCTATAAATCATGCTTTGGGTCACTGATTAATGAGATAGGCAGTTCGGCGAGTCCGATTCCGAGCCGCTGCTGTTATGCCCGTCATTTTTTACGCAGTTTAAAATAGTTTCCTATATTCCGGGAGATTCGTCATTCTTCAGGGACCCAGGTCCGGTCAGTCCGAGGGGGAAACGATGAGGACCAGGATCAGCACCAAAAACCTTTTCTGAACAAAACCTTGCTGGTGACACCAACCGTTTATTTCTATGCCAACCAGGAGCTTATAGCCTCCTTTCCATATCTCATTGGGTCATACCACATTTGTTGATAGCTTGCCAACCTCATATACGTCATATGGAAGATAGAGATACTTCCATGACTAGATTCAAATGTGGAATAATAACGATTCAGAGCGTTTTCTCCATGAGCCTCCAACAAAGTAAAAAAATTTTTCTGACTGTAAAGTTAACGCCACAACATCGAAATGAATATCTTCGAAAGTATCTAACCTACATGATATCCTACCATAATTGTGAAGTCATATATTGGAAAACGAGTAAATATCTGTAAGCAAGAATTACTGACATAAAAGGATCTTGAAAAGACAGAGGTTTACGAGATAGAATCGATAGTGTAAGATCCAAATGCTTTTATTTTGTTCCTTGCCATATTAATTATTAAATTTATCTTCTAAATGTTTTTCTCTATTTCAGTATCGTAATGAGTTCATTACAGTACTAAAAGTAGTGCTGTAATGAATCTTATTACAGCATTGTTTTCAGTTATATTTTTCGTTTTATGGTTGTCAGTACTGACCTCCGATCGAATCAAGTTTCGAATCAAATCAATTCAAATTCCGTGATCTGTCAAATTTCGTATGTCACACCAACTGCCAAGATACAAAACAAAAGTCACTAATCTGAATTTTCATTTGAATTTCGAGAGTATTTCACAAAAATTGACTGAAATAGAGAAATGTTTTTGCGTTTGACATTAAGACTGTTTGGTTTAGGAAAGTCTATGCTTACGTCTGCATTTTATCGAATGGGCAGTTGGATTTTGCCCTTTCTCATCTATTCCAAGTGTGGACAAAACAGACCATAAACTTATTTTCATTCTTCTTAAATTTATGTGCATATGAAAAATGGGAAAAAAAGATAATATAGTGAACTAAAAAATGATAATTCAACGGAAATACAGGAAATAGATCAGAACTTAACAATTATATTCAACCGGTCGCTCAGAGTTGGTGTTTTTCCTCATCGTTGGAGGTTATCGAAGATCATTCCAGTTCACAAGGGGGCCGAAGGGACTTGGTTCAAAACTATAGGCCAATAGCTATCATCTCAACAATTCCTAAGATCTTTGAGGCCTTGGTTTATAAATATATTGAGAATCATGTGAAAAACTTAATAATTGAGAATCAGCATGGTTTCATAAGGGGTCGTAGTCTGGAAACGAACCTGATTAGTATGGTGGAATATGTTTCTGAGGGTTTTGAGTCAGGACATCAGACTGACGTTATATACACAGACCTAAAAAAAGCATTTGACAAGATTAATCATTCGGTACTGTTATTACGACTTGCGGAGTTGGGAATTTGTGGTGATTTGCTTAGATGGATAACATCTTACATCTCCCACAGATCACAATTTGTATGTGTTCATGGACAAGCGTCCAGAACTTTTCTGAGTACATCTGGAGTACCGCAAGGGTCCCACCTCGGACCTCTCTTCTTCATTATCTATTTGAATGATATATCGTCATGTTTTCATTATGCGAGGTTTTTGCTGTATGCGGATGATTTAAAGATTTTTTTAAGGGTGAAAAGCTTCGACGATTGTTTTTTGCTGCTGCACGATTTAAATAGATTCTGTGACTACTGCAGGAAAAATTTCCTTTTTTTGAACTTGGAAAAATGCTTCCAAATTTCATTTACGAGGAATACCAATAAAATCAGGTTTGACTACACGTTAGACCAGAATAAATTGCAGAAAGCGAGTAGTATTCGCGATTTGGGAGTGGTTCTAGATGAGAAGCTGAATTTTATCGAGCATATAGACAATATTGTGTCATCGGCGAATAAAATGCTTGGTTTCGTCTTTCGTCATGGTAGGGTGTTCAGAAAGAATGAAACTATGTTGACGATGTATTATTCTTTAATTTGTAGCAGACTGAATTTTTCATCTTCAATTTGGAATCCTCACTATGGGTGTCACGTGAGACGGTTGGAGAGCGTACAGCACAAGTTTCTTCGATGTATGTCATATCGGAATAACTTCCGAATTGAAAACCATGAATACTCCGAAGCCCTTAGGAGGTTTAACATGCTCACCTTAGAAAATCGCAGAAAAATTAACGACATGTGTCTGATGTTCAAAATAGTGAGCGGCGTCCTTTCGGTCCCTTCTCTTCTCCAATCTGTACATTTTAAGGTACCTGAGAGAAGACTCAGATCGGCGGAGATGTTTGCCGTTCCTTTCCGTAGATTGAACATTACGAAAAATTCACCAATATGCAGAATTTTGAGTGAGTTCAACTCGAGCTCTCTCGATTTGGATCCCTTCAGCGTCCCCTTTGACCGCTATAAAAAGTTGTTGAAACATCATTACCTTGCACAATATTGATTATTCTTTGTCTCCTTCTAATGATTAATCACTGTTATTCTTTGCACTAAGTTTAAGTTTATGCCTAAGGGTTGTATATGTTTATGTGTTAACCTATGAATACTGTTTTTGGGTTGGAATACCTGTTTGTATTCTTGTTTGTCAATAAATAAATAAATAAACTCAAAGGAATAGAACTCTACCCATTTGAAAGGTTATGAATTTAAAAGAATTCAAATTCAAATTCAGAGAATGACGAATGAACACAAATTTATCTCATGACCCATCAAATATTTTATAGGTCGAGTCATTTGTAGAATCTTCACTACAAAATTCAAATTATACAAAACAAATAAATACTTTGTTAAGGCTGTAAGGAACATTGCATTGGCTTTAACAAATAATACAATTAAGTATGATAATATTAGCACTAGAAGGTGTCATTTTAATAATCATCTTTACTGTAGAAGGCCTTCATTATGAGAATCTACGTTTTTTTTTTCAATTTTCTCCTTTCTAGTACCTTTTAGATTAGTTGGAAGCAGATTAAACACTTCTATAGCCAGATAGTTTACATTTAGATGTGAAACCCCTGAGGAATCGAAAAGTTTGTTTGACTTCGAGTATCATATGTGTGGTTAAAGTTATTTTCTAGTAAGTAGTATATTCTTATCATCATAAACGTAAAATATGAGAAAATCAAGAATACATGGTTGTTGATGAATTTCTGTTTCTTTTATTCATTGTGTTAACATTTCACAGAAAATCATGTTTCCAGACTAAAATCCGGTCACAGTCAAGTCTCAATCGAGTAATTGTCACATTCGGTCCAAGATTTTTTTTTCAATCAATAAACCAATCTTCCATTTGAAAAAACAAAAGAAAATATTCCTGTTTGTTCAGATTTATAGATGGAAAGAGCGCATCAGGTACTTGACCAATACCTTTCTGTTTCTATGAATGTATATCCAGAAGGTGTCATGAAAATGATCAAATATAATATTCAATAAGAAAACATTGTCACAAGAAATATTTAACTTTTAGTTAGATTTTTCCTAAAAGAACTGGACAGAATTCAAATTCCAAAATACAAACGAACCATAAGAAGTTCGAAAATGAATTGATTTCTTCGTAAAATAATGACACCGATCGTACTCCTCTTGTTCAAAGAAAAAGCGAACAAAAACAACAAAAAAGTTCACTAGAACAAAACTTAAAGTGTTTTTCGAGTCGCCAATTCCTTCCCATCCAAGTTGACACAAATTCATCCTTTCCCCAACGGAATTTTTTCATCGTCAGACGGTTCGCTCGCCCAGAGTGCAAGAACAGCGATCGCGACAGATTGAAGGCCCGACAGTCGCCCGAAAAACGCAATCCAAAGATTTATGGATGCAGGGAGCTCAATAATCAAGCGGAGGAATTTGAAGTGAGACGTGGCCCAGTTAATTTCGGCGGACGCTGAGTGACACATGGCGAATATACACGATTTTATCGTGTGGGCGAGGCAAGATGTTATTCAGTTCAATATCCAGCGTCCCTTGTCCCCCTCCGTGGACCGGCCTTTATTGGAGGTTCATTTGAATGCCGGAATTCCGAAAATTCGACGTCCTTCCTTATACGTTTTTTAGAACTGGGTTTGTCCGATTTATTTTTCTCGGTTTATCTTCTCCAATCGAATCGTCTTCAATCTTGTCGAATCGAAGATGTGATTTGTGTTTGCTTCGTCCAAACACGATATCCAGTTATTCCAAACAGTGAGCGTTCAGCGACGTCGAGTAGTGGGATTCTGTAAGAGGAGGGCGAAGCGAAAATGTGGCGAAACCATGGTTTTGTTCGGTTCACTATTCTACATAGAGAATTGTGAACTCATGACGATTAAGGAATTGGCCCATCACCTCAGTTGGTTTGAGCGTTGTGCTAATTATGGGTTTTTATTCATCGATCGACCATTCCGATCGGTTGAATTTTACCGAGAATTTTACCATGTGACAGTAACTCAAGTTGAAATGAAGCATTTAGAATTATTGGTTAGGTACTCGAAAATAACGAAAGAACTGCTATATCAGTTGAATCTTCAAATTTAAATATATTCAAGAATTCTGAGCAAACACCCTAGAATAATCGTCATTCTTTGTTTATTTTTTAAAAATACTTTGGGATTAAACAGGACAGCGATATTAACGCTACTAATACTTTATGTTCAAATGCTGTTCAGTCTATTATCGTGAAGGTCTCAACTCGTGGAATGAAACAGATACTGATTGCTTTGACAAACGAAAAAAGTCTTTGAATCCTGCATCCCTCAAACGTATAGGATCACTTCCATCTTGAAATCTATTCTCCTCTCGTATTAGAGTTGAAAGAAGTCTTTTTTCGATAAGTTCAACCGCCGACATTTCTCTGAGGTAAACACCGTCAATTAAAGAACATGTGATAAAATAAGCCTCAAAACCTCCCTACCTACTAATATGCAATGTTGATAGTTGATAGTTTAAAAGGGGTTACAGTCCACTGCGAGCTTATGGTCTATTGCGCCCCCTGACAAAGCTTAACAGCTCGCCCTGCAGTCCCAGAGATCTTATGAAATCCAATATCTCGGAAGGCTTCAGTGAGGCTAATTCCTAACTCCTACAGGTCTCTTGACCAAAGCATTGTTTCCTTTGGCTTACAATGCCAAAGGATTCTGTGACTAGGTGAATAGGAGTTTCTTCCTCCTCCCCACAGAATCTACACTTGTCAGTGTCCGATACGCCCATTCTCAGAAAGTGCTTTCTGGGGCGACAATGCCCTGTAAGAAAGCCAGTGAGGAGGTGTAGTGGGTTCTTACTGAGATCCAAATATCTTTTGGATCTTGCAGTTTCAAAATTCCGAAGGAACTTTTTGGAGTGTTCCAACCCTGGGAGATTCTGCCAGAGTGTTTCTCTTTCAGTTTTCTCCTTCTCCAGAAACTCTTTCTTATAGGTACTTATATGCAATGTTGCCAATGTTTCTTCTTGTGAACGCGGTAAATTATAGAAACGAAATCAAGAGCGCAAACACGATGAAACGATAACGGGAAAGCAGGTTACCGAATACCTCTTTTTTGTGATAACGAAAGTACTGAATCACACTACAGAATCTTTTTAACTTCTAGGATTTAAAGAATGAAAATAATAATAATAATGAATGAATGAAAGCAGTAGCTATTAACGGCTTCTTTTTGTCATTTAAATATTTTTTCCATTTATGCAATTGTTTTTAGAATTCTATTGAATGTGTATATTGAAAATTTGCAAATGTAATGCAGGGTTTCGATATCTTATATTACTCGTCTAGAAGAACAGTATGTGAATCGAGAAATTTTTGATCGTATTATTACCAACTCAACCGCAAATGAGGAAAAATACTACATTTCCAAGAAAAAAAAACTGGCGATACAACAACGAGTATCTACCCCATTTTGTTCTCTTTTTGAGATAGTATTCGGAATTTTATTGAAGTAATCTCTTTCTTTTCTTCCTATCGCAAGTTTTACTAGATAAACCTATACACTTTATCTTTATTCCTTGAAATTTCTGTTTCAACACTACACCATTTCCAAGTGTAATTCAGAAAGAGTCAATTGACATTCAGAAAACATCATTTGAATTTCAGATTATTCATTTGTATTTCAGAAAACATCATATGTAATTCAGATGAGTCAAATGAATTTCAGAAAATATCAAATGAAATTTTATTGACTTATCCGAATTACATTTGATGTTTTCCGAAATTCAATTGACTAATCTAAAATTCAATTGACGGTCTCTGAAATTGAGGTGACAAATCTGAAATACAGTTGATGGTTTCTGAATTACACCTGGAAATGGTGTAATCAAGCCTAAATGGCATCATAGGATCTTTCATTTGCTACATCTTGCTGAGTGTGGATAAAATCGTTTGCACTGATTTGTGGACCTCTATGAAAGAGCAATGGGATTGTTTAATCTGGATTATTACATTTGGAATTTCATTCATTAATTAATATACAATTTAGGTTGAAACTAATAACCTTAGTTGTTGAGATTACTCTTTGAACATACAGTGATATAAATATCATATTTTTTCGTATTAATGACTTCGCGGGTCAAACCAATCGACTGATTGAGTTTATTGATTAATTCCGGACAGCCTACGTGACAGAAAATTCAATCGGAATCGATACGGTGATAAAATTTTAATTTAATTAATTCGCGCCAACACGAACAAACTACCTCGAAACGGGAACAAAAATCAGCGAGTGCACAACGTCCAATTATATAACAATATTTACGCTCCGGTCGGGCAGCGAAAACAAAAAATAAAATATATTAAATAATGAATAAACCATCATTAATTATACCCGGATCCAGACAGCCATCCATTAGTTCTCTGCGCTATGACATGCAGGTGACATATTTCACTCTTCCTCTCTCCCCGCGGCCTGCTCCTGCATTGATCTGACCGGCCGCGGGGGAGGGGTGAGATGGCTCGTCACCGGACACGGACACGACTGTCATACCCGTAGACGTTCAAAGCGACAGGTCTCTGGAAAAGAGGAGCTCTTGCTCCGTTCCTCAATCAATAACAGCAGACGAAACGTCATGTACAAGTCGTTATCTCGGAAGAGCTCGCGGTCCCTGCATCTGACACACTCTTGGAAGTCTTGGACTGGGTGGTTTCTGCCATTCGAGGCACGATTTCCGCGAAGAAATTAGGACGGGATGGTATGCTGATGCCCGGAGGTTGATTAGGATCGAATTGGTGGATGCACATCAAGTCGGAATCGAATTTTTTGAGATGCAATTTGGCGGAATCAGTAGAAAATTTGGCAAATTTAAGCTAAATTTTTCGAGATCATTTTGAGTATTTTGTAGATAGAATAGAATAGAAAAAATCTTTATTTCTAGAAACTACAAGCAGCAAGAAGATAATAGTGTCAAAAAAAAAAAAATTACAATTTATTATAAAATTCTCCTAAATCATAGGGCTCTAATGTCATTAGCATTTCATGTATAGTTTTTTTAATTTTCCAATATTTGTTGTAGATATCCTCTGATATAGAAATATGTTTTTCAGCCGTCAGGAAATAGTATATTTCATTACGAGTCGAACTCGTGCAAGCACAGAAAAAAAACCTTTCTTAACGCGTAATGAACGATATTTTTCATTATATCTTGTCGTGTCTTTCACATGACTCAGTGAGCAATAATTGTACCCTCATTTTTGTCGCTTCTAGCGATGTTTGTTCTTCAGGAGAAATCATTTCGATATTGTAGAACAATAATTACTCAATACACTGACATCTAATGTCATGATATAATCGTTGCTCTATGTTTCTAAACGAAATAATAGGTAGTATATTCTAAAACAAGTTGCAGAATGAGCTCCTATTCTAACACGAATGCGAAATTCGAAAACGAGCGACGAAGGAGCGAGTTTTCGAAAGTATGAGTGTTGGAATTGCCTTCTGCAACGAGTATCAGACGATATTTTTTCTATTCCAGTCAAGTTTTGTGAAATACTTTTGAAATTCAAATAAAAATTCAGATAAGTGACTTTTTTAGTGTATCTTGGCAGTTGGTGTGACTTGAAAAATTTGACAATTTATGGAATTTGAATTGATTTGATTTGATTATGGAAAGGATCGGAGGTCAGTACTGACAACCACAAAACGAAAAATTTAACTGAAAACAATGCGGTAATGAATTCACTACATCACTCCTTTTAGTAGGATATTTTCTCTATTTCAGTCAGTGAAATACTCTCGGAATTCAAATAAAAATTCAGGCTAGTGACTTTCATATTTCATCATGGCAGTTGGTGTGACTTACGAAATTTGATAGATTACGGAATTTGAATTGATTTGATTCGATCGGAGGTCAGTACTGACAACTACAAAACGAAAAATATAACTGAAACAGTGAAGTAATGAAACTCATTACAGCACTACTTTCAGTACTGTAATGAACTCATTACGATACTGAAATAGAAAAATAACAATTTATTTCAGTCATGAAAAAGATACAAATCAGCGCACCGTAAAAAAGTTTACGGAAAAAGGGTACATTTCGATAGTCTAAATCGACACGTTATGATAGGGTTTTGAGAATGGTATAATGAAAAGAATTTTCCTGAGATTTTCAGACATTTTTTGACGCTCCCTTCTTGAAATGTTGGACTCTTCTGCAGTGACCAGTGTTGAGATTTGTAGCATATGTCTTTGTGTAGTTGAATGTTTAACCGAGAGTTGAGTCGCCTAATTTTGGAGAGTTCCCTTATCTCTGCTTTATCTCAAAATCCGTTCACTTTTTTCGTCAATTGAATCCACATCGAACATAAAATGATCCTGTGTCAAGCACATTGATCAACTGTTCAATACTAGGTGACCCAATAATATACATAAATATGTGTTTATTTGTAACGAGGTTTTTGTTTCACCACGTGTTAACGGTTAGAAAAAAGTAAGTACTTAGCGTAGAGGAGTGAAACTTGGCGAGGATGTATTAAAATAATGGTAGAGTGAGCCTATATATTTAAAATAAGAATTATTCTCATGTATTTCTAATTTTAATCACCTAATCTAGAATTTAGGGGTTACCTTATTTTGAATAGGAAATTGTCTGCACTGTAAATTTATCAGCTGGGCAACATGGAGTCTGAGAACAGTGTTCAATTTGTTTCCGATGGACACACAAAGACTGTGCAGGTAGTAGAAAACAAAAGCTTATGTGAGTGATTTTTGCTATTCCCTATTTTGGATATGTCATCGAATTTTTTGAACCCTTTCATTTATTTCGTATATTTATTATGTTGTCGTGGGTTAATATACATATTTTCGTGATTTAATTTGAATTAATAAGATATTCAAGACCGGAAAAAAACTAATAAAAATGTTTCTCTATTTCAGTATCTTACTAAAAGGAGTGATGTAGTGCATTTATTACCGCATTGTTTTCAGTTATATTTTTCGTTTTGTGGTTGTCACTACTGACCTCCGATCCTATCCATATTCAAATCAAATCAATTCAAATTCCATAAATTGTCAAATTTTTCAAGTCACACCAACTGCCAAGATACACTACAAAAGTCACTCATCTGAATTTTCATTTGAATTTCAAAAGTATTTCACAAAACTTGACTGGAATAGAAAAAATATCGTCTGATACTCGTTGCAGAAGGCAATTCCAACACTCATACTTTCGAAAACTCGCTCCTTCGTCGCTTGTTTTCGCATTCGTGTTGGAATCGGTGCTCATTCTTGTTTTATAATATATACTGTTTTATCACACAAAACAAGTTGATTAAAAAATATCCAAAAGTAGTCCACCTTCCTCTTTTCAATAGAATATGGGGTTTAATGAAGGATTCAAATTTTAGTGACACATTAAATTTGAATGGACTTTCGTGAACCTCACCATTAGACAATTTCACAGACTCTCAGTTATCTAGAGAAAATCAGTGGGAATAAAAAATCTCTCTTCCACTTTCTGAGACCTCTAGATGTGTGGTTTCATCACGACCCGGTATTCAGACCCATCCAACCTTCATAATACCCAAAAAATGAACCTAACATTTTTTCGCACGAGCCATGAATTTCTCGATTGTCAGATTCGGAAAAGGAGGCAGGTGACTCGGGGGTAACAATAACCCGGCACCCGATCTCGACTCCAGAGGCGTGTAAGTGGAAGAGAAATAGTGGCAGCGAGTGCTGCAATCGGCGCTCCTATGCGATGAAAGCGTGCCTACCCTTTGACACCGAAGTCATTTGTCGAGGTCCACGCTGAACCTTCGTACATGATGTTTATTTGAAGGATCAAGGGTAAGCTGGCCAGAGAAAAGGGTGGATTCCGGAGGAAGTGGAGTTTCAATGAAGATGAAAAGGATTCCGCTTAATTTCGCATACATGATGGGAAATAAGGAAGCAACGTAATAATTGTCATGGAATATCGCTCTAAATTTCAGCGCTTTTTGAGGTTTTCGTTAATTATCAAATGTTACAATTTCCCAAACATTTCAAGAAGGTTCCAAACAATCCAGTTTTTCCGCCGAATTCGAATGAGAAAAAAATTTCAGCCCCAACATAAATTCCTGTCACCCACAATTTCGTTTCGAAAAAAGTTTACGATAGTCAATTTAGAGGGACGATAATATATTTTATAACTCAGGAAACTGCTATACCGGTACAATCTACGAAAACGTTCGGAACAGGTAGATATACAGGTCATTTCATGATGAATGGTTGGACTGTATGTCAAATATTGATTGAACAGATACAGAAACCGAAAAGGAAGAATTTGGGGAGGGTAAGGACAAGAACATGAGCATTGGGCGATATTTCAGGACAGAAAAAACGTGAATTACATTAATTGTCAGCGGAATTAGAATTGACATCCGCATCAGAAATTATTCAAGTTTCTTTCAAGGTTTTCAGACTGAATGATACAAAAAACGAACGAGCAAATAAATGTTTTCATCGTGATTAAAAGAATTGAGGCATTCTACAACAGAATAGTTGTACTTTTATCGCGGAATTTTCGGAATCGGAATGGGAACGGAAGGATTATTTTGCTATATCTTCCTGGTTTATGTATTTATTTTTCAAGGAAGAAAGTTTAACTTAGCCTTGAAAAATGAATCAATAATTTCAGTTCAATAAATGTTCAGGTTCAGCAAAATACACCAGAATAGTTTTTTCTCTATTTCAGTATCGTAATGGGTTCATTACAGTCCTAAAAGTTGTGATGTAATGAATTCATTACAGCATTGTTTTCAGTTATATTTTTCGTTTTTTAGTTGCCAAAACTGACCACCGATCCTATCAATGTAAAATCTTTCAAATTTCGTATTTCACACCAACTGCCAAGATACAAATAAAAAAGTTCCTAGGATGAATTTTTATTCGAATTTCAAGACTATTTCACAAAACTTCACTGAAATAGAGAAAATATCGTCTAATACTCTAATTGCAGAAGGCAATTCCGACACTCATGCTTTCGAAATTTCGCATTCGTGTTGTAATAGGAGCCCATTCTGAAACTTGTTTCAGAATATTCTACTTCAATACTGTTTTCTCTTCATAAATTCGACAGATAATAAATAAATCCGTGGCTGGAGCCAACATGAAATAATTAGATCTCGAATTAGATATAACTATGAAAGCTGTGCAAAACTAATATGAGATATTCTCGAAAGATTTCGTTCCACAAGACGTGTCAGAATAGAAGGAATTTTCGCAGAATAGAGAAACTTATTTTCGCTACACCCACAAATATTTTGTTTCTTTCTGAATGTGAACATGATTGTTCATTGAAATTTGAGGCATTTTCATTCTGATGAACTGATAAATTAAGGAAATACAAAGATATCTGATGGAAACTGAAATCATTATTCAAATCTAAGAAACTCAATGGAAACAACTCGGGTTCTTATGCAAGTTCACCTCATTTCCCTCGGAATCCAAAATTTTCGAGTAAGAACATCTGTATCAAATTTCCATGAAAGATAAAAAAGGAAAGGAATCAGCACACATCTCACTACCTCTTCTAATGAATTCACACAAGAAATTAATTTTTTGGAAAGAAAGATGGATCTGGTGTTATGGTCACGAATAATCTCAACTAGATATATTTCCTAGTTCTTCCACTTAAATTTAACATGGTGAAAAATATCTTTGAATGTAAAAGTTGCTAAAAAAAGGATCTATATATAAAATTTGTTTTTGCTGTAAACGTTGAAATGCATGGAAATTCTAAATGGAAAATTCTGCTGCGTCTTCAAAAATTAAAAACTACAAATTCTGAAAACAGTCCTACTCAACAACGATACCTGATAGAATATCAACAAAAAACTCATCGAACGTTCACGTGGAACAAAAAAAACGAATTTTCATGCAATCGACTCATCATTTTCCCGACTACACAAACGAAATCTTCAAACAAAAACCTCTGTCGCTTTTCAAATCATAATCCAACATCCCATGGCGTAGGAACCAACTAAAACCACATTCAAAAAAAGAAACATGCAGAACATCACTAACCTCCACGCAACAGATAAATTAAGGAAAAACAAGGATATCTGATGGAAACTGAAAACATTATTCAAATCTAAGGAACTCAATAGAAACAACTCGGGTTCTTATTTCTCTCAAAAACCAAAATTTTCGAGTAAAAACCTCTGTATCGAAATTTCCATGAAAGATAAAAAAAACTACCTCTTCTAATGAATTTGATAAACAGAATTAAACCCAGAAAAAACATCTTGTACCTATATGGAAATTCCTCGAATTTGATAGGATAGTCGAGAAGGGAAGAAAAAACTGAACAGAGCAAGGTATTTCTCGTACTTCCGCATGCTATTTCAATAGTTAATAAATCTAGTAAAATCTCACTACCTCTTCTAATGAATTTACACAAAAAATTAATTTTTTAGAAAAAAAGATTGGTCTGGAGTTACGGTCACGAATAATCTCAAGTAGATATGTTTCCTAGTTCTTCCACATGAATTTAACATGGTGAAAAATATCTTTGAATGTAAAAGTTGCTATTTTGGGGTTTTAAATATGAGATTTGTTCCTACTGAAAAAGTTGAAATGCATGAAATTCTAAATGGAAAATCCTGCTGCGTCTTCAAAAAGCTACAAATTCTGAAAACAGTCCTACTCAACAACGATACCTGATGAAATATAAACAAAAAACTCATTGAACGTTCACGTGGAACGAGAAAAAACGAATTTTCATGCAATCGACTCATCATTTTCCCGACTACACAGACGAAATCTTCAAACAAAAACCTCTCTCCAACATCCCATGGCGTAGGAACCAACTAAAACCACATCCAAAAAAAGAAACATGCAGAACATCACTAACCTCCACGCAACAGACTGAGATATTTCGCGAAAACCACCATGTGATCGTACAAAAGACGATCGCACTCCATTTCTTGCCGCACGAGAACGACGCGCTAGAGCGAACGCGAGGGTGCAACCACCACTGCCGGCATGCACAGGCACACTGTTTACAAAAGGCCTAGCGCCCCTGCCGGCCCGAAAATTCCCTTCGAGCCACCCCTCCACCGCGGCCGCTAGTCAAAAGTCAGTGTATGAGTGGTTGGCCCTTCGCCTCCCCTCCGCACAGAGAAGAAAATGACATGGGACAGCAGCGTCCCATTCTGTGACGGTGCCCCCGCCTGACGGAGTCCGCAGATTCATCTATCTGTCACTAGCAGGGCGATTCGGACGTGTCACGTCAACCGGACGAAAGGAAATAAACCTTGCGACTCGCATGGAGGTGACTGTCAGGCACATCCAGAAGATGCTCGGGAGATTTGTTTCTGATCGGGAAAAAAAGATTTCACCCCATTAAATTTGGGCAGTTTAGAAATGGTTACAGTAGAATCCGCTTATTATGACGCCGGCTATATATAATGACATGTCGCTTACAATGCCATGATTTCAGATACAACAACATGATTTTTCGAAAAATTTTCCGGTTATAGTGACCACTCGATCGTTTTCTGAAGCCAATCTACCCTTTTTAATCCGATGAGGTTTGATACGATACAAGACATATACTCGTGACGACATGCTTTTAAGTATAATCCAGATCCTTGGAGAGATTATTGGTGTTTTGTGGACAAAATGACATCCATTGAAGCAATTTCTAAGTTGTACAATGGTGTAAGAAGCTATTATTTCAAGTCGAAAAAAACAAACGCAAACTAAAATTTCGGATTATTTTTCTAAAAAATGAAAAAGTTTTTTATATTTAGTTTTTTTTTGTAAGAGAAGCTATTTTTCATTTTTTCAATAAAGCAAAATCTGAATATCTCGTTCTTCTCTTAAACTGAATCCAAGAAAAATACCATCAATTTTGCTGAAATTCCGCTTTATGTGACTTCCGGTTATTATGACGTATTTTTCATTTCCCTCGATATCAATCTGAGCGGATTCTACTGTACTTGTTAGGAAGTTCCTTGATAGACGAAAAGTTGTAAATTTTATCAAAACTTTTTATTCCTTCGATTTGAATAATTTTTCATTTGCTCTGTTCTCCTTTTTTTCAAATGTGAATTTCGGTGTCATAAAATAAGTTTTTAGTTGAGTATTTCTTAAAGGAAAGGAGAAATTTCCGTCGATTATCAAATATATGAACTTAGTTCTTTCATACAGTTTTCACACTTCAGAGGAGAAAAGAATTTTTGTGCTGGGATATATTTTACTAAGTTTGTATACCGTATACGAATTGTCAATGATCAATAATCTCAGCACACATTTTGCTGTTTGTTTTTTCATCCCTTGTTCATATTATCTTTGTTGTATTTTTTGTATTATATTATGTTGTGTTTCACTGGTAAAACGAGAGAAGCTCAGATTAGAGGTGATCCAGAATAACCTTCATTTAACCCTTAACTGGTATGGTGCTTCGAATTTACCCTCAGGGTATGGTAGGGTCAATTTTGATCCTGTGAAAATGAATTTATTTTATTCCAAACATGAGAATGAATAAATAATAAATTTTCCAGAAACATTGAAAAAATACTATAATATATCTTTGACAAAAAACAACTACGAAAATAATAAATTTTTACTCGAATTTCGCTTTGGGATGAGTTTCTTCGAAAGTATATGGCAATAAAATGTTAAAAAAACGAAACCAGGAAAATTCTAACAAACATGTTTAACACGGCACTATTTCATTATATTTATGTTCGTATTGATCGGAATTTTGGCACAGTGTTCTGACCGAACATTGATTGTTGCAAACAATTTTTTTACATTCAGCACATGAATTGAAATGTTTATTATCGTTGTATGGACATGAAAACACCTAACTTCGATTTGGGGTCAAATAGAATCTTATGTTGGTTCCACTGACTTCATGACGTTAATGTTATGGCAGGGCCAAATTTGACCCCAAACCCGCTGTCACGGTTTTATGCCAGACGTTAACAAAAAAATTACTAGCGTATATTAGTCATATTAGTACACTAGGAGAAAAGCTAGAGGGGGGGAAGAATTAGAATGACTCTGTAACTGGCTATGGTACAATTTACTTTGAGTAGGGTCAATTTTGACCCTGCCATACCAGTTATGAGTTAAGGGTTAAAGGGTCTACCTCTCTTTTTAATCAAGATACAGAATTTTTTGTTAATTTTGTATATTTCTTCAAAAATCCATAACATTCACACCACCTTATTCATTTTGGTGATATTCAGACGTTTATTCTCTGCAACAAATGGTTCATACTGACATAGTAACTGAATTTGTTTTCAGTTGCGGAAAAATTGATAAATAAAATTAAACCCAGAAAAAAACATCTTCTATATAGAAATTCCTCAAATTTGATAGGATATTCGAGAAAAGAAGAAAAAACTGAACAGAGCAAGGTATTTCTCGTACTTCCGCATGCGATTTTAATGCTTATAAATCTAGTAAAATATGAATATTCAGACAACACAGTAAGAAAAATTTAAAAAAACTCAATATTATTTGGTATTCATTAATTTTTCCGATCTATTTGAATCTTCGGCCTCTAAGCAGGCACCTATTTTTTCAGTCACAAACTTGAAACACAATGAATTAACAGATTTATTTGTATTTGGATAAATTTGTAATAATTTTAAGTAATTTTAACACTGAAAGCGACAACATTTATTTATTAGTGGTGAAAATGTCAAATGATCAATTCATCTTAGAAGTCGATATAATCACATGAAAATAGCTGGTAGAGGTGAATTGTCAGAATTAGCAAATATACACATATTTCTTCTAGAAGTTATTTGCCGAAATGGACGACTGAAATATTCAAAATGATGAAGGTACAAACTACTAACCCTACGACTTACTTTCTCGATGTCTGCAAATGAACTTTGAATTTCGATGGACTGAAAAAATTCTACGCGAAAAAAAAAAAACAAAGCACTTATGCGATGTTTTTTTAAGAAAAAGAAAATTCTTTGCCTTTACGGAGGCCACATCGAGAACATTTTTGAAACATAGATGAATTCAACCCCATGATGAAAGATCTCTGAGCCTGGGAATTGAAAATGGTATTCATTTCGATGATTATCATTTTGAATTCATCTATGTTTCACTTATGGCTTGGATTCGATGATTCTAGGTTTCTCTACTGCTCAGTGAAATTTTTTTTTACTGGGGTGAAATGTCGTGACAAATCAAAACCGAAATAATCATTTGATGAACAGGTTCCTATCCTTCATTTATGAGCACATAGTATTTGAATATTTTTTTATTCCTCAAATTTTATTTTCAGATAATTTTTTGATGATTCTGTTTGCAGTTATTGGGCTACAATATAAAAAAAGTTACATACAATACAAAATTTCCTTTCTAAATCATGACTGAAATGAGCTAATTACTTTCTGAGAAAAACAAAGCTTGTCAATGTTAGAAAAAAATCAGAAATTAGTAGCTGAGTTGAAAGTATTCTTACTTTTTCATTCCAACATCTGATATTGAAATCATCGGTTTGTTTCACGCGTACACCCCTATTTGAGTTCACACTCGCTCACGACACCCATTTACATTGTCGTAGTCGTATGTTTTTTTGGTTTACGTCGTACGCCACCGCATCATTATTTTCATCCCGCTTTATTTTCAACCTGCGATATCTTCTGATGTATCCATTGAGATTATTCAATAACATAGTAATATCGCTTTTATATTTCTTACAGTTCTTATGGTTATCCGAACTGAAAGAGGTAAAAACGAAAAACTTACATTGCAAAGGACCTGACGAAAATTTCACTTTAGTTCTAATTCCCAACAATATAAACAATCAAAATAATGAATTCTCTAAATTTTTGAAGTTACAAACCTCAATCAAATCGAGTTCCCCATTTAAAAGTAATATTTGCTGAGAAAATAGGGTTGATTGTCCGTGTTGAAATAGAGAAATATCGGAAAATAGGTACAAAAAAAAAACCTTTCCTATGAATGGGGAACGAAAGAGTAACTGCAGAGTCATACGATGTCATTGATTGATGCCATCCAAAATCCCGCTAATAAAGCTGAAAACTCCAACGTTTTAACCCCTCCACCTTTATGCATTTCTGATGAACAAGCTCTGGCCAAAACGCGGATGAAGAGCACGGAGCAGCCAACAAACTCGTTCTCGTTATTCTCGGGAACACGCTAAATCAATCCAGAATGAAGTATTGTTTGATGGCAATAGCTGTATAAATTATGAGATCATTTCAGTGGAATGTACTGATATTCACACAGGTGTATGTCGTCCATCATGTTTACTGTTCCACGGCCATTTTTAAACAGTTTTTGTTCCGCTTGCATCAAATCGGATTTACATTTCGCGTATCACACCCCTGACTCTTCAACATATTTGATTTCGATTCTGATTCGTTTTGATTCATTTCGTTTTTCGCGGCGATTTTGAATATGGCGGCCGTTTGGATGGAAAATTCGAACAATAGTATCGATAGCGATTAAAAGCTGAACGATGGGGTTGAATCTTTTTGACTTCGTTGGGATCACTTGATTATTCATAATTGAATACGTTTAAACATATTGGATCAGATGGTATATAATTTTCGTAATTCTGAGATTACATGAATACAGGAAAATTAATTATCTTGAACAATGATAGTGTGCCATAATTTCCAAAAAAATTTTAAATAGATTCAAATAATAATATCACTCAATTCGAGATATAGGTCGGAAAATATTCTTGCATGTATTAAAATCTTGTGTTGTATTTAATAGATGTTCATCATTCTTTATTTTATTATCTCGTATTGTTCAAGTAATGTCATTTTAAAATTTCGGTGTGTAAAATTTCAAGGTTTTCAATGGTTGTTTTATGATTATGTTTTATGAGGTGTTCTCCAAGAGCTGAATGAGGTCTATTTTTCTGATGTTCTGTAAATCTTTTTTTCATGTTGCGAGTAGTCATGCCTATATAGAAATTTCATAATCTGAACTTGATATCTTATATACTGCGTTAATGTTCTCTTTGTCGTTCTAATTTTACTGTTTATTAGCATGTTTTCTAGGGTTTTGTGTCGTTTGTTAGATAGGTTGAAGTTATATTTTCTAAGAGTAGCTGATAATTTTTTATTTAAATTCAAATAAAAGGTTGTTGAAACAAACTGGTTTTCAGGTAGAATATGTGGGTAAATTTTGTCAATAATTAACTTTCTTTTTATAGATTTGTCTAAGAATTCTTTATTGTTTTTTCCAATTTCGTATATGGTTTTTAATTCTTTGTTGTAATTTTCTTTGGATTAGGGAACTTTAAGAAGTCTAATGAATAAAAAAGTAAATGCTGCTTTCTTTGCAGGAGACGAATGGTATGAATGGTAAGGGATAATAGAATCAGTCTGAGTGGGTTTTCTGTAAATATTAAAAGAAAAGTTGTTATCCTCATTCAAAGTGACAATTAGATCTAGAAAATTTAGTGAATTTAATATTGACTTCTCTAAGGAGAATTTCACTTTGAATTTCGAATTACTAAGGTCAAAAAAGTTTTGTACCTCCTGATTAGTACCAGACCATACACAAAATATGTCATCCACATATCTCCTCCACACCTTTTTACTTTTCTGAAATGAACTCGAAGTTTTATTGGGCAAAATTTCATTTCTTTTCTGAATGTGAGGATATCAAGTATTACTTGTTTCTTGTTTCAAATTCTGAATTTTCATGGAATTTTTAGCAGCAGATCCGAAAAGTTCATTTTTTCCACCCCAAATAGATGAAAAGTTGAATGAATTTCCATATGACTTATTTCATCATGTTCATGAAAAATGTATAATTTTTCGGAATATTTTTTGAGAAATTAGCGCCCTTAAAGGTATCGAGACTATAGATGTTCGATAAAAAAATGAGTGATTACCGCATTATTTACTCCGATAAAGGATGTGAACACCATGACAATAAAAAATGTAGAAAACCCAGAATTTCAGGAAGTTTTTCAAGGAATCCTGACACGCCCCTAGTAACAATAACCGTAACAATCTCACTCCTCAAATTGTTTCACATTAGAGGAGGAAGCATTTAAACAAATGCCCGATAAACATGAACCCGAGATTATTGTCATGGAGAAGAACTACAATAAAATTCGGGAGCTGGGTCCTTCGCGCACCATTAGACACCTCCAATGGCTATGTTAAAAGTTTCCCAAGGGCATCGATTCCTCTTCAGATTCGTATTGGGGTTGATTCCGCTCAAAATCATTAAGGTCGTTGAAACAGAAAAAATCGAATACGAATTCACTTCTTGTCTATCGTAACCATTGTAAAGCGGTAAGTTGACAAATTCTTGTTGTCAATTGTCTCTTTCAGATAAATATTGAATGTTCCAAGAATATTTTCAAACGTATAATCTCTGAGAAAATCGAATCAATTAATGAAATTGTTTTCGAAATAATGCGCTCATGATACTTTCTACAAAGTAAATTGTAGATTTATACTTCAGTATGCAGTAAAAATTAACATCAACACTTTAATCGATTTAGAATGTCCAATATGTTATGGGAATGGTCGTATGGAACAAACCTATCACAGTACGATTCTGTGAGGCAGTAAGTAGCTCAATAAGAGTCGTAAAGAATCAATTTGAATAGATTAAAATAGTACTATGAAATATTTAATTTACATAATCCGCATGTCAACAACCCTTGGAATGTTGATGATTATATCCTGTACCAACAAACATGCTCTATCGATTGATCAATCTAATTATATCCCACACTTTGAAACAGCTTTTTTATGGTAGTTTGATTGACGAATGTCATTTTCAATGGATGAAACATGAGAAAGAAGATCTTTGAGTAATTATTATCAATTATCTGGCCTCATAGGAGATTCAAGAAACCGTTTCGTTTCTTCATGATGATACTGGATGAATTTCATTTAATTAATTTTAGGTTCTCTTATTTTAATTATATAAAAACAAACTTCAAGCTACTTCTTTTGTTGTCAAACAGAGATAATATGGGGGCGGGGGTATTTGGGGACATAATCCCCTTCCATTGATTAGAAAATGAAAACAGACTGTAAGTAACAATTTTAAAAAAATTTAATTTTTTATGACAAATCTGGGTACGCCAATGATCAAGTCCGATCGCTGTGATCGGCAGGAAACGACAAGGACGACATTTCTGACGTCTTGCGTCTACAGTGAAGCTAAAAACAATGACGGCCCGACAACAGCCGTGGAATGTTTGCACTTCGAAAGGCCATCAAGAATACACGTTTGGGATCGACTTTAAATTTCAATTAATCACGTCCAGTTGTCAACGCCAATAGAATTGGGTTGTTGGCAGAAGAAGTTTAAATGGATAGTGGGCGATTGTTGTCGCCATTTCGCGATGCCACGACTAAAAGGATCTTCTGGAAGGTGAGGAATTCTCGTAGTGATTTGCATTTTTTATCACATGGGCGATGCCACACCTCGTGGGGCGAAACGATTTTTGTTCAAGAATATCCTCTTTGTAAGGTACCTAAACATTCAATTTTATTAAAAAGGACACTTAGAGATTGCACGGGTTAAATTTAATTGAAAAAATTCATTGAGACTTTTCAGAAAGTTTTTTCAGTATACATTTTGATACGAAAAATGAAAGTGATAAATAATACAACGTAATGTACACTGTATCCCAAATTGGGTGAGAGTGAATTGTATCTCAGCTATTATTCTAAACTTTTTTGTAAAAGTTTTAAATCCACCAATAGAAATATTCTTACTACTTTTGTTTCTGGAATATAGAGTGAAAACAGAAAATTTGCATTTTTTGAGATGATATTATTTCTCGAGCTCCGAATGAGTTATAGAAGAAGAAAAAAAATTAAAACAGCTTTCAATAGATACTTTCACGCAGAAGTCAGTGGCAGAGTCAAAAATTTTTTTTCAGAGCACTGTTTTTGAGATCGAGCACAAACTTTTTAATTTTCAATGTTTTAACGTCAAAATTTTGCGGATTTGATGAATTTTAAAAATCGAAAAAATCCATAGTTATGTTTTTTTTTTCAATAGTAAAACATGAATTCTTCCACAGATGCATAAAAGTTGAACATGCTTTAAAAAATTTCAACATTTCAAGTCGCATGGCTCTTCAAAAATGTAATAATTAAATTAATGTGTGAGAGAATTCATGGCCTACTATAAAAAAAAACAAGCAATATGGATTCTTCTGATTTATTAAATTAAATTGATTGATAGTTAGGTTGTGTTACATCAATGTTTTCAGAAAAATAATAGCAAAAATTAGACGTTGCAATATACAGGGTGTTTTATTTGAAAATTAAAAAGTTTGTGCTCAAAAACAGTGCTCTTAATTTTTTTTTTGCAACGCCACTGACTTCTACGCAAAAATATCTATTAAAAGCAGTTTTCATTTTCTTCTCTTTTTTATACAGGGCCCGAGAAATAATAACATCTTCAAAAAATGCACATTCTCGATTTCGCCCTGTATTTGAGAAACAAAAGTTGTTGGAATATTTCTGTTTGTTGATTTAAAACTTTCACAAAAGTGACACAGGGGTCGCGGAAACCCCATGTCTGTATTTTCAATAATAGCTGAGATACTGTGCAGTCTCACTCAAGTTGGGAGGGACACTGTACATACGGCAGGTTTTTCCATTTTGTAGAAGCAATTACTGTCAGAAATGGTCTTGAAGATTGTCGTGGTAATTTGAGAGAGTTGAGCAAAATCGAAAAGTTTAAATCTCGCAGTTTTCTCAAATCGAAGTATTTTTAAAAACCAAAACAGTTCGATGCGAGCAAATTGAAATTGGAAGATTTCCTCAATTTTTTATCAGGATTTCATTACAGGAAGCAGGAAAAAAATATTTTAAAAAAGTTAGATATCTTAGAAACTGACTATCCCTTTAGTCCAGGAAAAATTGAAGTATATAGAGGATGTTTGCAATTGGGAGGCTGACTACTGATTATACACCAATTTACCATTTCTGCTTCTTCAGCAAGACAGATTTTTGTCTCAGATCTTAGAGATACCAGTGTATACCCCAATCATTTATGAATTGACCTGTAGCAAATAAAATAACAAAGTTTAAATCACTCCCAAACATTTTCAGAAAACTGTTGGACCTACGCATGCATTGTGAATTACAAGGAAGCACGGCAGAAACAGGTACATAAATTGCAAGTATGCAACAATTCTCTCACATCCGATACCAATCCAATTAAATTATCAATTAATTCACTTCATGCAGTACTCTGAAATGCAACAAAGAAATATATCGCTCCCATTTATTCATATCGAACTCAAATCGGGATTAAATGTTGAGTATACCTGTTCATTTCCTTGATTTATCTACAATGGAGTCGTGGGGGACCCAATAAAAACGGGTGTATAAACTGATTATCTTTACGGTTTTGCAATCAATTCTTCCCGTAACCTCAGTCGTTTCTATGGCTACAAAGAGAAGGAAGACTATTGAGTATACCACAATTAATAAAATATTTAGGTAATTAAAACGTCGGGAGATAAGTAATTTATGTACCCGCAGTAGGAGGCCATGATTTACAGGCCCCTATGCTCGATAAAGAGTAAAATAGCCGTTTATCTGTAATTGTGAATTGATTGAATGTTAGCTCTAGTTCTATTTCACCGTCTACCTGTTCAATTATCCACATGACATATAAAACCTCAAAGCTATTCGAAAGAACGATACAAATGAAATAAAGGAAAAATTATGAGAATGAGCAGACTGAATCTTTGTACACACAAATGAAGCAGTAGATTCTTGAGGCATCATTTTTTTAATACCATTTGTGCTGATTCAGCTTTGATAAAAAAATTTAACATTTTCAACTACATATTTAAAAATACATACAACAAGAAATTACACAAACATTATCTCGAAATTCACGTTATGCTTTTTTTTCAGTTCCCGAAGAATAAACCGAAGTAAAAGAACACTTTGGGAAACATACACATAAAGCATTGACAAGTCACATAAACCAACGAAGAAATACGTCCAGAGAAAAGGAATAATTCGTTTGGATATATTTCCGGAAATACGCTCATATACATTAGAAACCCATATAAGCCATTCTAGACAATATACCTCAAGTCAGGCATAAATAGCGACGAGCACAACTTCTATCCTCCCGCTGCAATATCCACGTTTGAACATTACCTGTGCACATAAAAAATCGACTCCAGAAGAGATCAGGCGATCTGTATGCTGGCTAAATCCCGATAGCTGAGATACAATCGGCCGGTCTGAGAATATATTCGTTCGAGGAACAATATATCGGCTTAATGTATACTAAATGAGACCGTGGCGCCCTCTCAGCCGCCTTTTTCTAACCTGGAGTTTTTAGCTCATTGTTCGCAGAGGCGTTAGATCTTCTCCACTGTCACACATTAATCTGTGGTCGGGCCTTTTGTTTCTACCGTGCATTGTCGTCCGGTACTCTATCGGTGTTTGCGCAAAGTTTGCATTATTCATTGGAATTTTGAATTTCAAAAATCTCCCACGGTTCACGACGCCGATACTGGTTTATTTCACTTTCACGGGGGAAAGTGTTGAAGAAGGTGAATAAGATGTTTTTGAGGCGTTATCTCCGAAAAACTTCTACAGTCCGTTTCAAAATGATTGTCATCAGAGCAAGCCATGGAATTCCAGCCGGGGCTTTATTTCTAGTTACAAAAAGTTACTAAAAATTTCTCTGTGTTCATCATAGATTCAAATATATCAATATAACCTATAAAATGATTGAATATATTTTTCAAGGCAAATAAATTTGAAGAATTTTCGGTGAAATTACATTATTTTCATCATTGCTGTATTGACGAATTTTCAAATTTATCTTCAATTGCAAAGGAGAAACAAGCTTAGATGATGACTAAAATATATACACCCAAACTATTCTGCTGTAGATCGAGCATGGGAATTGGAAATTCAGGATTGATAATAAAAATAGCGTGGAATGCTTCAACATGAAATCTTGCAGTCTTTCGAGGAACTCCAATTTAGAGATATCATTCACTAAATTATTAAGACTTCATCAAAGATAACTAAAAGTTCTTTCTCTATGAAACCCTTCAGCAATCCTGATGACTATCGAAAATTCAGCCAAGTTTTCTCCCTGTGTTATTTTTTCTGAGTATTGAGGAACAAAAAGTATAAAGCTGACATAACTTTACAATTTTATAGCCAAGTTGTTGAAACAAATACAAAATATTTGTTGACAAATTGTGAATAATTTGAAGTGTAAACTGCTATAAAATAGATCACTTATTATTTGTATTTATGAATACTGTCCATTTCATGATCGATTAAATAATGTACCAAATGTTGATTCTGATTGAAATTCAGTTACTTTTCAGGCAGTTCAAAAAAGATGTACAAACTGATGCATTCATTGCTTTTTATTCAAAAAAAAATAACGTTGTATATTGTTTCTTTGAAGGTATAATCATGTGGAACAGGTTTCCATCGACTGCTCACTCCTGATTGTAATGACTTGTCTTTATTCCTTTTTTTTTCTCCAAAATTCATCTGACAGTTCTAGCAGGTGAAAACTGAAATTTTGAGACTCGTTTATTTAACAGAAAACACCTCGAAAACGTAAATGATTGTTACCTGAATTACTAGCAACACACGATTAATACTGGCTGAAATAGGTACCTGCTGAATTGCTGAAAAACTCGCGGTACCGAGCGTAAACTGCTTCACGTTTCGTTGTAGTTAGGCGAGGCGATAGGTATCTTGATGAATTCCAGCCATTTTCATCTCGGTAATACTTGAGAAATATTCAAATCCAAAACAAATTTGTCGATTTGATCAAGAATATAAGCATGCAGAAATTAATTCGAAATATATTCAGGACAGGAGGTTAATTCAAACTCTGAAATGTCAAAACTTAGTGTTTTCAATCAACACCAACCTAAATCCTAGAATTCAAAAGTTACTGATGGGATATTACCAACATATTTTCGAGATTCCACAGCCGCCCGAAATGCCAATCATTTTGAAACGGACTATACCTGGAAGACCGAATATTTTGAGCAAGGTCTATAGGAACTATACTACGAATTGACATCGTATTCACACCCTGTATTCCAGTTCTACAGTCCTGTTCGTTCCATTCTTTATATCAAAATTTATGGCAGATTTGAGTTGTATAGTTCATACAGTTTTTTTGCAAATTATAATTTCCAGGTCGATTAAATGGGTGCATAAAATTTGGTGCAATGTGGAAAAGCAAAACTAGCATTAGACCTCAGCGTTATCAGCTCAGCTGACTAGCAACTGTACAGGGTATCCCAAATTGCTTGATTTTTACTGTTTTAGGTACTCCTGAACTAGATAAGTAAAAACTTTGAAAGGTTTCCTAGGCTCGATTTTCGTGAAAACCGTTTCACGATAACTCAATATTTTTTTTAAATTATATTATCGATTTTGAAAATGTGCAATAACTGTTTTTTACGAAAATATCTGAAAAGGATTAAAACTTTGTAGAATAATAAGAAACCCCTTTGTGGAAATCCTGTATTATTATGATTTCCACCAAAATTCTCATTTGTTTTGTCGTACAACTATCATTTGTTCAACGTTTCCTCCGCGACAAAATTAAAATTTACAACTGCATTACTCGAATCTCCAGAAGAACACATTGCTCGGAGTTGAGAGGGACGGGATTTGTTTCTGGCAAAACAAATTGAATTTCGTTTTCGGCCCAGATACGGCCCATAAGTCCCAAGATGACTTAATGCGATACCAGATACGCTTAGTTAGCGCCAAGCCGAGAGAAACGAAAGGATATCTCCAAGATGCTTCTGGTGATGACAGTTTATCACGAGCATCTCGCGGAGCATATATAAACTTCTGTCCGACGCAAACTTCCGCCTGTGATACTGTTTCGTTTTTATTACGCTTGTCCTTAACGCCAACTCTGAAGTCGTAAACTCTTGTTTCTTGTTTACTTTCGGTTAACATTATACGAAGAGGGTATTTTCAGATGTGGATATGAATTCTTTGAGATGATGCTTTGTCGAAATTAACATTTCCTGGATGATTGGTAGTTATTCGGATATATTATTCTTGTTCAAAAGGGGTCGATACCATATATGAAGTCCTCAGTAACTGTCAAACTACAGTAGAACCCCGATTATCCGAGCCCGCTTTATCCGAGGTCGCGATTATCCGAGTCGCGTGGTTAGCACAGGATAGTTCAATTTCACACGGCTAAACTTTGCTAGCGCTGCGAGATGTCTGTTCTTGACATTTGTTAAAGAACATATTTACATATTTACATACTTGTTATATTATTTACACATAATATATGTATTTACTCATCTATTTAGTAACTGTTTACGCAAATAAAACTCAATTTGATTTAAAATATCATATTTTTTCAGAGTTATTTAATAAAGTCCGTATTATCCGAGTTTTCGATTATCCGAGGTCGGCTCGGTCCACAATAGCTCGGATAATCGAGGTTCTACTGTATTACTATACTTTCCTATCGGCGTTTTCGTTAAGCCATCACTTTTTCACCAAGCAATTTCAAACGTTCGTCTGAATATCGAAATTCATTCAAAAGGTAGCAGCACTTCGTGAAAGTTTATCTGAATTTCAAAAGAAATGGTTTTTAAGCGATTGACACCTAAGATCTAATTATTTCAACTACCACTTACCGCAACACCCAGCTATTGAAAAACGGCGGAAGCAAAGTTGTTCATCTAATAAATATCTCCAAAACTGTTCCTCTTACTGCCGAAGGATCAGTTAACATACAAAGTGAGCGATATTTCAAAAAAATAAAAAAATTAATAATGAATTTTGACAGAACCAAAATACATGAGTTAGTTAGGGAACGATGGATTCGGACATTTGTATTGTGGTTTCGACATGGTGGACTGCTCCACATGAGTTAGGGATATTGACTTAAATTGCAAAAAAATATAGTCTGAATAAGATTTTCTGATGAAAATTCATATTAATATGGTTTCAAGTTGCAGGAAATAAGATTAATTTTAGCCCGTAGGTCTGCAGCGTATACAATACAGGGTGGTCAAGAAAAATCGAGTGAAATAACGAAATTTTATTTCCAGAGAATTCAAGCATTTTAAGACTATCAATACAATGTATGGCCTCCACGGGCATCAATGAAAGCTTGACATCTTTTTTGCATACTACACACAATGTTGTTCAACATTTCTTGAGGAATTTGGTTCCATAAACGGAGCAGAAGCTCTATCAGGTCATTTAAGGATTCTGGGGTGGGTTGATGATTATCTAATCTTCTTTGGAGCATATCCCATGAATGCAATTCAAATCTGGTGAGTGCGGAGGTATTGGTAAATGTGGAATTCCAAGCTCCTCGCGCGCATTCTCAACTATGGCTGCACGGTGCGGTCTAGCGTTATCGTCTAGAAATTGAAAAGTTTCACCAATAGCAGAGTGAAAATTTGGCAAAACATCGTCAATGACATGCTCCATATAGTGTAAGGCGATCATATTCCCAGCACAAATGTGTAGATCTGTGCGTCCGTTGAAACATATCCCGGCCCATACCATAACACTACCCCCTCGGAATGGAAGGACTTCTTGGACATAGCGACGATTATGGGGTATGAGTGAGATTGTCCATACCCTTATTCTTCGAGAATCTGAAAATCGTCCATATCTGGATTCATCAGTGAAAAGGACACTACGCCATTGATCCCCAATTGATATGTTGCCTTGCCCATTCCAGTCTTTGACACTTATGGCCAAGTGTTAATGGAACTCCTCTCAATGGAACCTAGATTCATTTCTCTCAAACGTCGTCTGATGGTTTCGATGGAAACTTGGACCCCATCTGTATTTTGAAGAGTATTCCGTAGCATTCTACACGTATATGTAGGCTTTCTTCTCGCCGAAACGGTGATGAAACGATCCTGAGCAGGTGTTGTTTCTCGTCGCACACCAAGCATTGGTCTTTCCACCACGGAACCTGTCTCCCTGAACCTATTCCAAAGTCCAGATATCATACTTTGGCTGACTTGGAGCCTTTCCGCTGTAACATCCTAAGTTAGGCCACCCTTTAGTATTTAGTTAGCCTCAGCGTTTGTTGATTTACGTCTTGGCATTTTCAAAAATCTCGTTTCAAATCGAAACCATTGATGAACTGACTCCATTTCAAAATAAAAACATTCATGAAGCATATGCAAAGAACCAAACTTCAGAAAAAAAGGCGACCAGAATGACGAAATGTCTCATACTTATTTTTATTGGATCGATTCAAGTTGTTATTGAATTTTGAATGATTTAAGAGCGATTTTCTCGAAGACTACATACTTTTCAAAACGACTGAATACGACATCCCTAACTCTTGTGGAACAGTTTAAATAGCTCAAAGACTGTTCCCTTTACTTCTCGAAGGATTAGTTAACATACAAAGTAGATTTCACAGATCACAGTAAATAACGTAATGACGACTCGAACTCCTGTTAGTTTGGTTGAAAGGATCAAATTTATCTGACTTATTCGATTGAAACTGGACATTCTATCGAATGCGAAAAAATTGGAGCATCCCTTTTTCTCTTCCTGGAGATTCGCATCAATAAAACTGGGATCCGGGAGATTAGCAGAAGAAATGCTCACGCCTCAATTTGATGACAACCGGGGCAATATGGCGACCAGGCAGCGGAGCGACGTGATTGTTACAAAGGTCCGCTATCAATAACAAGTTTCCCAGTAAAAACGTCGCGCGGATCCATCGGATAGCTCGAGTCACACGTGCCACCTTGTCTCGGCCCTTCTCAGCCACTCAATTCCGAACCCTTGATGTGTTTATGAGACTTCGGGGAGTTGGCGGGATTCGCCGAGATGCGGCAAATTGCCGCCGCCTCGTCGAATTGCCGCCCCATTAAAATGCCCCGCGTCAAATTTTGCCGCGCTGCCGAAGAAAGTTAAATGAATCAACAAATTAGATTAATCATACAGTGGTGCTGCGTCGACTGGATGAGGAAGGTCTTACTCGGATGGATGAAAACATACATGGTAAACAGATCCCAATTTGTGTGTAAACGGTCAAGAATCTGGGAAGTTTTCTGATACATCTGGTGTGCCCTGAGGTTCTCACCTTGGGCCCCTTTTTTTCATTATTTTTATAAACACTCTTCTTCTTCTTATGGTGCCGTCTTCTATCGAAGGTTAGCGATGACTTCTGCAAATGTTGGTCTATCTTGAGCTTTTCTTATTAGAGACTGAAAGTCTAAGCCAGTCCACTCTTTGATGTTTCTCAGCCACGTCATTTGTCGTCTACCAGGGCCTCGTTTGCCCTCGATATAAACACTCAGTTTTCATTATAAGCTGAGTGTATAGCTTAGATTAGAATAGAAGGATTTAGTTAGATTTTGTGATTTTTGCAATTTGTTTTTGAATTAAAATGAATGTTTCGAAATAACTTTCACACGGAACGTTAACACCGTTGATTTTCTATATTCAAGTTCAGCTGCATCAGCTTGGAAGCATCAAAGATTTGGGCATAACGTAGATAGTAAATCGAATTTGGACATGTGTTTATTGTACACTGTGTCCCAAATTGGATGAGACTGCACTGTATTCTAGCTATTATTGAAATAAGAGACAAGCGGTTTTTCGCTACACTTTTTTGTGATACTTTTGGATCCACAAACAGAAATATTCCAATTTCTTTCGTTTCTGAAAAACAGGGCGAAAACGAAAATATTCACTTTTTTGAGATGTAATTATTTCTCAGGCACTGTATGGGATAGAAAAAAAATTAAAGCTAAAATATAATTTTACGTAGAAGTCTAGTGGCGTAGTAAAAAAATTTTTTCAGAGCACTGTTTTTGAGATTGAGCACAAACGTGGAATTTTTCAGATAGAAGAACCTGTATATTTTAACGTCAAATTTTTGCATTTATTTTTCTGAATACATCGATGTATCACAACCTAACCTTTAATTAAATTTAGCTTCAAAAATCAGAAGAATCCATATTTGGTTGTTTCTGTACTAGTAGGCCATAAATTATTTCACACATGCATTTAACTGATATTTTTTCAAAACGTCATGTGCCTTTAACCTATTTATTTTATTATATTTAAAAATAAACTCAAAATATCACTCGTCAACATAAACTTGAAAATGTTGAAAACGAAAGAAATTTCAATATTCATATCGAAACTTTTTTATATATGTTGAACTTTCATGCATGTGTGGAAGAATTCGTGTTTTACTTTAAAAAAAAAACAATATAAATATGGATTTTCTGATTATTAAATTTTATCAAGGGATAGGTTGTGATACATCAATGTATTAGGAAAAATCAATACAAAAATTTGACGTCAAAATATACAGCGTGCTTCAAAATTTCACCTTTGTGCTGAATCTCAAAAGCAGTGCTCTGAAAAAATTTTGTAACTACGCCACTGACTTCTACGTGAAAATTTTTTTTCCATTTCATACAGGGCCTGAGAAATAATTACATTTCAAAAAAGTGATCATTTTCGTTTTCGGCCTGTATTTCAGAAACAAAAGAAGTTGGAATATTTCTGTTTGTGTATTCAAAAGTTTCACAAAAAATTGATACAGGGTCGCAAAAATCGCATGCCTCTATTTTCAATAATAGCTGAGATACAGTGCAGTTTCACCCGATTTGGGACACAGTGTACAAAATTTTGAATGGTGTCCTCTCGATCTCGAGACTTCTTCAGTTGATATATTTTAGGGTTCCTGGGAAGAGATTGAAATCTAGAGAATTGTTTGAGATACCTTTTCGTCGTACTTTTTGTATGACAGTTTTTCGTTAATTTGTGAATACTGCTTTGGGCTGAAATGCTTGTTTCTGACAATTTAGTTCTGTTTGTATATTATGTTCTCTGGAGTTGAGCATTTCTCCAGTTTTGTACAATTAAAAATGTCGAGAATTGATCAACAGATGAAGTGAAAAAATCACAAAGAAATTTAGCTAATGGATCTTTTTTCATTTGTCGATCATTTTTGTTTGAAATAGAAGAACAAGAAGAAACAATCATGAGCTGGAGGGTGGAAGTGAGAATAAAATGAAAGACAAGGACCACACTGAAAGAAGAGGCATATAGCTTAATAGTTATTTTCATTATTCTGGATGAGTTGGATCTAATGCTAGATAGGAAGATTTTTTTTTCGTTATTTTCTTCCGACGTTTCTTGTTATGTTTTCCTGTATGTGAATTGTCTTGGTTCAATTTTCATATAATTCCTGGATGCAGTTGACAAAGCAAGAGAGAGCATCTATACATCACGAAACTGATTTTTCTCATTTGAGCCTTTTTCGTTGAAATTTATGTACTCGCCCTGTATATCCTGGGAGAACACTTGATCGTATGAGCAGACGAACACCGTCAGAGTCTGATACGAAACTTTATAATTCTATCGAAACAAGGATGAAGAGGTAGAAGTGAATCGTATTCAAATGATATGTTCAAGAAAACAAGGCAGCCATATCTCTCACACAGAAAAGAGGAAGAAAGAAGATTTTAAGGCTTGATGGCGCGCCACGGTCCAGGTTTACAACCTGTCCACATAAATCTGTCATCGGCCGACAGACAAACGCGCTCGTAGAGGATGGCTGGGGCCAGCAGATCTATCTTGCTATTTATTCTTCTAAGCTAAGAGAGACAGTCAACTCCACCCGTTCACTTCAGGCTCTCATCGTGTTGCTCGCTCTGGTCCGTGAAAATCTCCAAAGAGTAAAGAGTTAATTTGGAAAGACTTCCTTCAGTTTTGAGTTACACTGGTTAGCAACCTTGGGCGCAATGTCACTTTACAAGAAGAAATAATCTCATGTGCCACCAGTTGCACAACTGTTACGTCCGGTGAATGCGACCATAATCGTCCAAGCAATGCAAAGATTCCATCAAGAATTCCTCAATAGAGATAGGTAGTTCAATATAAAGTTTAGGGACTATTGCAGGGCATTTCCCTGGTAATAATAATCACTTTAGATTCCAAAGTATACTTTGTCGCATAGTAGACATTCTAATTTAGTATTCTTCAACATTGGTCGCATTCACCGGACGTAACAGTTGTGTAACTGTTGCGGAATCGTCCGTTGGCACATGCGCAGTAAACTCAACACGTTCTGAAGCATTGGGCATTCTTGGGAGCTCTTTCAATTTTTGCAAGGTCCGGTGAATGCAAGCATTAATTGTGAAGAAATGGCAAAGTCAAGGTTGGAATACTGCGAGGGATTTCGGCTCTGCTCTACTTAATCACGCATGAGATACTTGGATATCTTTAATCATTTCGTAATGATTGCGGCTCAAGAGTCGCTAAAACACAAATGATAAAACACGAAACACCAGGAGAAGACATGTGAGTGCACTTTGGAATATATATTTTTGCGGTTTTCTTGATAATGTGCTATTTTATCGGAACCCTTTCGGTAACTTAGATGCAGTTAATTTTTTATAGTATCGCTTCAACAGAAAACCTCTCATATATCCCAAATATTATCTGATAACTTACTGAAAAATCAGAAAATGTTTTTCAAATTAATAGGTATAGTTTAATGGTTATTTCAGAATCAGTCTACTGGATTAGATCTGTTCAATGAGGACCCTTCTCCGAAATGTATTCAGTCGTACCGGAACATCAACCTAAAATTCAAGAATTTCAAGAGATTAGTATTTTTACTTAATTTATGTGTAAAGTCTACATTAGGGCAGATCAAAATATGAAAAAATTTTCATTTTATTCGAAAATAGGGATAGGGATAGGAAATTTTTAAAACGACCGCGTAGACCTATGAGAAAAAAAAAATTTAAACTAGTTTCTACATATAAGAGACTTTTGTAAAGACGCTTTGTTTCTTAGAAACTTTCATCAAATCGAAAAAAAAGTAGCAGGTCAAGATAATTCTCAGCATTGATTATATTTTTGCATCGCATTAGAGCCGCTCATCATCTTGATCTGTTCACCCAAGTTCATGAGAAGAAGCACATATCTTCGAATTATTTTTTTCAGCCTCTTTTGTTGATTGATCTTCATCTTATTGAGAAGGAATTTTTTTGATATATTCCTATACAGATGCATCGCAGTTTTGGAGAAATTCATCCTAAATAACTTCATAATTCAATTGAAATATTGTGGACGTGCATTGACATTGACAACTAGAAAAACAAACATTTTTCATTAGGTAAACAAATAAAAACCCCAGCATGAAGCTTTTTATATAAGCTACCAGAATATCCCACAATACCAGAATATCCGACAATAAATCTGTATAATGAAGATATTCTTAATCCTTATCGCAATTCAGCGGATTTTCAAGAGTATAATAATATTCGTTCAATCATGGGAGATGATTCACCTATGACCTATAAGATTTCTACAGCGGTCACTTGGATGACCAAATTCGGTTGGAAACCAACAGATGGAGAAGGTCGAAATACTTCTTGAGAGAATTTCGAAGGATAATGCTGGTGAAGATTCAAAATAAGATAGCGAATATATTGGGAAGGTGACTTTTTCTGAAAGAACAAATACGGAAAGGACATTGTTTTTTTGCTTGGTAAAATCTGTTTTCATTTCAATTTGGGTTCTATTCTTTGTTTGCTCTCTTTCGTTTTTATATCTGTATTTCAAAATAATATGTTACCTCTGGTGAATTTTTCATACGCATACTGTTTTGTATTGCTTCATAAAATGCTTCACTTTTTATAAAATATTGCAGATGACTAAGTTTGACTATACATAGAAAATGTCCAGATTGTTCTTGTGTCCTATATGTTACATAATGTGCTGGTTTTTATGAAATTTCCCTATAGGATTGAAAAAATCAACGAACAAACTCTATGTTGGCTACCACGAGTCCGCAAATGAATCACAAGCCCTCTTTCATTCAAACTTCGTCATTTTTCTGTTACGGTTTCGTGTTGCATTCGATCCCAAAGGGAAAGTAAAACTTCCAGGCGTCATTTCTCCACACCTGGGCGAACAACATCACATCAATCTGTCAAAAGTTGACAGATTTATGTGGACAGGTTGCAGCCGTGGTTGACGAGTCACCGGGGCTTACTAACGTTTTATCGCAGCCGCCTCTCTCGTTCCGAATGCCATATTCGTGCCCTCCTGGTGAAAAATCCGGAATTATATTATATTTCATACGTTTCGATGTCTGGTTGCATCAGATCAGCGACGAACCATAGAAAGGAGGACCAGGGCTCTGTGTTAATTGCGCAGGCCGGTAGAAAACTTTGACGTAGTTTTCGATGTATTTTCCTTGAACTTCTACCAAGTTTTTTTAAAAGATATAAAAAGAAGGGAACGCGTCAATATATCGCACCCTTGCTACAAAAGTGACACAACTCAAAATGAAAAGTCGAAAATATCCAAATGCTAAATATTTTCTAATTAATTGGGAACATGAAATAGACACCTATTTTGATATGTAGGTATCTCTATGATATATAGAGGACCCACTGATGAGGGTAAAAATTTTCCATGATTTAATCTAGGCTCGTTTTCTGATCTAATTCATAGCATAAACCGAAAAAAGTAAATGTTGAGTTGTGTCACTTTTGTAGCGAGGGTGCGATATGTACAATACGAATATACTAACACTAAATAATGTAGGAACACACATGTGCTTTTTTAAATTTTGATCATACTATCAGTGAAAAATCAAATCATTTCGTCGATTGTCCACCGTTGTCATAGCCCGATACAATGATAAACTGTTTGTCTTCCACAAAAGGATATAAGAAAGTATCAGATCGTAGGTGTCCATGAGGACATTAAAAGTAAATACTTGCGCGGATATCATAGCTTTTTCGTGATAATTTCATGTACAAAAAGTTTATCGTGCATTTTTTATCATTTTCTAGGCTATCAAAGTTAAACTGCTTCAAATATATTTAAAATTCGACGATTAATGGATCTTTCAATTCCTTCTTGAATTTTTACGAAACAGATTGCAAATGAGAGGCAGTAAGTTTAATTGCTAAAATAACTCGGACAGCCACTGGAGCTCGTCCCACATTACTCCAGCATAAGAATTGAATAAACAAGAAACCAGTTACGAGTTTTCAGAATTGTCAACTTTAACAACGCTTATGTGGAATCCTGTAATATGATTTTTAAATTATGATTAAAAACATTTTTCAGACGAAAATTCGAAAATTTGACATTAAAAAACTCATAATCTTATAATTAACCTTTTTTATCATAAAATATGGGGCTTCGTATTTGAAAAACAAAAGTTGGTATCACTTTTGGTTGAATCGGAAGATCCACGAATTTCAAAAATTTACAGGTAGTCTTCTCTTTAGTCAAAGCTCAATTCCGAAATGAAATTATAACAACAAAACAGTAAAATGGGATTAAAATAGAACTTTTAATCTTCTAATTATGAAGTTATAAGTAGGTGTTGATGAGTCACAAAACTAATTAAGAAAAAATTGTTACAAAAAACTACAAAAACCAACTAAAAAATGCGTGTTTTCAGCAGTTATATGAAATATTCTTATTCAATCAAAGTGGTCTCACGTTGGTCATTGATACTCAGAATTATGTTGAAGGATATTTGCAATATTTCAGGAGAATCTGAATGAATCATACCATTAATCCTTTCTGTGTGGAATTTTAAAATCAATCTTGAATTCTTTACCCATTCCAACACTAATGTCATGTCCACGTTATTTCGGTATTCCGCGATGACTTTTTTCGATGTGAAATCACAAATTCCGAATCGCTGTAACTCTCAGTGACGCAAATCTGTCAAAAAACCCCAATTCAATAAAAATTTTCCCGGTAGATTTTCAAAACTATTTCGTCCTCCAAACTCAGATTGATCCAAACCGTCGTTGCGGACCGATGAAAAATGAACCAATTTGTTCCAATTACGGATCGGGAAACATCCGAATGACGCGTCCTTGAATGTCCCAGGTAATATGATGAAGAAGTCGCAGGCGGCCGACCACGTCAAGTCTTTAATCTGACATACGCAAGACATGACAACTGACGTTGTGCTGATGAGCGGCTCGAAACAAAATTACAGCTGAATGATCACGATTCAGTAGCGTCGCAAGGAAACTTTCAATCCCCCATAAGCCTCCATGTTGACATTCAGGAGTTAATTCAAATAAGATTTCCATGGGGGGTACCTCAAGGATCTGTATGAGGTTCAGTACTCTTTGTGATCAATATCAAACATTTGCTAGAATCATTTAACATGCATTTTCCTGGCATTATTAATGTGGTTGCTCATGAAATTGTTATTAAAAATTGAATAATTATCTAAATTCACTATGTTGACTCATTATATATAGGACTAGGTTATCGTTACAAATGAAAATGTGATGATGAAATTCTATATCAAAATTAATAATTCCACATGAGTTCTTCATGATGAAAAAAAGGAATGATATTCTATTATATTGTTCATCTTCTATTAATTTAGGATGTTACCGCAAGTTGTTATGGTTCCATTTCTTACGTGGCATTCACTGGCATCAATAAATATATTCCTTGGCTATGGATATTCTCTAAGAACTATTTGAATTATTTTTTACAAATGCAAGACCAAAATTCATACTCCCAAACATTCAAACTTTCATTTCTCAATTCCATAATTTATGTACACCGGTATCTTTCTACTGCAGAACTTCGTTCATCCGTAGTCATGCTGATCCGAACGTCGCAACCGGTGACCTGATTATGTTTTGATTTTAGTTACGAAAAATCGTTGTTTATAAAATGAGTTATATAAACAAACCATCAGTTACCTAGAATATCATCTATCCATATATCAGTGCAGTGACTTGTCGGTAGCCGAAAAGATGATGCTCTGTAATTTTAGAGACAAAACCAGACTAAAATAGATGAGTTTATGTCTAAGTTACTAATTATACCTCACTTATTTTGTGTTTTAAATATATACATATTTTTTTCTTTCCTACAGCCTATAGCCGCAGGCTCCGCTAGTCCGAACAAGGGTTTATTTTGGCTGTTCGGATTAACGAAGCTCTACTTTATCTTCATTTGAAGAGTGATATTTTCAAATGATCAGGCAATAAAGAAAAGAGCAAACATCAGTTTCTAACCGATATTCTGAGGTAGATATTCAAATGTAGATTTCTTTTTATGTCAATCGGATGTGTCAACAATATAACACCAATAAAAGAAAACAATATAAGAAATGATTTCGTAGGACCAGTTGTGTGACAAATAGCATAGAGTTGTTAAAAGAGGGACATGTAACAGTTATACGAAGCTGATGTGAACACTCCTCGCGTCGAGCGATATTATGGTACGCTTCCTGCTCTCACCTACACGAACGCATCCGTAATAATTAAAATCCTTGCCTCGCGCTCCACTTATTTCGAGATGTGCATCTAGTTCTATGGTCTGCTGATGTTTGAGCAACTTAAATAACCTGTCAATCATCGCAACGAACGTGATCACAGAGATGCCCAAACTTTATACGCCAAGCACAGAGCTGCTGACATCTTATTGATATTTTAATCCTGCAGACGACTGTTTCAGAACAAAATGACGAGAATAGGATTCAGCATGCACTTGAAAAAATGCCTGTATTCAGTTTATCTGTTTTTGATACGATTCAATATTATATTTCAAGATGATTGGTTCGAGTGTCAAATCTGATAAACAAACTACATAGAGAAAGATATTCGATGATCTGAACTCAACGTTGGGATGAAACCTTTCTCCTTTCAAGTCTATGAATGATTCAACAAAAGCCGTTGGAAGAAACCAATAAAACAGAATTATGGGACTATGGTTTACGGACACCATAGACAAGTTAAACACTATTTACACACAAGTTTATGTACTTATTATGCCGAGGCTAACCATAAAAATAGACGGGATGTCTTGTTTATATGACTGGCCAGTCGTCTTGTATTGTGTGTTATATGAGTTTTGTTGAGTATAGGTTATTGCCAACAGAACAGCATTGTACCACCTGGATCGATCATATCAGATATCTCATCGAATTTTCGAAAGCTATTTCGAGGGAATGAACGTCATAAGTCAATTCAGGAATTTTCAATGAAGTTTGTCACGTATCCTAGTTCATTGCAATCAATTTTGAATATTAACTTGCCTTGTAGAAAAATTAAATAAGTGAATAATGAAAGCTCATTTCACAGATGGGTCTTTTTATTGGAATTTTTTATTGCTACCATTATAATTGTTATTTGCTTTTGTTTCTTGCATAACTCTGGAGCCGATTCTCTGATTTTGATGGAAGTTTCGCCCTTGTTAAGAGAATTTATTGTAGTTGGTTTGCGTGCTAATTTCATTGGTACATGAAAAGATTTGAGTATATTAGAAATTAGAGGATATAGAGGTTTCTTAGGAATCTCTAAAGTAATGCTTCCTGTAGCCGACACTGACTGAATTTTATAACAATTGGGGTTATATTTGTTTTGCAATAATGAAACAAATACAGAAGAGAAGTTGCAAATACAATAGAGAAGTTGTAAGTACAGTAGAACCTCGATTATCCGAACTAATACGGAACGAGACTAGTTCGGATAATTGAAATGTGGGATTTTTGAGACAGGATCAGACAGAGAACATAAGATAGATGTATAAGCGCTAAAATATCCATTAAATAAAATCAGTGAAGTATGAACATTGAATACCTCAATCTTTTTTCATAAAATAATCGATTTTTAACTGGCGAAATTAACAAATTCACTCCAACGATCAGATAATTGAACGTTCGGATAATTGAGCTTGTACTGTTCAAGCAAGTGGAAAATGAAATAGAAAGAAGACTCCAATTCCTCATTTTTCATAGTGATCGATGTATTTCGAGTAAAATTTGAGAGAATTATTAATATTTAGAATCAAATTTTGATTAATCCTGACATTAGAAGCTGTTGGAGTGCGCGAAACTCAATGCATCGGTTCGCTTATTTATAAATTGGCAAGGGAAATTCAGATCGGTTGAGTGATAGAACGGCTCTCACACATGTTTGAGAACGTTGTGGCGAAGATCACTAAGTGTTAACTGCTGTTCTCTCTTAGACCAATTTATCCACAGGAACGTTAATTAAATATTATATTTCACGCCTGTTGGTCCCGGACAGAAACAGTCCTATATAATGCGAGACGGACAGGTGATTCCTGCGTTGTCTTTGTTTTTGAAGCGATCGTCAAGGCGTGGGTATTGATATATGGACCCTGGCTAAGAAGGAACATCCACATTTGTCTTGTCTTCTTGGGAAATCAGTATTCTCTGTGACATATTAATGACGTAGCCGTGATGGAGAATATGAAAGTCGAATAAACAAATCTATAAATAATGAAAAGATGTAGCCTTTGACTCGACGAACAATATTCATCAGTTCTTGGGTCGGATGTCTCTTACCTGTTATGTAAACAGCATCGCGCAGGCATATGATGGTTTACATAGGAAAGATAAATTTCTATGGATTATTCGACAATGTGGAAGGAATACTAGAAACCCTATAGCAAAGATTATAGAGTATAAAAATGGGAAACGAAGCGACTACAGTGATGTCAGCGACATCTGTTTTTCAAAAGTAATCGGGTTATGGTTAAAATATTTAATTAGGGTCCATTTGGCATAGATTATATAAAAATTATTAGTAGGCTGTTGTCATTTTTGAAAGAAATACTTGAATAAATATTTTTGCTGAATGATGATTGTATTTTCTCGCGTATTTTCCCCTGAAATAACTCAAAATCTACAAGAGTACCAACTAGCTCACTCCATAATCTTGGTTTGTGTGTTTTTCTGTTATAAATTTCGTGTTAAAAACTGGCCGACATTAGAAATGCATGGTGATTAATTGCAGAAATAATAATCTTGAATGTGCATTCTTCTCATTACCAAAGAGAATAGAAATGTAAGTTTTGAAACTCGTATCATGTAATTGTCTTGTTCATTGCTTTTTATTTTCAGTGTTGTCAAATGGATAGAGGTTTCGGGGTAAAAATATATTGTTCTGGATAATTTGTTTGCGAACCGAATTTTTTTCGGTCTCATTCATTAGATCAAAAAGTTCCACTCATAGAGGCAATGGTGGTCAGAAGAACGACTTATAGAGGTGGTGGTTCTCATGACGACCCTTCCAGCAGTTCGACTCATCTACTAGACCCTCTAGACTCATTGAGGTTAAAATACACTGGGTAAGATATGTATGAATCGGGTCCAGAACAACTGTTTGACTTATCGATGTTCGATTTATCTAGAGTTCATTCACAATAAGTTCTTGAAATTGTTATGATAATTCTCTAATATGTGAACAAATTTTTGAAATGTACTCAATTTCATAATTATTGTATTGCAGTTGATTTTACACATCATTTCAAATAAAAATATAAAGAATCCAGAAACGTATTTCATTTGATTCAAAGCAATATGCAGAAGAAAAGATCATCCTGATAAAAAAGAGGAGCCCTGCTTTTTTTTGTCGATCAGGATATTTTTTTAAAAGCTCGACAAAGAATCCAATAAATAAAAATTTATGAGAAATGTGTTTCGAATTTCGCGCCTATTAAAATAGTTTTCTGTACTAAATAATGTTTTCAGCGTCATCTATGTGTCACAAGTAAGAAACTAGCCAAAAATCGTAGTCGGATTTTAGTACACAGATACAAGGGCGTTTCCTATCTTTCTAACTCTATAATCTTTGCCCTATAGTGTATACGATTGACATATGCACGTATCTTCTTCATCAGAAAGCATCAGTTTTCAATCGTTTTTCCGAGTGATATCTTCTTCATTTAATTGGGAGTATTGAACTTATTACTTAAGATGCTCACAGAATGTAAATGCGATGTTTCAATTGATTATTTCCATACAGAAAAATTGTGTATATTAAGATTATGTTATAGAACTTTGGATTTGAAAAGGCAAAAAGTAGAGTGAATGTCTTCAATAGATCATAAGACATAATAATATATTATCTATTATATCATTAATATATTTATGTGGATTCCTTTTTTATCCAGACAAGTGGTGAAAAAAATAGGATAAACTACAATAATATATGCTTATTCATACAGAGTGTTTGTTCTCAAACGAGCCACCTCGTTTCCCGAAACACGTCGAATGATTTTTTTTGGGACATCTCATGAGGTATATTTGAGGTTTGAACGAGCGACCCCCAATATTGAGAGGGTGTTTCATCCCCTCAATATTGAATGGAGAAGAAGAGTTGAGTGATACTTCATTTTGAAGATCTTGAAAGCCTTTCTACAACGGTTCATAAAAAACGTTTTCGCAAAATCTCAAATGGGCTATATTGAATATTTTGGTTTTTTCTACAATGTATAAGCCCTTTCTTACCGAGCCATTTCTACAAACTTGAGAAATTAAAAAAAATTGCATTTTTGGAAAATTTAATTATCTTATCATTCGTAGTAAACAAATGAATTGAAGAAAATTGCATAATATTTTGACCCACACATAACTAACTGAATAGTGTTCAACACTGAGGAAGTGAGCGAATTGATAATAGGTGCGTTACTTACGTGATTGGCAAAAAATTTATTGTTCGTTTGAAGCACTTACCTGAAAAAGAAATTAATATGAGTATATTACAAAATATAAAACAGTTTTCAACTAAAAAGGAAGAAAAAAAAATTGTTCATAGTAGAAATGTGCAAAATTGCGCATGTAAGGATAATTTTCGAAAGGAAATGAATGAATGTCGGAAAAAATATTTGTGCAGTTACAACTCCAGAACAAAATTGATATATGATATAGGCATATTTCTTTCTGCCAGTGGAAAAAATGATATTTCAAGGCAGAAGAAGCGTAAGCTAGGGCAGGGGAACTGTCAGAATCATATTCATTAGTAGAATGTCTGAATTCAATTGAAATTGAATTTTGTCATTTGAATAAATATGATAAGATAGAAGATCAATAATTCGAACGTCAAAAATCCGTATTTGTCTCCATCTGGAAACATTTGAAGCGTTTGTGGCAGCAGACTCATTGAAATCATAGCTGGAGAAACATCCAGTTAATTCTTTTGAAACGAATTAAAGACACAGCACAGCATTCTGTTTGATGTTTTTACTGTACATATGCTGCTATTTGTAAATAAAATACGATAACAAAATGTCTCTAATTCATCTCTTTTCATCAATTTCACCAAAATATACAATATACAAATTTTTTCACTCAAATAGGGCATGATGGCACTTTCCACAAGATAATTTTGATAACCCGGATAACCGAATTAATTCCGGATTAGCGAAATTATCTTAAAGAAAGGGCCAGTATGCACTAATTGAGTAAAAAACTTTTCAAAATTTGTATATTCTCTATTATAGGTACAGTAGAGTTTGGATAATTTCATAATCCGGATAGGGTGCAGTCCCAATCAATCCGGATTATCGAAATTATTAAAAAAAAAAGGCCAACACACAGTATTTGCGTAAAAAACTTCGATGAAATCGAAAGGGACAATTGGAGACCTTCCTGCCCTACTCTTTCTTGAATCTAAAGCTATCCCCTGTGAACTTGGAGGAACTGGACTAGATGCAAGTTCAGACTGAGCTCGAATTCGCGTGCCCCGCGAAAATTCCCATTTGCCGGAAGTCATGTCCGTCATGAATAATCAAACCGAATTACATTCGACATAGGTTATGATTTATGCCTCACTTATTGTCCGGATAAATGCATGGGAAGGGGCAGAATCCGAACGGGGGTACAGGGCGACAGAATGACACGCATCAGTCCGCCATGTCTCACATAAATACAGTAAAGTGCACATTAAAATATATAATATGGAGGCCCAACCGTTGGCGTTCTGCCGACAGGCCAATAATGGGACATTAGTTTGATATATGACCAGCTGGTTATCAGGCCGATATTGGTACCCTGTGGAACGGCACTGAATTGGTCGTAAATATCGCTTTGGACTTAATATCACCTTTAATGCGCGATACTTCACTGGATTTACTGATTTTTCACGTTTGTTTGAGTTATATCGAGCGAAATGGAAAGAAAGAACACACATTGAATTAATACTGGGAAATGCATTTCATTCGCTCGTAATTTTGCCGTCATCATTGTTCTCCACTTCATCACCCTTTGGCAGATTACTTCCTCGAACTCTACCACGATTCGAACGCCCTGTTTAACACTTGGTCTTCATATGAAGACCCAATTTTTTTCTTCATGCTCCTCCCATCTCCTTTTTCCTGATTCTCGAACTATTCTACTAATTCGTTCTCTTTTTCAGTTCTACTGTGTTTTTTGAACTGTTTACGTTTGTTCTTCAGTCTTTCTGCCAGGAATTTTCGATATTTTCTCATTCGAAAGAGGGGGTTTTGATGATTTGTTACTCAAGCCAACACTCCGGTCGATATGCTAGAAAAAAAGGAGTTAAACTTCCAAAGAAGGGTAATATCAGTATATCACATATGAGGGATGTCATTCGTCGAATGTCATTTTTAAAATTACTCATAACAAAAACTAATAATGTCGTTTGAATGATCAACAATGTAAATGTTGAAAAATCGAGAATATAGGAAAAATTGGGGAGGAATCCGTGGAGACGAGACCATTGTTTTTTAAATGGAGTTGATGACAGATTATATGAATAAATAGTTGAGTAAGTTCAGTTTAAAAGGGGTACAGTCCACTGCGACCATATGATCTATTGTGCCCCCTTACAAGGCTGTTCTGTTCACTCCTACAAGTCTCTTATCTAAGGCATTGTTAACTTTGGCTTACAATGGCAAGGCATTCCGTTACTAGATGAATTCGAGTTTCTTTTTCCTCCCTACAGAATCTACACTCATCAGTGACCCATGAGCCCATTCTCAATAAATGTTTTCTAAGGCGACAATGCCCCCTAAGGAAGTCGATGCGGAGGAGTAGTTGGTTCTTACTCATATCGATCAAATTCCTTTTAGATCTTGTAGTTTCAAAGTTCCAAAGGAAATTTTTGGAGTTATCTATTCCTGGGAGATTCCTTCAGAGTATTTCCCTTTCGGATTTCTTCTTCGCCAGAAACTCCTTCTAATATGTACATTTTCCTATACCACAGAAAGGTTCTGGGATAGTGAGAATGAATAAATAACAACAAATTAATAAAAGCCAGTACGAATATAATCTAATCGACTAGTTAACAGATATATTAAAAATCCAGCAGAAAAGAATCCTTGTCAAATAAAAATTCCAAATTAAACAAGTGGACCAGGTCAATCGGAATCAAGTTTTGAAATATTTCCTGAAAAGGATAATCATTTATCAAGCCAAGATCCTGAAAAATATTCTGCAGGAAAATTTGATCAAATATGAATACTAGGTGATAATATTGAAGACCGAAAAACAAAATATAAAAAGGATAACCTACTCTCAAATTGGGTTATGGACAGAGACTATTAAACATATCGCATCCTCGCTTCAAAAGTGACACAACTCGAAATGGAGAAGATCAGTAAACGAGCCTACATTAAATCATAAACAAATTTTACCCACATCAGTGGGTCCTCCATATATCATATAGATACCTATATATCAAAGCAGGTATCTATTTCATTTTTCTAATTAATAGGAACATATTTAGCATTTGAATATTTTTGAATTTTGATTTCGAATTTTGTCAATTTTGAAGCAAAAGTGCGATTTGTAGTTTGAGTCAGTTCTTAAAATACATAGCTATAATTATAAGAAAGAAAATTTTTCAGGTAGGATTACTAATTTATGATTGGTATTTTGCATTTTCAGAAAATTTGAATTAGTATATTTGATATTTAATTTTAAAATGAGGGAATCATAACTATACCAAATCTTATAAAATATCTAGCTTCTATTCTTTTTATTGATTACGTTTTCAGTACGGGTTTTTTAAATAGAACAAAAGGGTAACCATATTGAAAACGTTAGGAACCACTGGTTTCGGAGGAAGATCGGTTACTGAAAATGACGATAAATCACAAATAAAGTATGATATTCCTCCCTAATGAGTTCCGAACGATTGTTGAACAGCCTCAAGGAACGAACATTCAATGTTTCTCCAACGTTAAACCAATACTGCGTTAATGCTGCAACAACAACACATTACAATTTCCATTTTCCACGAGCGCAAAAAAAATACCCACCCTCTCTTTCAGTTCGAGTAACTCGAAGATTGAACCCTCAACGACCTGACATTTCGAGATTGAATCCCCCTTCCTCAGCAGTCTCCTCCAGCTGACCGGACGTATATTTTTCACGATGTCATATCCTTTGTCGGCGCGTCAAACACGTCATAAAAAGAACAGCATCTCATTTTTGATGCCCATCGAGTCGAGGGGATTGAGATTGATTCGACCGATCGGATGTCAGTCTCTGAAATCATCGCAATGCACGATCCGTGACTTGCAATGACGTCTTGGCGAAGTGAACAGGTCTATTGTCTTCGGAATTCAATCCGCCAGCCTGCCGATCGCCCTTGGGCAGTGCCAGAGCGATAGCACGGATTGATGGAACTTGATGGGAGCCTCAGCACTTCAATCTCCTATTTTGATGCAAAAGACCGGATATGTTCAGGAGTTTTTCCAAATGAAAATGGAATTTTTCGAAGCTTGGGTTTTTTTCCGTGTGCCGCAGCAAAGAAAAAAATGTCAAAACTCCGACTGAAAATAGTTTATTCTAAAACAAGTTGCAGAATAGGCTCCTTATTCCAACAGGAATGCGAAATTCGAAAGCACGAGTGTTGGAATTGCCCTCTGTCAAGTTTTTGTGAAATAATCTCGAAATTCAAATAAAAATTCAGATAAGTGACTCTTGTTTGTATCTTGACAGTTGGTGTGACTTACGAAATTTGACAGATTACAGAATTTGAATTGATTTGATTTGAAAATTGATAGGATCGGAGGTCAGTAGTGACAACCACAAAAAATATTACTGAAAGCACTGCTGTAATGAGTTTCTCAAATCACTTCTTTTAGTACTGTAATGCACTGATTACGATACTGAAAAATAGAAAAAATAATAAACCACTACTTGAAAAACAAACAAATTATGTATCAATTTCATTATTAATATCAATCATTTAAACAATAATTTTGAGTACGTTATATTATCGTTGTAGGTTGATTTTGACTTTTAAGTAGCCCAATATTTTCCATTTCATACCTCTAAAAAATATATTGATTATTGTTCATTATTCTTAGAGTAATATGTATTGATTTAGATTTGAACCTATCTAGCTTCTTTCGTGATAAGAACGAAATTATTCATTTTTTTCCGGATATATCAAGTTGTTTTGAAGTTTTTTCATTCAGTTTTTTTTTCTTTGAAATTTTCAATTATTTTTATTCAATGTTTTCATTAAATTTGATGAATTCTTGTATTCACTAAGAAAAAAAACTGAAAAAATAAATGGGAACTTTAAGACTTTCTATAGTGTAAGGGTTCAGTTCACACTCACATAGACACTTTTGTTGAAGCATGTGCGAGATATATTGTGATGAGCATTTGTAGAGTTCTTCGATTCTGTATGAACCATTGTAAATGATCGAAAAAAAACGATGAAAACTAATGCCGAAGTAATTATTCATGGCTTACTCAAAGCTTTTTGAATCATTACTCAGGTTTTTCTCAAGATTTGAAGAGAATTTGCTGAAAGCAGTAGCTTCAACGACTCCTGGAACATTTTGAGTTTTTACAAACAGTCTCTTCAACGAACTCAATTAAAAAATTCAAATAATGCATATTGTTTGTTATTAAGAAAAACAAAAATATGTTTGCCCTTACGGAGGTCACATCGACAACATTTATGAAACATAGATAAATTCAAAATAGTAATCATTGAAATGAATACCATTTTCAATTCCTAGGCTCACAGATCTTTCATCATGAGGTTAGAGCAATGATATTAGATTTTGTCACTGGAGGAGAGATGTACCGGTTTCAGCTTTATTTGGCAGTATTCCATAACACTGCATGGGGACTGGGGACCCTGATTTAGAGCCACTGCTAAAATCTCAAAGAGTGAATTGCTTCAAATATGGAAGTTTTTTATGAAGACTTCGTCCATGAGTGATATGAAATACTGATGATGTCAAATAAGGCTGAAATCGGGCAGTGACGAAATCTAATATCATTTCTCCAACCTCATGATGAAAGATCTGTGAGCCTAGGAATTGAAAATGGTATTCATTTCGATGATAACTCTTTCGAATTTATCTATGTTTCAAAAATTGTTTGTTAGGAGAAAATTAAGTTGGAAAACTATTTGCCTAAAAATAGACGAACAAGATAATTTTGAACTATTGGATCAAGTGAAATTTTGGTGTTTACAACAGACTTACGAAAAATCATATAAATTACCAAACGTTACTTCTTTTAATAGTTCGAAGACTTCTTGTTCGTTTATTGTTAGGCAACAATGATTTGCTCCTAACAAATCATTGCCAGAATTTACGTAAGCAAATAGTCTGAATTTTTGTTTCAATTGTGTTTGTTCGATCAGAGAATGTTAGTGAAATCCCGGAAGACTCTCTGAAAATGCAGAATATTTCCAGAATGAATTACAATAAAAAATTTCGGTGTTGGATAGGAGATTCTTATTGAATTTAGCACTTCCAGTGGTCCACAAAAATATCACCTCTACATTGTAATATCTATACAAAATTTCAAATTAATATCCCCTGATGTTGGGATGCTTTAAAAAGAATTTTAAAAACAAAACGTGTTTACACGAAGAGTTCACAGTACACTCCTTTTCGAAAAATTCTCCCCCAGCAGTACCCAAATTTGCATCCCAAAATGGCCGAGAACTCCGAAAAAATTAGTCCCCATAACTCTCACGGAACGACTTGCAATTGGCGGATGTACCACGTAGTTTTCCGGCTGAGATATTTCCAAAGTTATTCGCCATTTCCCGCGTGACACCTACCCCCTTCGCCCCAAATTGCCCCACACCCCGCCAGATTTATTCGAAATCTAAAATCATGGCTTTCACGGCGCAGCATGCACAGTCCTGGATATTTATTTTATACATCTGTTCCCCCTGACGTAATGTCGCCCATATATCCAGTGCATGCTTTTAGAGTGACGGCTGCCGACGACGGAGAAGGTCTCCAGCGTCGTGACGCGAAGAAGAAGGACACCCTGAGGGATTGATAACGTCTGGCGAGAGTGGGAGTAGCCATTGAGCGGAGATCTACGAGAATGAGTTTGTTGTACTCTGGAAAAACCCGGTCGTCGATCGGAAAAATAATATCGAGTTTGGAATTTCGAGCTTCATGTCGACGATTCGCAGGCTAAGGGGGCTTGATGGATACTTTCCAGCAGTTGGTACGTTGTTAGCGAAGTTCTGCATTCTGAGTTTGTCTTCCCATCGATTTACTCTGCAGAGTTCGCCCGAGAAGTTATTTATGCAATTGGAACATTCATTCTAGAGAAAAAGAAAAAAGGGTCGAATGTAGGTTTTCTCCATTTCATTCTTAATATTCATTTGTCTATTTTATTCAGAATTCTCAGAGTACAGTAGGTAGAACCCAACGTTTAGTGCGTTCAAAACCGTCTCTTACTGAGTATTCTAACATAAATTTTCTTCAGAAGGTGATTTCAGATGTCAAAATACAAGAAAACTTCATATCACTCCAAAGCGTTGAATGAATTCCAGAGCCTCCAGTGCCTCATTACCACCGAAAACTCATTATTTCACCATAACTTTGTCAAAATTTGGGTTTCGAACAAACCAAATCGTTCGGTTTATTAACTAATTCTCAGCTTATTTTTTTCAAAAACTTTTATGGGACATATTTTATCGGTTTTTTATAATTTGGAAGCTAGTTCCAAGAAAGCCCAGATATTTTCATCACTGTTATGAATTAGTCATTTTTTTAAGTGCTCCACATGAGTTAGGGATATTGACTTAAATTGCAAAATATATAGTTTAAATGAGATTTTGTGATGAAAATTCATATTGATGTGATTTCAAGTTGCAGGAAATGAAATTAATTTTAGCCTCTAGGTCTGCAGCGTATACAGGGTGTTTAAGAAAAATCGAGTTAAATAACGAAATTTTATTCCCAGAGAATTCAAGCATTTTAACACAATCAATAACAGCTTGACATCTTCTTTGCATACTACACACGAGGTTGTTGAACATTTCTTGAAGAATTTGGTTCTATAAACGGGGAAGAGGCTCTCTCAGATCATTTAAGGATTCTGGGGTTGGTTGATTATTATATTATCTTCTTTGGAGCATATCCCATGCATGTTCTATGAAATTCAAATCTGGTGAGTGCGGAGGTACTGGTAAATGTGGAATACCAAGCTCCTCGCGCGCATTCTCAACTATGGCTGCACGGTGCGGTATAGCGTTATCGTCTAGAAATTGAAAAGTTTCATCAATAGCAGGGTGGAAATTTGGTAAAACATTGTCAATGACATGCTCCCTACAGTGTAAGGCGATCATATTCCCAGGACAAATGTGTAGATCTGTGTGCCCGTTGAAACATATCCTGGCCCATACCATAACACTACCCCCTCGGAATGGATGGACTTCATCAGTAAAAAGGACACTACGCCATTGATCGTTCTAATTGATATGTTGCCCATTCTAGTCCCGACGCTTATGGTCACGTGTTAATGAAATTCCTCTTGATGGACGTCTAGAACCTATATTCACTTCTCTCAAACGTCGTCTGATGGTTTCGATGGAAACTTAAATCGCATCTGCATTTTGAAGATTATTCCGTAGCATTCAACAAGTAGATGTAGGCGTTCTTCTCGCCGAAGCGGTGATGAAAGGAACCTGAGCAGGTGTTGTTTTTCGTCGCACTCCAAGCCTTGGTCTTTCCAACACGGAACCTATCTCCCTGAACCTATTCCAAAGTCGAGAATAACACTTTGGCTGACTTGGAGCCTTTCTGCTACAACAACCTAAGTAAGGACACCCTGCAGCATTACGATACCCCTATTAGCCTCAGCGTTTGTTGATTTACGTCTTGGCATTTTCAGAAAACTTGTTTCAAATCCAAGCCGTTAATAAACTGACGCCATTTCAAAATAAGAACATTCATAAAGCATATGCAAAGAACCAAACTTCAGAAAAAAGGCGACCAGATTGACTAAATGTGTAATACTGATTTTTATTGGATCGATTCAAGTTGTTATTGAGTTTTGAATGATTTTTCAACGATTTTCTCGATGATTACATACTTTCCAAAACGATTGAATGCGATGTCCCTAACTCTTCTGGAGCAGTATATTTCAACGATTCAGTTCATTCATTAATCTGATTGCGAGTCTGATTGTACAAAATCTCATTTCAATTCTTCATAATATGTTAATTTACAGAATCACATTTTTGAGTATATTCATTCACCTTCATCCTGGGCATCCCTACAACGGAGTGTAATGAAAGGAATGAAATATATAAAAAAAATTTGTCGAATATCCTGATCATGATATTTGGTTTGTTTAAGAAAAAGAACAAATGAAAAAACAAAAAAATTCGTTGCCTGTACGGAGTTACTTGCATAGGGGCCTTAATTTAGGGCCACTGCTAAAATTTCATGGAAGGAGAGAAGATGCAGGAAGGTTTTTTTAACAAGTAACGAAGAATGAAAATCGTCATGTGGGGTTGACAGCTATTTAGCGATAACGGAATCACGTCTCTTGGTCTTTCTACAGTAACAAATTTCAGTATGAGCAAACAAATAGGCTCCAATGACCTTGTTGGCCTTCGTTTTGCATAACATCAGAAGCAGATCTCGACTAACTGGCACGACAAAATACAACCATAAACAATATGCGCAAAATCACCAACTAATTGAACCTATCTGGGTATATTTGCAACTCCTGACGTATTCTACGTGAAATGTTGGGTGTGATCAATTCTCAGATACTTGAGAAAACGTTATTTATGGCATTCGAAGATTAATGGGATTATCGAAGTTGTCCTATTAAACAACATTCGAGTTAGAAGATATCGGATAGTTGTTAATGCAACTTGTGCATAATTTCAACGTTTATACCTTTCGATGCCTTAGCAGAGCTGAATGATGGATACTTTCTTAGGTAGTTCCCACGCATTTCACGTTGTTTCATATTCTGCTCTCCCGAAAGAATGTTGTTCAACACTGATTGAAATTTAAGAATGATTCGTCGAAGATTTCATCGAACAAAAACAATGACAGTTTGAAGATTGGTCACGATGATTCAAGTGAGAAAACTTACATTTTCTAGAGTTTTAAAAAACAGTATTTCAACTTTGGACCCTATAGCAGTCGTCGAACATATACGTGGCCAGTTTTGGGGTAGAATTGTAGGCCAAGTGTCAATGCTATTTTTATAGCTCTCTGAGGGTAGGATTCTTCCGATTTGTCGTTGTTTTGTGGCCAAATTACACAAAATTTTTATAAATTGTAGCCTATGTGTTATTTTGTTAGATAGACTATATTACTGTGAATTTTCATCTGAATCCGTTCAGTAGTTTTCACGTGAAAAGGGTACAAACATCCATGCTCACATCTTCACCAAATTTTTCATTTATAATATTAGTAGGAAGTAGGATATTTTAAAAAAATCTCGCCTTGTATTTGATACATAAAACTGAAAAGCGAAAATTTCAATGGGACAACATGGACAATTATCAATCCACGTTGGCATGTTCCTCTGCGAAACCAGAGAGCGAAGAAGGCAGGGAAGAACTCAAGCGGTGTCCCTGTTTCATATGATTAATTGAGTATCAGGCTCGAGACTGAATTAAAATTCCGGTGGTTGCGGGACAAAGCAGTCTGTCACTCTTGCTGTCACTTAGGACAAAGATGGCAGATGAGACGTTGACGGACGTTGTTCTGCAGACTTTATAAAACTGCTTGTCAACTTTGCGAGGTTGCGTGAATCTGCTGGCTGACGTTGAGGGACATGGAGTGAATAGAGATAGGATTTCCCAGGAACGTTCTCGGAACGATTTATATGGGAAGGTTTCGTCGGAATCGTCAGAAATGAAAAGGTATGTACACAAAAAATATCGGTGAAGGATAACAGAGGGCAATTAATTCATGTGATCATTTACTTCGCGTTCTGTTATCCAGAGGAAAGTTCCAACAAAAGCTAAAATCGACCAGAATTGTTCCCAGAACATCAAGCTGCTTACAACAAGTTGAGAAACTTAACTCCTACAAAAAAGTTTAGAAGGTTCTGAGTGATAAGGGACAAATGAAATACATAGTATGGGAACATTACTTAACAAGATGCTTACAACAAGTTGAGAAACTTCACTCCTACAAAAAAGTTGAGAAGGTTCCAAATGATATGGGATAAATGAAATAGTAGTATATTTTAAAACAGGTTGCAGAATGGGCTCCTATTCCAACAAGAATGCGAAGTTCGAAAACGAGCGACGAAGGAGCGAAAGGAAAGTGAATGGAAGAACAAAAAATCGGAGTAAAATACAAAAGCAACAAGGTATAGATAGTAGAGTCTCACTTTCATATTGAGAACATTCTGATAGATTCAAGTTGTGAATCAAATAGAAATTAACCTGAACAGGAAAAAAGATGTGAAAATAATTCGGATTGTTTCCTATTTTTCATTCAATCCATTGTTGGTTAAAAAAAATATATTTCAACCATTTTTATTCATTGGAAAGTAAAATGTTGTGGGAAAAATATTCGATTTTCATGAAAACCCAAAGCTTGGCGATTCAGTCTTGAATCCATTGATCACTAGAAGACGAAATGAAGAGAGCTATTGAGAAAGTAAGAGTTCGCCGAAAATATCTCATCCATTCCTGAGCTCCTGTCCGTTCCTATGTTATTCTACCGAATCTAAATCGTCCAAAATTAATCTTCTTTAATCACTAGCCAACCCTGTCTCAAACGCGGACTATTTATATCTGAGGGAATTATTTTGCTGTCAATTAAATAGGAATTCTGGTTGTCCACTCTAAATGCAACCACATTGGATGTTTCTGGACCAGAATGTTCCGAAAATGAGCCTGAATTAGATCATTTTTTTTAATTGATTGCGAAGTTTACGATATCAATAAAAAACTCAATACGAACTGAAGTAAATGCATGAAGTGTACGCTGCTCAGTTGTATAACAGTTTTGCGAGCTCTTGAAGGAATGCCAAAGAATTACACACAAGTCTGTTGACAAGCAATTGATCACTTGGCACGAGACATGATATGGAAATGATATGAGTAATATGAAACATTCAAGCATTATTTCGAAAACTGGTTTATGCTTAGGTAGGTAAATTTGCATTTGATCTCTTGAAACAACGATGATATTTTCTGAATATTTATGACAAAACTATCACCATTAAATTAGAGGGTTATCATCGAATATTCCATGGTCTCTAAATGCTAGCTTCCCAAAATTTGTGGAAACTCATGAAAGAGATACTCTAGTTTCGAACATTGTAGCACTCAATCAGTCAGCAGCATTATTTGCATACACAAGATCGAAAGAATTTTTCCACATTCCTGATCTATCTGAGTGTGAATAAAACCTCATAGCTTGCCTTTTAAGGTGAAATACAAATATTTAATGCATTGCAGGTGTCTTCACCTGATGTAACTCCTGTTCCGCAACAGGAATTTCAAATACCATCACAGCCTCAGCTACTGCAATGAAATTTAGAATTTATATAGCCTTAAACTGTCGATTGGGTGAGAAAATAAGTTCACAACTTTTCGACGAAAAGTCACATGAAGAGAATATCACGAAATTGATAATTGATTAGGTAATGATGAGGTAAAGGATTTGTATTCTAGCACAAACTTGGAATTTAACTCTTGTCTTTATGTTAGGAAATTCCAGTGATTCAACAGTCATAGTATGAGAAAACTAGCTTTCTTCTGCGGCTTCGCTGACGTAGTGTGTTGATGAGAAGTATCCTCTCATTGCATGAGATTCAAGATAACTGAAGCTACAATCAAATTAAGAAAAAAATCAATTCTGATAAGATTCAAAAAGAAAGTAGGTAATCTATATTTCTACTTCAAATAATATAACTAGAATAATATCTACGGCTATTTTACTGAGAAATAAGTCGGTTCGATAATTGAATTCGCTATAAGATGAAACGCAATATGAACACAATCGTCAACTATGTCTCCTCTTGGCCATGTAGGTAGGTAAGCCGGACCGTCATAGTAAGAGCATGATTCAGATCAATCCTTCATTATGATAACTTTCAAATAATTCGTCAGAATTAATTTGTGTGAAAGACAAAGGTCATCTAAATTAAATAATGAAAGTGACAAAAGTACCAATTTTGGACAGGGGATTCTCGTCACCATAGAAACTATAAATATCCGATGTCATTACAATTTACCGACAGGAACGGCAAGTCTCGACCATGCACTCATGTTTATAGGTCCATCAAAGGCCGAAATATCCCCAGCCATCTCAGTTTCAATAAAAGTCGGTGGACACCTGCTATATTCAAGGGCTCCACCAGGAAAAACGGGCCGGGCAGGGTTAAGTGACTCTTTCGGAATGGAATACATGTCAATATTTATACGAAAAAAGAAAGAAAAAGTAATCCTAAACAAATACGAACCTAGAGGAGTGCGATTGTCGTTGGCAGAAGGCACCTAGATGTGTATTACCGGTATCAGCATCCAAATGGGACTATTTCACTTGGAGTTGGATGGAGTTGTTTTTATGAGATCCAGGAGAGTAATAGGGATTATTCAACAAGAAAAATAAACAGGAACGTGTTAGAGCTATGAATGTAATATTAGATATTCTCACACTATATTTTCATTTGATTGAGAGTGCTCAAATAATATTATACATATTGAAACAAAAAGTACCCAGCTGATGTTAATGCTCGGATTATTGCCACGGGAAACCATACAACTTTATGTTATAGCTCAGCACCTCTTGGGAAAAAACGAAGTACGCTACTGGATTGCTATGAAAAAAGTGCTTGTATAATGTTTTCATTTCAACATCCAAGCACAAACAGAAACGAAAATAATGGCAAAAGTTGAAATCGCCCAAATTTAAATTTTGGCCTATAACTCGAAAACAAAAGAAGAGCAATGCAGTTGATGGCATTATCAGTTTCTCCAAAAAAGACCACCGCAACGTATATTTCATTTTTCTCTATCTTTCACGGTTAAAAAGTTGTAGTTCAGGTATCACCAATTTTGCCCACCTTGTACACTTATTATAATCTAGAGGCGAATTATTAAATACGCTGAAATCAAGTCGATCTGAAACGTAAAAATTTCATTGCAACCCCACTATCAGAACAGCCTTCAATGCGACCGTTATTATTGGCTTGCATTCGCAGATCCGCTGCCATACTAATTAATAATTGCGCACTATAAATACCGGGCGTCGTACCATATATACAAGGTGTGTCATAAATAATTGTTCATGACATACCGCCCTGTCATATCTGCGTCGAACGGTTCATTCAAACGATGGTGATGGACAACCATGTTCACTGAATCATCCGCTGAACAAACTACCAACCTATGATAATAAACATCGTTTGATTTTATGTCTTTCGCGGATTTCGTTCTGGATTTATTGCCTTATCTGAATCATCGATATCGAAAATGCATTTCGGCAAAATGTTGTGACACCGCGTTCTATCAACGATGCACATTTGGAAAATTTATGCACATTTTTTTCTGCAGCCTCCTCGAAATCTCTCTTTGAGTTTCAAATATATGTAATTAATTTCCATAATCCAACAAAACATGGAAAAAAAATTTTGAAAAGAAATAACATCAATATAGCAAAAGAAAAACAGAACAAAAATGAAACGCTTAAATGAAAAAAATCGGGATTTACATACTCATCAATAGGATGGCATATAATTAGAAAGATATATTTTCATTATCATGACTTTCATGGAAAAATCCCAGAAGTAAATGACAAATTGTAGGTTTTCAAGAATTGATTTATGTTAATTATTGTTGCAGTACGGTTTCTACCAGAAACTTTATGCATTGAAAATCATGAGATTATCCCAAAATTTAAATTTCAACTCCAAACCAGCAACGTGACTTTTTCGAAAACAGGACAATGTTTGAAAAAGAATTAGATCCATTTTGCTGGAATCCCACGTTGAAAAATGGCACCTATCAGATTGCCATCCTACACAGCAATTGATAAATGCCGGTGACTGAACGCTGTATGATTTATATGACTCAGCTCAATTCCGTATGTATGAGCGACGAAAGATGAATAACTGAAACGATTTGACCCTGTCATAATTCTTTTCCTGCCAGTAATCTATCGAATGAAGTCGATGTGATATGGAAGTCATACTCTGAAGTAGAGGTTTTATGCTGGAGACCATTTCAGCCTCATGATGGCATCAGAGATCTCAAAGAATCATATAATATGTTTTTTTTTTTTTGTTTTCATAACAATCGAAATTTTGCACCGAGAAAAAGATTTGAAGTTGTTACTTCTCAAATCTCGATTAAGAAGGTGAATTTGCAATATTTTTTTTCAATCCTTTGAACTGCGTGAATAAATGATGGTTAAAGCTCCTTGATAAAAATAATAATCACATATTTATCATAGAGATGCATAGGATAAGTCATTATACGGAAACTGTAAGAAGAGACCATCGGAAGTATTCAATTTGTTTTACTTATACCTAATAATGATTTTTTGGTCTACACAGATAAAACAGATTAACCTATTTATTGAAATATTTCATAGGATTTCTTTGCATATTTTCTGAAAATGTTTTTTAGGGTTTTTCTCTCCCAGTCAATTGATAAATCAAAAATTTTCAAGTGAGATAGAATTTGTCTGACGAAGGAGTCTTATACAGACTCCGAAACACCACAACCTAGAAGTCCGAAGTGTTGTTTCTTTTTTCATTGTTGGGAAATCATTTTTTTAAAGAAATTGGCACCTGACATACTAATCCACACGTTTTACGCAGCTATTTTAAAAAAAAATTCATTTCATTTTTGTTTCAGAGAATGGGAGAGAAAATCCTGAAAAACAGATTAACTTGAATCTTTCAAGTAGATAATCGTTAAGAAAGATACCTACAAACGTTGAGGCAGATCTAAATTCAGTCTAAATTTAAGAAAAATTGTTAATTCAATTATAATGAGTTTGTGATTAGAATTATAAGATATTTCCGAAACTTCTCACCATGTGAATGATCGGTTCGAATTTTTCTTAAATAGTTATATTATCCTAGCCATTTCGAAAAATAATATGAGTATAACTGGTTGATACAAATAATTCGTCCAAACATAAATATCTCTGAAGGAGCAATGTTTCTATATTAAGTTCAAAATGAAAACAAACTCTTTTATTTCATAGGGCAATATCAGGATTGTATAAAATTATATCAAATTTTCGTAACGAAATGTCGTTTCTCACAAATTTTAGACAATCATCATTTACGTTCTAAAAAATTTGAGAGAACTCATGTTTTACTCACTTCTAGATTTTCGATATTGCTTCAAATTAGCTCTGCTAATACATTTTTATTATTATATTTATGGAGAGTTCAGAACATTTTCGAAGGATAATTTCAATGAAAATTGGTGTGGTTGATTGTGAGAGGGAATAAGAAAAAGGATGCAATATCGATGAAACAGTAAGGATATATAGAACAAATGTCCATAAGCCTCTACTGGTGCTTATGTATAATGAAGCGTTTGTTGGCAATGTCAAGGGTACTGTAAAAACGTTTAGCGTTTTGATTCTTCATCTCGAATACATTATTCCTCCTCCATTCTCTCCCTCTTCATTGAGGACCCAGGAAAATATTTCTACTCCTGTCTCTCACCGATCTATTTCAGTCCAAGCGTAAAATCTACGTGCTGACAAGTCAAATTACATCCAGTAAACACATAATCACCTACCCAAGATCGTCTTCCATAAATACAGAACCGGCCCTGAAAAATTCGACCTTATTCCGCGCCCAACCACCGATTTCTTTATTTTCCATTCGGTCTCCCTCACGTGTTCGCAATGAATCAATCAGAAGAGCTCGAGCTACTTACACCCGGATCAAAGAAGGCCTTGATTGACGGCCAACGCATGGAAAAGCACTCCTGACGAGTCCTCGGTGACGTTCTGTCATATTATGTGCAATTTATATGTATTTTTCACGAGTTATGAGTCAGAATTACTTTGGTGTCGTGATTTATTGGGAGATATTTTCGCTGTGATCTCCGCCGGTGTCTCTTCTTCCTATTTGAATTTCAAACGAAAGGGTCATGTGACCGGATTTCTTAGCGAAAGCTGTCGGTCGTAGAGATTCATCTTGGTCGATGTCGGCTATAGAAGATTTATGCGATTTAGGAGGTATTCAATATTGTCGCAGTCGATGGTTGCATAATTATGAGGACAGTGGCGGCACGTCATCGTTTGAAATAAGGAACATCTGTTCATACCGACAAAAGACCAAAAATCTCAACCTCGAATAATGAATGTATTTCTTCGATTTTCTTGCTATATAAAACTCTAATCTCTAATGCTCTATTCCATTCTATTAACACTCACTTAAGTCTATGAGACGAGATTGTGAATTTCAAGAGTATTTCATTTGACTGCGACCTTACGATCAGTTCTGTTCTCCCCCATAATGTTGTCTACAGAGTACCCCAAATTGCTTTGTTTGGTACTTCTAGACTAGAAAGTAAAATTTGTTTAGAAGATACAATCAAATTTTGATATTTCAACGGTTTCTAAAATGTGCCACTTTTATTTTGAAAAATATCTGAAAAAGGAAAGAGATTATTCATGAAATTTTGAATGGTTCATAAAGTTGATCTATTCAATTAACAATGATGTGTTGCTTGGAGGAGATATTCCCAATTGCTCTTTGAAAATGAGTCCGATAGCCGGTCTATGATCGGTAAAACAAAACTTCGAACAAAAATGCTCTCCAGTTTTTCCAGGAACCACAAAACATAGATTTTCAATGATTTAATTGATCAAAAAACTACAGAAATTGTAAACTACTTTTTTTTAATATATTTAATAATTCAGGTAATATTCTGAATCTTTCTTTATATGACCATGGGTTATCTAACACTATTCAGCATTTTGGAATTAGGTATTTGGATTTTCATGAGACACTTAAGAAAAAATTGGAACAGATCTCTGGGGTGAAAAAAGAAAGAAGATCAAAGCTTTATTCAAACTCTGTGAACTACGTAACGCCACGTTGTATTAGTTTTAAACGAGCTGTGACCTCAAGTGAGGTAGGTAAGAGTAAGACCAATAATGATAGTAATCAGTACAGCGTTTACCAAATTAGAGAATAGGCATCAACTTGAGGAATCGATTCCGAAAATAATGACCGCATTCTATGCAAGGCGAAAAGAGTCGCAGCTATTCGACCTTCCGAAACCAGTCGATGCGAGTTTCACGCGAACCCAATCAGAAAACGAGTAAAAAAAATAAATACGAGTGTTATCGATCGGATATTATAGTGCTGGTTTCTCTTGAACAAGTTTCATCTACCTGGCATGACAGGGAAGGGCACAGCACGTCAGTCAAGATGGATGGATTCCCGTACCCATTATGATGGACAATCCATCAATCAGTCGTGTGAGCCAGTCACTCTGTCTGACGTGCACTGGGAGGCGATGAACCATTTTTTAACCTGGCTGCAACGTTCGAGTTCTATGGAGTAAACTGTGAATGCACATCGGCTGAGGAAGACTTCGTTTTGGCACACTCTAATGCCAGACTCGACTTTATTCAACGAAGCCAGGGCATGACGTCATATACGGCACATCTGAAATGCCTTGGAGACGCACACAAATCCGGTTAATTTCGGAAGTTTCCGTTAAGGCTGCTGATGTCATTATTCTGTATTAGTTGGCCCGTGCAACTTCGTCTGTCCAAGTCAGTTATTACAATTGTTATCATTCCGATTTCATTCCGAAACAAAAAAAAAATGAAAAAACCTAGATCCTGCTTGCATCACCACCAGAACGGACGGAATGGACATAAGGGTCATTTTTCCATATCACCGTAAGAATTATATGAGTGCTTCGCGATTTCGCGACCTATTGATATTGAGGAACCGTAGAACGCAAGCCTGAATATTCCTCAGTTCATTCAGTTTGTGTGATTTACACTTCCGCTTAATGTTTTTCTTATTATCGTTTCTTACTATGTACTATTATATTTTTTTTTTCTGGTCCTCAACTGAAATCTGGAAAAATTTCGTATACTACGGATTTTTCAGAATTTCTTCAATGCACCACTTTCAAAGTTGGGGTATCGGAATCTTGACTTTTTTATCTGAAAGAATTGATTTTCCCGCGAGAAACAGTCAATCCAATTTTACTGATACGTCAGTTTTACAGAAATTATAATGTGATTCTTCAAAAAAAGTGCAGGTGGTGTTTAATATATTTTTTGCTCCAAATTCCTTCGATTAACAACCGTATTGAAAATGGAAGAATGAATTGCTTTTATCTTTCATCAATAAAGGAAAATGAAATTTGACAATTAAACAAAGCCGAATAAATGTCATTTCTCTATTTCAGTAGTTAGTTAGTTCTGAGTTACTTACAGTACTTAAAGTAGTGCTGTAATGAACTCATTACAGCATTATTTTCAGTGATATTCTCGTTTTGTGGTTGTCAGTACTGACCTCCGAACAAATTCTCTAATCAAATCAATTCAAATTCTGTTATCTGTCAAATTTCGTAAGTCACACCAACTGCCAAGATACAATACAAAACTCACTGAAATAGAGAAAATACCGTCTAATACTCGTTGCAAAAGGCAATTCCAACACTCATGCTTTCGAAAACTCGCTCCTTCGTCGCTCGTTTTAAAATTTCGCATTCGTGTTTGAATAGGAGCTCATTCCGCAACTTGTTCTAGAATACACTATTACAGCATTCTACTAATTTTCAACTAATCTAAATTGAAGTGCAAATGAATCTGACGAGAAAAATTTTTTTTTACTAATGATGCGATTTCAGTAGGAGGGATCAAGATAAAAAAATTTGTGTATTGAATTTGTCTTCTTGAATCGATTTACTGACATTCAATTCGATGTGAGTCAGCTGGTTCCGACATAATAACGTTGCCAAAATGAAAGGAGTGTTCATAAACACCGTAAGAATATTCATTCAAATGACGAAGCAAGAATTTGCATTATTCGACAGAAAATTAGAATCTGTAACTCCTTTGAAGTTTTTTTTCTCTCTTTCTTAGATAATACCATGGGAAAACGGAACAATGAATTTCGAGTATCATCATTCTTTTATTGTAATGCGAGCTCACAAATCGGTAGCATAGTGAGAATATCGGTAAATAGACTACAGATGCAACTAGATCAAATCTCGTGAGATCTGATTTATAATTAGTAGGACATTATTGTATTGAGAAAATTATTGAGTTTCATCGAATGATTTTATTTGAAAATGAAACAGTAACAACGGAATATCATTCGAAACATCATACAAACTTCGCCTAATTTAATTAAATGCATCCTGTAATTAGACCGAGACCACTGGTGTCCTTAGAACTTCACTTCTAGGTCAACCGAATTGAGGCAGGTTAGTTAACGCTATAAAACTTGTTTTGCATTCACACGATAACTTCTAGACAGAAGAGGACTACCTTGCTTCAACTCGATGGAAACGAAACACACTTGTATGGCTAATAGGCTAGGAATATCAGGAAAGTTCTGCTATGGTTAGCAGAAAACGGCTTGCAGTTGAATTTTATATTTCCCGGCCGAAATTTCGACAGTTTTTACACGAAATTTGAAAATATTTTTTAGCCTTCATTATGTCAGGAAAAAAATGTGTTTCCTAACTGAGTTCATTCTACACAAGATTGTTTCTCGCAGCCCAAAAATATTACATCGACCTGCATGAATAGCGAATATATTTCAGAAATAATAAACTATATTTCAATTATAAGGAAGGTTTTTGTCATTTCCAGTATCAATACGTCATCTTCTATAACCTGCTGTTTCCTTTTATATTATCATGGAAACCTCTCTTCTAACTCATCAATACGCAATTCCGAAATTATTCCTTTTCAGTATTCTTCAGAAAAGGATTCCGTATTAACCCATCAAGTCCACTCTCAATCCTTTTCTCAGGAAGATAGCTCGTTATCATGTTTTCCAGAGGAAGTCTTCGCAAGAATCAGCCTTTACCATCAGGGGCAGATCTCCAATATCGACAAGTAACTGTCACTGGTCCCAAGATGAGTGAATGCAATGAGCGCGGCCAAGAATTTTTACAAGACCGGTTAGCTCTGCGACTGACGTCTTTATTCAAGGCATGTCGTCCACCCTCGTGGATAATTAGATCGACATGTTTCTCCCGGAAAACCTCTGTATTCATCCTAGAATCTGGAGAGTTTTTGAGGGGAGATTGTGGTGAGGTTGTAACAACCAGTTTAGCACATTCTTCCCAAATTATTCTGGTAATAAAAACAATCTTATGTAGATTTTAACATGCAACTTGAGACTTGAGTAATTGTTGGTTTCTTTATTAGTAGAAGATCCAAACCTGAATCGACTTCACCGAGCTGATAATAGAATAAACGTAGACTGAAAATGGGTTTTCCAAAAAAATCATGGACAGAATATTTTTAGTTCTTTTTTAATGATTAACAAAAAAATTTTGCTACCTTAAACGTAGAATTTTCAAAAGTTTCATCGGTAAAATCATCAAAAGAATCGTTTCACCTATAGAAAAAATACTTTTTAGCCATTTTGGGTTCGAATTCCTCCGAATTAGCTTCTATAGTTTTCAAGAACGATTTAAAGTAGAAAAAACTGAGTAACACTGGAGATAAACTATTTGACACGTCTGTTCATCAACGATTTTTGCGGGCACAGGATTCATGTAGGGGTTGTCATCACTGGTAGATGAACAATTGGAAGGTACTCGTACTCCGCAAAATTTTCCACTGTACTTCGTTCAGCACAAGCTTTTCAATGTTGGCCTCATCCACATATACGACCCGATACACTGGTACTGTTATTAAATTTGATTTAATCGAGTAATTTATAGCCACTACGCTATGCTTATTAACATGTTACGTGTAGTTTTGTAATTATTCAGAATTTATAGCCTGCTCTACGATGCATTTTCTTGATGGAAGTGCATTGGATGATTTAAATTTTATTAACTGGGGTCATTAACATCTATCTTGGCATCATACGCTGGAAACCTGCAATAATACGAGGTTTCAACGATAAATTCAAATCACTGAGGAGGACGGGTCGTAAAGAAGTCCACTCATGAGTCAGACTCTGGGGAAACGTCCACTTTCTGCTTGTTTTCAATTTGAACCTCCATCTGAGATGGTTACGACAACATAACGATTTTTTACATCATTTCCGAAGATGTGAGTTATGGTTCATAAATTGCGCAGTTTCTCCTTTGGTCACACATCGATGGCGATTGGTTATTCTTAACTTTTGCTGGATATCAGAGCTTTAACCCTTCGATGGTCCTGAAGATTCTCTCTCTCCCTTGAACACAGATCGCAGTGGACCAAAAACTAAAAGCACGTCATATTATTATTATTATCATCCAGAACGGGGGTTCAGCTTTCTGAAAACTTCGAGCAAGAGGATCTCCTGTTCTTTACCCAATTTGTTCATTCAAATCCCAAGGAGACTGACAATGAAGTTGATAAATCCAATAACATCCTTAGGAGCTTGGTGAATGGTTCTTAATTCAGCCAGCTATGGATACTTGCACACCATGTGTTCAGCCATTACTTCTTCCAATTCACATAACTTGCAAATTTCATCTGCTGTCTTTCCCATGCGGCACAAAAGATTTTTGTATCGGAAGTGTTCAGTCAGAAGACCTACCTTTACACGAAGCTCATGGCAGCTTTATTTGCTTTCTGGTGTACTTCAGTGGGAATAACACAAATTTCTCTGCCCAAGCAAATCTGAGTGTATTCCACCAGAACGTTGTTGGTATTCAATATTTAATTGACTTAAGATGTTCGTACTTGAATTTGTAAATAGGACAACATTTTACATATGTTGACTTTCTTTCAATTCCTTTGATATCGAATATCTCCATCACCAGCACAACAAATTGCATCTTCAGATTAATTTATTCTGAGTATGCTGTGAATGAGGAACAAATCAGGTCCCAGTACAGCGCCCTGTGGGCTTCCATATGTTATTATCTCCTTCTCACGCCAACCATGCTTCCAATTTGACGAATAGCTTTCGGAAAACCCTTAAATACACACATTCATACTTTAATTAAAAACCAAAGCAAAAGTTAATTTTCCAATTGTGGCTCCCAATTCGGTCTGAAGTAAAAACAAGAATAAAAGAGACTTCCCCCGACAAACAAACATCCTCGAGAATGATGGACATTGGTGTAACGAACCCTACTCTTCTTCCGATTTTCAAAATGCAACTGTCTGGTCCGTTTCCATCGCACGTAAAAACTAGCCACGATACGTACGAGTATAGTTAAATTTTGTAGTTGCCCTTTATGGCGTCAAAGTCGACGTTATATACTGTTATGTACCCCCATTCCCCCTGATATACAGTGGAATGTTTTATAATGAAGAGTGGAAAAGCACATTCAAGCACCCCGAACCGCTGCCTTTGTTGTAAAACTGAACGAGATGGACTTCAATAAGACAAAGTGCTAACTCCACTAACATTTTGTTTAGTTGCTTCGCCTTTGCGAACGGTCATTCTGTTCTCTTCCGACCTTTTCATGCCGTTTACGGATTATTGCTCTCCTGAATTAGGATAGCCGAAACTTGAATAGTTTTTCGTGATGTACACTGTTTTCAAGTCCGAATTTCAACATGTTTTGCACGACGGGCAAACACCCCAAACCTTTAATGGGCGAAGATCATCCCAATGAAACCCAATGAAATTTTTCTGAATGGTTAAGCCTTCTTCTCCCTTCGCGACATCTCTCGTCAAATGTCTTTTTGGAAGCCAAAAAAGCACAATCAGTGAAAATTAATCAAATTATGAAAACACTGACAACCGAAAAAAATATATGCGCAGCGGGCTCATGTTCAGTGGTTAAGTGTAAGAATAGCCTTGGCTACATCTTGCCACGTTCATGGGCCAGTTGTGTGTTATTTGAAAAAAAAGACCCTATTTATTTATTTACATATCAAACCTTTTTCGAATATCCACAGGTATGGGTATTAGAACATGTTTCATGGTTCCCCAAAATTTGTTCGAAACAATCTAACACAGAACGAAAAACTAAGAGAAGAGCAGAAGAAACCAGTCAAGAATTCGTCACAAAAAAATTTAAATGATCTCTGACTTCAAATGAAATAAATATAGGCATGAAGAGATGAATGAGTCATAAAATTTTCTGCAATGCTTGAGTATGAAAATATTTTGTCAGTATTGAAACATACATAAATATTTTGATTTTGCTGTCTCCACTATTACTCATCATAAGAAGAACATTTTAACATATGAAAAATTTCAAAGAATATCTATCCATCAATATGATAACTGAATGAACGCGAAAATTCGAAATATGAAACAGCTTTTGCAAAAACTTGAAGGATCTTTCGGAAATGAAATTCAAACAATTTGAAAATGAAGATACTTCATATCTATATATACTTCTACTCTTTTTTATGTTATGAACCATGAGCACCGACGAGGGTCATGATAATTTCTATCAAATAATGGATTAAATCATGTTAGGCAAATTCTTTCGTAGAATATTAATTTATGAACATGGAATGATAAGGATTCCGAAAAAATATAAATAATGTCAAGACTTGATGAATATGATAAATTATCTATCAATTTTCTTTGAGAAAAATTCAAAATATTCAGATTTATTGGTAGTAATAATATTGGAAAAGGCCTTTGCTGTTGAATCATGAATATTTGGAAGATTAAGGATCATTCGAAAACTTCGAAATAAAAAAACATAACCGTAAATAAAAAGATTGACTACTCGACACTTTACTATCGGCTTCTTGAATAACTGTGTTTACAATTTTCAATTTAGGAAGTTGGAAGACCATTATACGATCGTAAAAACGGCCGTTAAAATCCTTTTGCAATTATTATATCTGTTATGACCCGATGCGTGTAATATAAATTATGGTAAAATAGATTCCTTTCTTCATGACTCCGCAGTTATCGTTTTGTTGAGAGGTTGCTGAATGGAAATCAATAGCGTTGAAGCTGCTCAGATTGAAAGTTTGAAGATTTATTCATCACGTTGCCCACCATAACGGTAACAAGAATCATTCTGATAATAATTCATTACCAGATTTTTTGCTCACTTATATATAGAAATGAAGAATGCTCTGAGTAACAGCTCTAAGGTTCCCTGCTTTAGTGTTCTTTCGAGAATTCTTCGAATTGAAAATTTTGATTTCAAACTCTCGAAATTTATAGTGGCGATTTGAAGTTTCACGTTACGAAAAAACAAAATACAGGGGGAAGCAAAAGGTCGACAGTCAAACGATTGCTATCGGACAGTCGCTAAAATTTCCGCATCCTCTACAAGATGGACGTCATGCAAAATAGAATGGCTGTCGATATTTTACACTTGCCCGACGTGTGACTGCAGAACCAACATTGTCAGAGCGTTTATTCATTACGAAATGATACCTAGGAGAGATGGCCCCAGACCAACGCGAATTGACAAAACTATGAACGAACAATAAATCATCGAACGTCATAGTTGCTGCCGGAACAATCCACTAAATAACTGTAATTTCAATAAAAAGGAAACGCAAAAATCGTTATTTATGGCGATATTCGACTGGACGTTCGGTTTCACTTCGTATATCGCTGATGGAAGTGTGTACACGGTAAAATGATGATGTATGGATCACGTGGGTGGTTAATAATGGTCGAAATGACGAATGGTAAGGCCATTTTCCATCCGGGATGAAATAGGAAAACGAATTCTCCTTTTTCCGGAGCTACGATACGCATCTGCGGTCATGACGGCCGAATTTTAGGTATAAGCACACAAATTATACCTTTTTCGAACATCGTTCTCCATTTCAAATCGACGAGTATTATCATTTTTTATACAGTTTATAATTTCAAGCTCAGGACTCATTTTGTTGGGTTATCACGCGTCAACAAAATAACATACTCTACTTGCTGTTTGTACATACAAATGCTTATAAATCGTTTTTAAATAACCTCAATACTTTACGAAATTCAATAAATCACATAACTTCAGAAATAATTACTTCATTCCTCCGTACTACATCTTTTTTTCATGATGAGATCCTCCACCTATTATATGCATAAAGTTCTATAGAATGATCAAATGAGGATATCGACGTATAAAAATGTCAATACTTTCAGGATGACAAGACATAAGTCCGCGATTTTAACAGCCAATAGATTACGTCATTCTGTTGCTTAGAATTACAGCATTGTGTTTGAAATTCTACAGAAAAAAGCATAAATGGCATGACTACCTTTACTATTCGATTTGAACACTAGATATGTTGTTCGTATATGTATCTGAAATACCTAAGCATTTAAGCCTTAGCTTGGGAAAATTTTTTTAAGCAAACGTGAGTTGAATTGAAGAAGAAGAAAAGTTCATCCACCCCACCACTTAATGAAAAAATTACTTACCTCGAGCATTTAATGAAAACCTAATTATATTTCGTGAGAGATAAATTAGAGAATAGAATAAAATAATACATAAAAAGTTTTACTACACATGGTTCAAGCCATTTTAATGAAAAGTTGAAAATGAAAAATAAAACAACGTAAAGTATAAAAATTTTTTAAATGGAAGGCCGATAAAGCTGTAGCAATTACTGAGCAGAGCGTACCTCTACATTAATAATTGTCTATTTCAGAATAATCGATGAAAAACGTGGACGAATGTCAGGGCCATAGACGCATTTATCATACGTACATAAATATCTAACAATAATAACAGTGATTTATCGCAATACACTAGTGGTCCTTCATATATCAATAATTTTAGAATTTATGGGTTGAAGGGATATTTGTTATTACCTACTTATTGCAAAAAACTATAAATGCTGGGTAAGTGTGTGAATTATTAGTAGTGGCAATGGTAAATTTCATAATTTTTTTCTCGAACACAAAATGAAAAGAATTCGAGAAGGTTGGAGGGAAGTCTCACGAAAAATGAGTTCTTTGCACACATATCTCGACAATACCGGATTTATGTTGTTATATATTTCATTTTTACCATTTTATTCATATATCTTTCATATTCATTTTGTTGGAATTATACTTATCATGAGTGAAATGCTCTGAGAATAATCTGCTTATCGATTTTTATGATGAATTGTTAAGCCATATAGAAATAAACAGAAAGTTACACTTTGTCTGTGAACGTTGAAAGATTCATCGAGCATACAGCGCTTCGAAACTATCAGTGATGAATGAAAACATATTGGTATCCTTCAGGGAAAATTAATTTTCTCGTGAAGACTATTTCATTTGATTATTTGTCATCAAAGCTTTTAGTATCTCTTCTTTTGAAAAACCATGTTCAATATTTGTAGTTCATTTTCTTTCGCAACTCTTTTCGAGCCATTAATAGGCTGATAATTTGATGAAAGTTATTTATGTTCTAGATCAGGCAAATAACTCGTAAATATTCATTTTATCCAACTCAAGAGCCAACTTTCGAAATGTTATGCATGACTTGGCCTCACCTTTACGCACATTACAATGTTAAGCGAGATATCGAGAACGTATGAAGAAGTAACTAGGAAGTCCTGGAATACACACTTTCAGACAACGAATTTTTATCGAACGGAACTTTTTTGTTTCCATTGTGTCCCCGACTATGTCAGTGAGAGCCAGGCGCAGTTCAATAGACGGAAAACTAAACTCCAACTGTCAGCTGTCATTCGAACTCGCGCCATAAATGTGGAAAAGTTTTGTTTTAGATTCCGGCATCAGATCTGGATTCTTCTGTCTGTGACAATGACTGCGTCCAATTCTATGACACATTCGTTGCGAACTGGCATCGCCCAAGCATTTGCTCCGTTTTAATTCGATCTGAGACATAGAACGACAGACCGGTGAAAGTTCCGATTGGAAAGGATAATGCTTTGGTTACTTACGACAGCGCTTCCAGTGTGTTGCTGGATGGATCCAAACTTACCTGAAACAAAGAAAAAAAATTAGAGGAAGAATGACTTGGGTGGCATCAAACAGTGGTTCACGATATCAGTTACTATAGTTATAAGGTAGTTTCCTGCAGGTTACTATACATACCGCTTCAAAGATGAAACTTATGGATCGCGGAAAATGTTCAAAGACCCCTAGAATTGTCGATGATGGGAAAGTACGTCAGAGTCGTACAAAGACTCCGCTCCAGGCCAATTTCTGTTATTTTTGAGCAGTCATTAACGAATCGAAAGGGAGGAGCCAATTAAACAACAATCAAGCTTACAATTCAGCAGGAGACGCGTTTGAAGCGCCCAAAGCCTTCGGGGCAGCTTTCTGCTTTAGATGGATTATGGAATTATTTCTATGTCGGCTCTTTGTATTCCCCGCCAAATTCTATGATCTAATCAGGGAATTGTGAAGTGAACTTAGTCGCTGATGGCATGATATGTGTGTTTATCGGGAGCTTGCGATTTTTAATCATTTCAGCTGTCATACGCACCGCGCAGATTCGGAAACGTTGCTACGAGATCAAAGAGGCTTCTTGAACGGTGCCCGGCTACATTGAAGACATGAATCGGTGCATTCATCAATGAGAAATTGCCTGTTTGGATACCGGTCATTTTTTTTTGCAATGATGTGGTCAATAAAGTCAATATAGGAGTCTGAAAATACGAGTATTCCCATGACTAAATTCGGCCTAAATATGTTTTGATATATGATTATTTATGTGTCTTTGTACATATTTCATTAAATGAAAAGGATTAAATATTGTCATCTCCATTGTGCCATTCCAAACAAAGAACAATTAAAACCCATTAGCGCCTACGGTTGCCATATGGCAACGGTTTCGGGGTGTTTTTCAAATGGTTCTCAGATGCGCAGATTTGTAGCTAGAAAGTTGGCGGTTGGTTTACTTGATACACAAATGTACCGTTTTTTACCAGTAACAAGAATTTTTTCTGTAAACTCACTCGTTCCGCCTCCAGAAGTTGTGAAACTTTGAGTTCTTCGTGAATCGTTAGAAACATGGAACCTAAGTTCGTGTAAGTGAAATATATTCTATTTGCGCCCTGGTTTTGTAATAATTTTTTTTATATGAATCTCGAAACTTCAATTTATGATCCTAACAGGCTAAAAATAAACACAATAAAATATTAGTAGAAAAAATTTTCAGTTGATTTCGTGGGTTGCCATATGGCAACCCTAGGCGCTTATACTCAGTGATAATGCTGACCGGAGTGGAGTAGTAAGAAATGGTATTGGCCGATTGTTTCATGGTTGCCAGACGTAGCTATGCAAAATATCTGTATTCTGTACAATAAAACAGGAAGACCAAGAAATTCGCAACTCGAATTCAAACGAGAAGTGGTCAACAGCTATTTGAAAAAGTATGGGGTAACACCGAAAGGACAAGGAAGCCGGTCATCCTGTTGTTTTTCTTCCAGAGATAGTCGAATTTCCAATTCCGTAAGATTCGTTGAACTCAATCATCTTGTAAAATACACAGAAGCCAAAAATAGTGCGCTGGACGTGGATGTAAGTCGATCATGAGAACAATGTGTCCAAAATGCTATGTTGGACTTTGCATAGATTGTTTTTCTCTGTTTCATACCGCATGATATTTGTATTATTACATTGTAAATATTTTATGAATGAATAAAATGTTATCAAAATGTCAGAAAATTTCATATATATTTTCAGTTAAATAGTATATCCTCTAAAAATGTAAATATTCCCGAAGAGTGATCACAAGCGCCTAGGGTTGCCATATGGCAACCGCAAATTTTGAAAAAACTAGAGAGAGTATAAAATTTTTATATTATTTTTCCGTCTCTACAGAACGTTTCAGAACAGCTTTTATCAAAAAAATTTCAAAAATCTAAAAAAAATTAATTCCGGCGTTAATGGGTTTAATGAAAAACATAATATGAAGAATCATTCAAGTATGCTCTTTTGTAGATTCTCGAGTTTTTAGTGGTGTAAAATACAACAAGTTTCGCAAAGGAAATTTTGATTTCAATGCGAAAAAACAATACTGATATAAAAATTGAAATCAGATTAAACTAAAAAAAGTATACAATGAGTTCTAAAAACTCGAACGTTAAATGCCACGATTGATAATAACTGGAGTGACTAAGCCATTTCAGAAGACGCTTCAAATATTTCTCGAAAAGATTTCATGATAGTTAGTTCGGAAAAAAAGGGTCCCTAATGAATATTCCAACTTCTTTCAGACAGAAAATTGAAAATTAATTTATATCACTGCGGACCCGGCCAAGGCTCTCCGACCCTTTAGGTAATTACGAACATTCTAAGCTATTCGGCCGCCTTGGAAGAAATCAAATGTATTTTCCTTGCCCCATCGATCTGATTGTTTCTTACGGGGGCACCTCATTTATGTTTTTTTGGTTTTAATTGAGCAGATCGATTTATGTTTCCTCCTCATAGTCAGGTTATCAGTGGCCGTCTCTTGATTCTAGAAAAACGTGCTCAACCGCTGACAGTAATAACAGGTTCCCACATATAATTATGTCGAACCTGGTGTTGGTATGAAGTCGTCGCGTGAAAATTCAACAAATTGATATATAAGCTTGTGAGTGATTCAGCAGTCGGAGATCATGATCTTCGAGTAATGGAGTTTATTTTGATCAACATAATCCCTCATGAATAGCTAAACACTTTCTATCTCAAGAAAGAGAAGGCGAGACGATCATTAAATACTATTAAAAGTTTTCAGTCCAGGTTAGATTGATTAAAATTGACAAAATTTAAGGAGAACCCTTGGTATAGATACTCACTGTTCTTGATTCACAGAAGGAAACTGTACTATAACGAGTTGTTTCCTATTCAATTCCAGAATTTTTCTCAGATTGGGAACAAACCTACAAATTGACGAAGTAAGAAGAGAGAGCAAACACTTCTGCCAATCAATATTTCTCAATTCAAAAATCACTGAACCTTATTCATGTTATTGTCCCTCTTTATGTGGTTAGTTCATTCCTTCTTCCTATTTTGTGTTTTATCTTATGTTGTTATAATATACTGCTCCACAAGAGAAAGGGATATCGCGTTCAATCGTTATGAAAAGTATGAAATCTTCGAGAAAATCGCTGTAAAATCATTTAAAAGTCAATAACAACTTGAATCGATCCAATAAAAATCAGTATGAGACATTTCGTCAATCTGGTCGCCTTTTTTCTGAAGTTTGGTTCTTTGCATATGCTTCATAAATTTTCTTATTTTGAAATGGAGTCAGTTTATCACCGGCTTCGATTTGATACGAATTTTCTGAAAATGCCAAAACGTAAATTAACAAAGGCTGAGGCTAATAGGGCTATCGGAATGCTACAGGGTGGCCTAACTAAGGTTGTTGTAGCGGAATCGCTCAAAATCAGCTAAAGTGTGATATCTAGATTTTGAAATAGGTTCAGGGAGACAGGTTCCGTGTTGGAAATACTAAGGCTTGCTGGGCGACGAAAAACAACACCTGCTCAGGATCGTTTCAATACCATTTTGGCGAGAAGAAAGCCTACATCTACGTGTAGAATGCTACGGAATACTCTTCAAAATGCAGATGGGTCCAAGTTTTCATCGAAACCATTAGACGACGTTTGAGAGAGGTGAATCTAGGTTCTAGACGTCCATTAAGAGGAGTTCCAGTAACACGTGACCATAAACGTCAAGGTCTGGAATGGGCAATTGGAACGAGCAGTGGCGTAGTGTCCTTTTCACTGATGAATCCAGATATTGACGATTTTTAGATTCTCGAAGAATAAGGGTATGGACGATCCCACGCATACCCCGTAATAGTCGCTATGTCCAAGAAATCCATCCATTCCGAGGGGGTAGTGTTATGGTATGTGCCGGGATATGTTTCAACGGGCGCATAGATCTACACATTTATCCTGGGAATATGACCGCCTTACACTATAGGGAGCATGTCATTGACAATGTTTTTCCAAATTTTCAGGCTGCTATTGGTGAAACGATTTGATTTCTAGACGATAACGCTGGACCACACCGTGCTGACATAGTTGAGAATGCGCGCGAGGAGCTTGGTATTCCACATTTACCAATATCTCCGTACTCACCAGATTTGAATTGCATAGAACATGCATATGATATGCTCCAGAGAGGATTAGTTAATCATCAACCTACCCCAGAATCCTTAAATGATCTGAGAGGCCATACATTGTATTGATAATCTTAAAATGCTTGAATTCTCTGGGAATGAAATTTCGTTATTTTACTCGACTTTTCTTAACCACCCGGCAGACCTAGAGGCTTTAATTTATTTCATTTCCTGCAACTTGAAATCATATTTATATGAATTTTCAACACATAATCTCATTCAAACTATATTTTTTGCAATTTAAGTCAATATCCCTAACTCATATGGAGCAGTTTATTTGTAAGCAGTTTGTTTATATTTGTTCATATTGATGCTGTTCTTCATTATAATTTCCTTGTCATGCAATAAACATTTTCAGTTTTCTGAATGTATTCAATGTTGGTGTGGGCATTCCATTATTTCTTGAGCGAGCAACACGATTTTTTGTAACCGAGCATCGAATAAATTTCAGACCACATGTGACACCTCCATTACGTAGTCAGAATGCACTAAGAGGAGTTAGGGAATGAGGAGAATCTTATAAATCGGATAAGCGACCCCCTTTGTTTTTCGGCCAGCCAGTATCGAAAAGCGTCGGAATTCCCGACCCAATCCTCCCGAAGTTGCGAGATTTATCTGTTAGTCTGACTCGGTGTTGATGTGTTCCAATTATCGAAAGTGTAGTCGGTCGGGTGAGCTGCAGAGGCCGGAGGAAAGACGAGAGCATCGTCGAAGAGCCGAGACCCCGTGGAGAAGTTGCCATGCATCACTCAGTTGACACCCGGTGCCCCATATATCACGTGCCGGCTGCAACCCTCCTTACTTCGCATCAGTCCTCTCGACATGCCGACTTATTTGCATAGAGCGACACACTGGCCCTTTTTTATCTCGAGATTTATAGCTACTAATGCAGAGACCCGACTGCTTACTGCTTCGAGTAAAGATCCTCGAAATCGCTCCGATAAGTTCTCGAAGTATGGATGGCAGGCATGTATACTAAATCACGATTGTTTTTTAGATGCTGTAGCCATCCATCTGGAACGGCCAGATCGATTCTCATCGCGGATGATCCAGTCGCAATACCTCTGTTAATTAGCATTTTGAGCGTCCAGATCAATACAGAATCAATCGTCGTGGACACAGTAAATGTTTTCGCAGTCCATCTTCAAAGTCTACGTTAATTGAGTGATTAACGTTTCAAAACACAAGAGCTTCAATGATTCCGTAAACACGCACGTTTGCTGGATCTAAAACAAGCGTTTGCATGTGTCCGGGATCATCAGAGGACTTGTGCTTTGGAATGCGCGTTTCCGGTCTAAGACCGGCTACACATTAGGCGATTGGAAGTGCGCGTTTCAAAACACACGCAAACGCGCGTTTTCTCGATCTAAAAACGTGCGTAGGACCGGGTAAAAATTGGGCGTTTCAAGAAACGAGTTTTGCTGGCGTGCGTTTCAAAACACGCAAACGCGCGTTTGCTGGTTCTAAAAGACTCGTTGGCTGTGTATGGTATCATTAAAGCACTTGTATTTTGAAATGCCTTTGAAAGCTCCAGTTTTGCTAACACGCAATTCAAAAAACAAGAGCTCAAATGATACCGTTCACATGCAAACGCGCGTTTCGGATATAGCAAACGCGCTTTTGCGTGTGTATGGAATCATTGGTGCTCTTGTGATTTGAAACACGCTCTAACAGAATGCGCGGTATTACTAATAGTAGTGGATAATAATAGTGGATTTATAATTCACAGTTCTAAATATACACGATGTTTTCAAACGTTAGACTTTTTTTGACAGTTACTGGAGTCACAACTGTATCGATTTTTATAGATCAGCTGGTGCGACGAAATACCATCTGAAGCAGTGTATGATTATCGATATGATTTCAATTCGATGTGAGGTGAATAGTGCGGAAGAACTAAGATCACGCATTGAAAATTCTGATAAATTCTGTGAAAAATTCACAACAGAATATTCAAAATCAATCAAGAAACGATAAACTCAGTATTTAGTTTGATTTTTCTCTAATTAGTGAGAGGACTACCGATGATTTGAGTGCCAACTATAAAAAAATTACTTACGAATGAATGAAAATACAGAATCTCAATACGACTGGATTCAGTGTATAAGGTATCAGAACTGGCTTCATGAAACCTGTACACTTTTTCGGAACTATAGCTCAAGATGTGGAAAACTTAAAGCACTATCTGACTGATCTCCTCTTCGTTGTTTTGTTTTGTTTTAAAAAGAGTAGTATTTTTTTCTGTTGAAACCTATTAGGTATTTAATATTTCATTACAACAATTCGTATACCTATTTGTTGATACCTACCGAATATTTTATTATACAAAGAATTTATATTTTCGTTTAATAAATGCTTTCGAAATTTCATCAAGTAGGATGATTTAAGTTATATTACCATTATAACAGACATTACGATAGGAGATTTCATTGAATTTGGCTTTGTAATTGGATCACACAATATGAAGGGCATCTATCCTGGACTGAAGGCTTCTATCCTTCTCAGTATTTTCATAGTGGGGCAACTATACATACCTGTAGACATCTATCCTGACAAATAATGTTCCACAAAAATCAAAATTCTGTGAAATCTGCTAATGCTAGGTCAGAAAAAAGTATTTCAACTCAAATAACAAGGCTAGCTACTTTCATAACATTATTCAGATAAAATCGATATTTTCGGAAATATGAGGCAATTTCAAAAAGTGGGGCATCTATCCGGGTTTTACCGTATTCATTTTTTCTTTATATTTAATCAGTTAAATTTCAATTTTTTCTATACTTATTGTTGATCACATTGCTCTAATTCAAAATTACAATATGCTTCATCGACATTGTTGAACCAAATAATTTGCATTTTGTTAGGAAACAAATCAGGACCGGACCCACAAAATTATCGTGTGATTAAAAAAAGGTAAGTATCAATTTGCTGGATCTGGTTCAAATTTATTTCCGGAATTCAAATTGTTTGGTTCAATTGTGTTACTGAGGCAAGTTGTAGGTTCGATAAGTGATAAAAAATTAAAATGGAGCTGAATGGAAGGATACGAACGATTGTTTGCGACGGAATTTTTTGAAAAGAAATCGACACGAATTTGAGCTCTTCTGAAACATTGATCGCTCGAATCAAAAATTGAAACAGACTTCTTGATTACGTGAAAAATGAATAAAATGAATTTTTCCTTAAAAATTTGTAAGAGTAAGCTTCACCACCATTTTCATTGATATTGAGTGGATTTTCTCAGATACGAAATTTTGAATACAGTAGGGATTCGAAGAGAATAATGTCAAAAAAAACAATCAATTGATTCATTAATTTTTTTCTACTACCTATAGGTTCAAGGGATTATCGCCGACCTGGATGCAAACCATAAAAAATATCTTGATACAGTCCAACACAAGAGAAGAGACAGAATACATTTTTTTGTCAGCATAAAATGCACAATTCTATAGGTATAGATGAAACTATCTAGAAGTTTGAATTAGGTTTAAGTTTTTCTTAAAACAACTTTCCTATTTTGATATGGAATGAGAATGATTATGATTTATCCACGTAACCATAATGATCTAAATATATTAATACATCGATAAACAGAGTGTTCTGTCTGGGCAGTGAGTATACGATTTTAAACTAATTAAGGGAAGAAATATCAGTCAAGGGCACAGAATATTGAATATAATACGACATCCGCTGCTCTGGTTGGCAACTTTCAGCAATAATCTCTGAATATACCGCCAACCAGTAGATCCAAGTCCAATTTCCTTCCGGCGTATATCTGAAATTGCTCAATCAATATTCAATATCAAAATCTAGATTTCATTTCCACCCGACCGTACGCGAATCCGCGTTATCATGTACCGAGCCGTTGGAAGCTATGGGTTATTTATTAAAATCGACAAATAGTCAATAGATTTTGGTACCTCCCAATTAATAAAACGACATTCCCGTATGGCGCTCAGTATAATCAGTTCTTTGATCCGCAGTTTATGCAGATGAATTTTGATATCTCACTGCACAAATACCTGTCTGGCAGTGCAGCGGCATCCACGCAAATATTGCAGTTGCATGCATCAGCGATCAAAACGGGCAAGTTTATCGAAACCACCGGGTATTGCCGGCGAAATTAGGAAGCGCACACAAGTATTAATTTGTTAATTATTAATCTCTCTATGTTCATCTGATAATTCCGATTGTTTCAACGGAAAGTAAACAAAACAATTCATGATTAATTTTAACATTTATAAATGTTGTTTATTCATTAAAATCGTCCGGAATACACACACGCTTAATTGAACTTTTGCATGCTGTGATAGTTTTGTTTTCGGAAATTTCACGGCCGACTGGGATAGTGAAATCGTGAATTTGACGTAGTACCGTTCATCCTATCCATTGCGTATCGTCTATAGATAGGTTTGGAATGATCAGTTTTACGGATTGGATCATCCTCATGACATTTAATGTCGAATAATCTCATATGGTTGATTTTCCGAAGCAATGACATGATATTTCTGAAGTTTGTGTTGTCTGCTAAATTGCCGATGTTCTAATTACTCTGTTCTAGTTTTCGATGTAATGATTTTTAACTGTTACACTGATAGTTTACAAGAAAAAGTTTTGTTTGAAAGAAAATTAAAAAAAAATTATCAAAAGCAGGCCCAAATATAGTTACTCATTGACATCAAAAGAGTTACACTCTCTGTAATATCTGGCTGTAGCAGTAAGTGGTAGTTGAAATAAATAGATATTTGATGTTATGACATCGTAACTCTGTATTTGTAAACATAACGCCATCGAAAAATTAGTCGATTTGTGTCTGAACTATTAAAACATCTCGAAAATTTGAGACAGTGATTAACAATTTTTATTGCAAGAATGTTTCTCTATAAATTTTGTAATTCAGTTGAGTCTTATTGTTTCGTTCCAAAGCAAATAAGATTGTATATACTATACATCATATACTTTCACATTTTCAAAGATCAATAGACTTCTCATTATTAATATTTCATATCTCTCAAAAAAGACTTTATTTGGGACTTACTTTCAGCAGATTCTTTTGTGAATTTAGAGTAAATGAAAAGTTCAAATAGATTAATCAATTTTAAAGATTGAAGAAACAACAAATTCTGAAAATCTTACTTTTTTCGAAATGATTCACTATAACTTATAATTCTTATTTCTGAGGAAGAAAATTACGAAGCACTTGAACCTACCACTGTTCTTGTGAACCATTTGATTTTTTAGGTTACATTGTGTTAAATTTAACACGATTTAGATCAATTCCGAATTTTGATTCGTTTTCTGCAACAATTATTTCACCCTCCTAGGCCCTGTTTCAAATTATATTGTTAATATCTCAACTTCACCTTAACTCAATTTTCATTTATTTCATATTTTTCCTGTCAGAAGTTTCGCTATATTTTTTCTTCTGTCTTCTCAATTTTTTCAGTTTCAATGGATTTCATATTCAAATTTCTACATTTCCTTTATTTTTCTTCCACTACTTTCTACATGATTCATAGAATCCGCATAACATTTATGTCATATCTGAATCTTTCATTCTCAGCATTCAGATTCATAACAATCTTCAGTGGAGCTGGATAAATTTGGAATTTTCCACTTCTCTTGAAAATTGCATACACCTAATGTTATTCAACTTTGACACCTTTGTGTACCCATATTACGGACAAAATGTTCACAGGAAATATGAAGATAACTGATGAAAATGACATCTGTTGTACACGATCGATGAAAAACAAAAAATCTTCGACATCAAACCAATCTCCGGGATCTCTTCTTGGACTTGTCATCTTCGTTGAAGAACTTATTCGCCGGAACAGGATTATCTCCTGTGTAAATCTGGCATCATGTAATATGTACCATTATGGAGCTCCATTCACCGAGTATGGAGAGACTGCGGTATCGCACTGATCAACAGATTGTTCAGCAATTGTTTGTCCCCTTCTCCATAGGAACGGTCTTCAGCGGGCTTCAATCTTTCATCTGACATCCAACTGTCTGTCATTCGGGATATACTTCAAGCATGAACTCTTGATGTCTGATGGGGATTTCTTTTCAATGCTGCATTATCGAGGAAAGGCGGAATCATTTATAATAATGACAGTGCTTAACTAGCGGGTTGCTCCAGTTGAACGAAGACCTGATGAACGAGTAATTGAATGAAACTTTGAGCAGCAGATGAAAGTCCGGATTTGAGCTCGAACATAGGCAGCCTTCGATCGGATTTTTTTACATGTTAGTGAAAACTTTAAACATAAATTTCTTGTTATCGGTTCATTTAAGACAGCTGATTGATGATATCTTACCTGCTGAATGCACTCTGGATAGAAATTCACTAGAAGTAGAGATTTATTTGACCTGGGAATCGTTGTTCATTGTTCAAGCACTATGCTCTTGCTTTTATGAATTACTTATTCGAATTATGTTAGAGTCAAAGAGGTAGTCTATTGCTGAAATGAAGTTCTGGTTGTTACTGTTGTTGAGATCAAAACTATTCAATAGACGCTGAAATGTTATATGTGTTTTGAATTTACTGCAATGAAATTGTTTGAATTATTTTCATTTTATATTAAAGAAAGAATCTTAAAAAAATTGGCTACAAAAGAATTAACTGCGAAATTCATTTGAAATTTATTAAAATCAAAACAAGCAAGAGACAACTCCTAATATTTTTGTGCGAAATGAAATCACGAAAAACCAAACTTTGCTTTTCGAGATTCCTGTTTTTTTGTCTTACAGCTGTACCGAAGGGTTAATTACATTCGAAACGGCAGTTTTTGGTGTGCAGATGCATCTGGTGAGTCAGCCGAGATCACAAATCCGCCAATCCGTATTTGCTGAGATTTGCAATCATTGTACGAAAAGTTTTTCACAATGGGATGATGAATGTTGTCAATAAATTCTATCAAATATAAAATAGAACCAGCAATAAACCATACTTCTGCCGAAAGCCAAATGACTTATGACAATTCATCTGTCGTAGGGCTCATGCAAGCCAAGCATTGTGTTCGTACGATTTGATATATGGTCATGCACCATGTGTAAATTTTGAAGGGTAAAAGACAGACCGAGCAAACGGCAAAATGTGAGGGATCGATTGGCGAACTCGGATGAATACGTTGGAATATTCGCAAGGCTGTTAAATTCCTCATTACACAAGTCTTCTCAATTTTTTTCTGAATTTTTTTTAGAGTTTTCCCACAAAGAAGTGAAAACTATAATAAAGAATGGTGTGCGTTACTTATCAAGCAGAAAGCCGAAATAAATAATTTTGACGTGAATTTCATAGAATTTACGGAGGAAAAAATTTCCTCTGAATATCGTTGAGGAAAGTGTAATGAAATATTAACCTTTTAGTGTCTTAAATAAGATTGCGAGAATTCTAGAAAAAATACAGTAAAGATCGCTTTTCATGAGGAAGAACTTTAGTAAGGATCCTATACCAAACATTATTAACAATTTAATATGTGATACCTTTTTCCATATTTTATTGAATTTCTAGTTAAGAATAGTTTACTCATCGACAATGTTATGTTTGATATGTCTCCTTTATTTTCTTAACATGTTTCTTGCAGTATAGGTCTGAAGATGTAAAGTTAGTTTCTACGAAACTTCACCACCTCATTGAACTATTGAGAATGTTTTTTCAATCAAGATTGCTTCACTCTTTATTTCCATTAATATATAAAAAGTAACACTTCAAACTATCAAACGTTTCGGAGTTTATATCGAAATCCTTCATCAGAAATCAGACAAATTCGTCGAATAGGTAGGTAAAAATTTTCAAAATCATGAGAAGTGTTGGTTTATAACTTGAAGAACAAAATGTAAATTGATAAATCAAATTCTCATGATTCTAAAAATTTTCAGAATTGTTACGAATATGTCTGATGAAAGAGTATGATATAGACTCTGGAACGTTACAAAGTTTAATATTTCAAAATGTTCCTTTTTTTCTTTTTTCAGGCGAGAATTTTTTCGGAAAGTTTTGCCTCTCACAAGATGAATATTCACAATTATGAGTACCTTAATCAAGTTACACATTTTTGAATTAAACAGAAATAACTTTTTCAAAATCTGACAATTCAGAGAACAGTACCTATACCGAATACGAAATCAAAAATTGTGAGATTGACTAGAAATATGGCCAGAATCCGTTTGCTCAACAAAAGCGATTTTTTCCCTTATCCTGTGGTCACTCAATATCTCCCCAGATATCCCACCATATCTTGGTGACATTGATGGCTTAGGACCGATAGTGATGCTTTCTCCGTTACGTTTTACGCAAATGGAGTGATATTTCTCCCATTTCTGCACTCCGTTCTGATGTTCTCATCAATCCATCAAACGGACACTGCCCACTCAATGTCTTTCGAACCTGCCGAGGGACTCATGACGTCATTATTCACTTCGGAAAATTCCTTAAATAAAGACCCCGCTATTATTTTTCCAGCCCCATTGCAATATATTTCTGTCGAGGTAAATCGTGTATTCTGGATGGCATGAGGTATTCAAGGAAAACATTCATTTTTCTCTTTATTGGCTCATTTGCAACTCCCTCAACAATCGGCTGTGAATAATTGAGAAAGAGAGGAGAGAGATTGCTTATTCAAAGATATATCGAATGAAAATGAAATGATACTAATGATTAACTTCAGGATATCGAATGACCTGGTTATTAATGCAAAATCAAATTTAATAGATATTTAGACAAAATTAAGGTAGGTATAATAGAAAAACAGAGACGATTCAAAAATAGTTTCCTACACAGTTTTCTAAAATAAACAATTTTGTAATGCAAAAAATGCATCAAACTGAAGGGCCTTCGTCTCATGAAAAATCTGATTTTGAATTCAATAGTATATTCTAAAACAAGATGCAGAATGAGCTCCTATTCCAACACGAATAGTTGGAATTGCCTTCTGCAACGAGGATTAGACGATATTTTCTCTATTTCGGTAAAGTTTTGTGGAAAACTCTCGAAATTCAAATAAAATTTAAGATTAGTGACTTTTGTATTGTTTCTAGGCAGTTGGTGTCACTAACGAAATTTGACAGATTGCGGAATTTGAATTGATTTGATTCGAAAATTGAATGGATCAGAGGTCAGTACTGACAATCACAAAACGAAAAAAATTATTGAAAACAATGCTGTAATGAGTTTCATTACAGCACTACTTTTAGTACTGTGATGAACTCATTACGACACTGAAATAGAGAAAAGATATTTCTACATCTATTCAAAACATTGAAGATTGCGTCTGATTTATTCAATGGTGTGTTCGCATTGAAAAATAAAAGACACTCAAACATCTCCGAGGGTTAAAGTGTGCGCTAACAAATCAGTCTCAGCGTCACAACGAAGAGAACGTAATCCAGGTAGAATATTAACCTACCTCGTGTCCCCTACACAATAACAAAATTAGAGGAAACCATAAATCTCTAATTTTTACATCACCACGATTTAAGAGTCCGCATAATATGTAACAGAAGTTGTTCCTTTGGAATGGCCTTTGAAATTGGCTGTCGAAAATAAATCATAGCGTGGGTTCCTGTTTTGTGGATCGGATTTTCAGATGCAGCCGAAATCCGGACGTCATTTCAAATCACACTTCAGAGAACAGGAAACTTTGGGAGCTTAGTTATGAAGTTGACGAATGTCCGTATACTATTCCAGAACTACGGTGATGTGATGTAGTGCGGTTTGGATTCGAACGTGGGGGAAACTTAAATTTGACGGAGGTCATTTACCTTACGCCAATGGGGATTGATGACAAATATGTAATTTCAGGTGAAATTAAACTATGGACGATTTTACAACTAGAATTGATGACTTTTATCAAAACTTAACCTTGCAAAATTATGATTTTAACCAAAATATTTCGAAAGAACACCAGGAGATCTTATCTTTCTGGAAGATTTTCTCTCCCAGTATCGAAATAAAAAATTTATGATTAATTAATTTTTTTAAATTTAATTATTTAAAAAAAAATCTCAATGATTTTTCTCTAAAAAAACCTGCAAATATTGAATATTTCAATGTAGGAAATCTTATTCACCTGTTCTATCTATGAGTCTGCCCCATAAAAATCACGTTTGTTCAATTTATTCAACGGAAAATTCATGAATATTCACGATAGCACTACGTGAAATCAGGATATAACATCGTTAACAGCACCGAGAAAACATTCGAAACTCTGGACGAAGCCAATGACACGTGGGAGTTTCCTGAGCCAAATCGATCATCTTCAGAGTTATAACTACCGAATTAAATTTAATCGGTTGGCAACGCTCATTGTTGTTAGTTAACAATACTGCCAACACGAAATCGTTCGGCATTCATCACGAGCTAAAGCAGAAAGTGGAGTTCATTTTCTAAAGAACAGCCAGTCTTGTCCCAACACACATAAATTCAACTAAGCTGCAAAAAAGCCAACAGTTGAACCGTTTTGTTAATTTGTTGATGCGAGACGAAACAGATGCTGCATTTCATTAAATTTGGCCATGTTATTTATCGCCGGACCTGGCCGAATATTATTAAATCTTGCTCGTACGGAAATTCTTCGGAACAGACTGGAATTTCCTCACTTTTCATGACGGAAACGTTCGTTCAGAAAAGTTGAAAATTTTCAGAATAGATATTGAGGACATAATGTATATAGATATCCATGAACATCAGCGGCATTCATCTTGAGAAAAAAATGTTTCAAATGAAAATTATCAAAGAAGGCAGAAAATAGACATATTTTGTTTGAACTTTGACCCTGAATCCAAGGTTATTTCAAGATCAACATAATTTTTACAAATAGAAAGGAACATGTGATGTTCTAAATTACAAGGGTGAGTTTCCACCGGTTATTGTAAAAGGTCAAGTGTTGAAATTTCGTTTTCGTTCGGTTTTAACACAGTCTGAAGGAATGTCAACAAATGGTCCCCTGTTTGCACTGTCAGCAGCAGTTCGTTAGCCCGCATCCAAGAATCGACACTACCAAAGCATCATAGAGAAGGGTTAAAATAAATTCTTCGAGTTGAGTTCAAAAAGATGATCTACGAATGTCATCAATTCTACTAATATTATAAAAATAATAGGAGCTGAGGTAGCAATAACCTTTGAAAAATCAGAAAAGTAACGGAAAGTGTGCAAGAAACACATCGTAATAAATAAAAAGTAATTTGAAAATTACAAGTTTGAACTACATATTTTTCAACGTTCAAAGCACGATTGCGTTCAATATGTATATGAAACGATATTAAAAAGTAAATGGTCTAGATCTCCCACGTTTATAAGGGGTTGATTGGTACTGAATACGAATGAGAGTTACAAGATACTAACATACTAGGAATCCTCATAGTTGATTGCTTTTTTGTTCGGAACAGCCCCCCTCCCTAGGCTCTCACTTCTTTCAAACAGTCCAGAGAGCTGCCCCCTCATTGCATCGATTCTCGTATTAATTACAACACTAAGAAGCCCCATTAGTCATTTGCGCATATCGTGGCAGGATTAAACGAAGGGGAGTTCTGTATTATGGGGTAATTTTAGATTCACACTTTCTGCATCGAGCAAACCCCCAGTCCCAATTTATAATGCAGTGCGAAGGTTAGTTAGGTCAGTTTCTGGACGAAGAGATCTCGAGGATGGGCAAATCCAGAAGTAGACAGAAGAAAACTCGATAACTTTGGTCGTAACAAGAAATGATTCTATTTTTTTTTTCGAAATGATTTCAATGGCATACAAGTTTTTTTATTTTCGAGTGCTAGAGGTTCCTAGTTACATATATATAGGTCTGCGGCTCATTTTGGTTGTCATCGACGAAGACGTTAAGCAGTACTGATGACGGGTAACAACCCAGAAACTAGTCTATTGCTACGTTTTTTCGATGGCAGCACGTTACTGCAGTTTACTTCATGATCTAGATTTTCACTAGTCCATATTATTAGATATTTTCTTCGGCGGATTATGAACGTCGTTAAACTCTTTTCATTTTCGTTTCTATTTACCTTAGACGAATTTGAATTTTAAGAGAGACTGAATATATTTTTTTGATTATATAAGAAATGTTCGTTGACAGGAAACTCGATCTTTTTCAAAGAAAGAAGAAAATTCGAGAGTATTTTGACAGATTCCAGAAGAATAGATTTATTATTATCTATGGGATTGAATAGACGGAAAGACTTCTTCACACTTTCACTATGAGTCGAATCACCAAATGAATAATTAGACTGACAATTATACAAGGTGTCATCCGACACTTGACCCACAATAGAACGTATTCCATCGGACCAATGGTCGTAAAAAAATCATAGCCGATACATCTGTTAAAATATTCAGTCCACTCCACGCTTAGGCCATCAATATCCCACGAAAGGGTTCAGAAGACGAATAATACATTGTCTATCATCTTAACAGCACCAGGTCCTCAAAATTCAGAAGTAGACATAAAAGAACTTGGTAACTTTAGTCGTAACAAGAAATGAATCTATCTTTTTTTTTAATGATTTCAATGGCATACAAGTTATTTATTTTCGATTGCTAGAGATTCTTATTTACTAATAATATGGACTAGTGAAACTCTAGATCATGCAGTAAACTGCAGGAACGTGCTTTCATCGAACCAACGTAGCAATAGACAGCATTGAATATTTATAGGTCTGCAGCTCATTTTGTTTGTCATCGACGAAGACTTTATGCAGTACTGATGACGAGTAACAATTCAGAAACTAGTCTATTGCTACGTTGGTTCGATGACAGCACGTTCCTGCAGTTTACTTCATGATCTAGATTTTCACTAGTTCATTTTATTAGTCATTTTCTTCGACGGATTATGAACGTCGTTAAACTATTTGAATTTCAGCAGTGATTGAATATATTTTTTTGATAATATAAGAAATGTTCGATGGCAGGAAGCTCGATCCTCTTCAAAGAATGAAGAAAAATCGAGACAGATTCCAGAAGAGTAGATATTTTATCATCTATGGGATTGAATAGAATGAAAGACTTCTTTACACTTCACTATGAGTCGAATCACCAAGTGAATAATTAGACTGACAATTATACAAGGTGTCATCCGACACTCGACACACAATAGGACATATTCCATCGAACCAATGGTCGTAAAAAAATCATAGCCGATATATCTGTTAAAATATTCAGTCCACTCCACGCTTAGGCCATCAATCTCCCACGAAAGGGTTCAGAAGACGAATAATACATTGTCTATCATCTTAACAGCACCAGGTCCTCACACAGAGGCGTTGAAGTTTATCTGGCTACCTCGTACACCACCCGCCAGGCCGCGTTCACCTCTGCCCTCTTCGGTGAGCTGGTGACTCACATGATGGTGATTGAACGACTTGATTGATATCTGCCATTAAGCAGTGACAGGTTTAAGACCTCCGGTTCCCTGCCCCCGGCCCCTCTCGCCCACGCAGCTGTCGCACACGTCAACCAACTGCTGATCATCAGTCTTTTTAATGTACCAGTCGACCAGAATGAGTGTGATCCGTTGGTCTGGAAGATTTGTGGACTACAGTGTGTCCAATGGAAATCTCCAGGGAGATTATCACATCCAGTTTTTCGTTATCATTCCTTGTAAGTTTCCTGTGTAAGTATCAAGAGGTTCCCAACATTTAAAAGGATATGATATCAGCCGAGAAATAACGAAATATTCAAGATGTCCTCATAATCATATTTTTGAAAAAGTTCCCTAGACAGAACAGCATTAATTTGTGTTTTGTGAAAGAAAAATAGCCTTTCTCTATATAATATTGGTTGGCCAAGAGTATGAGATATACTGACATAGAAACCGCCTCACCCAGAAGGAGCTGTTTAAATTTAAATTTTTTTTTTTTGTAAAAGCAAGAAGTGAATGATTAAAATTTGGAGAAAAAAACGAAGTGTTTACAATTTTTTTCATTAAATTTGTTAAGACATGATGTGTTTGTCGACCATGGTTATCTATACCCTCCCTAACACGTCTTTGCATTGATGCAAGAAGATGGTCTATTTCTTCTTAAGGGATACTATCCCAAGTCACCAGTCTCAGAGACGCCAAAGTCTGAGGGGGCTGGGGTAAATTTCCAAGCTTTCCACCTATGATATCCGAAACAAGGTCTATGGGCGAGATCGGGATACACTGAGTTAAATAAAACCCTGGAGTGCGCTGTCACCACATAAAACCGTGCTGTTGGCCCCTCTACTGGAGGGCAAAAACGTTGAGACTGAGAAGAAAGTGGTGTTGGCACCGTTGCCAATAACCGGGATTTTTCCCGAATTTATGGAACTTTTACTTATCCGGAAAAGCAATATTTTGGGAAATTTCGTTCTCAATTTTGGATGTTTTATAAATAATTTGAAAGTCATCGTTTCAGTTTTGGCTTTTTATTATTATTATTAACGAATTTCAAACAAATAATAGAAAATAAGATATAGTAATCATATCACTTGAAGAGACCAGGAGTCAGCATACGACATTAGACGAATAAAAAGTGTATAATATGTTGTTAATTTATGTTTCTTTAGGATTTTTTGTTTTCGAAAAATTTGTTTATTTGCTTTTAAGGAACTCGTTATTGTTCATTTTGTGAAAATGTTTTTCATTAATTATTATAGGTGTGGTTCAAGTCACTTTTCGGTCCTTAATTTTTGACTCTTGGGTTAGCATGGTCAGGTCATAGGCTCTGTTCGGGAAAAGCCGGGAATTTTTGGTTTCAGTTGAAGCATCTGGCAACACTGATTACTTGGGCATTGTAGTGAACGTTTGCAAATGAAACGAATTGCCCTCATGTGGTGGGGAGAAAATAAACGTAGGCGGCACGCATTCTGTCAGTGGTGTTGAAGGCGAGTCAGCACCCCAGGGTTTTTATAACTCAGTGTCGGGATATCTGAGTGGCCATGGCAAAATATTCACATTTGTCGCTTCAAAAAAGTTTAAACTAACCCTGGCAACATGAAGTTGAGCATTATCTTGCTGAAATATTGGATTTTCGAGCCGGTTAAGTTGAGGGAGAACATATATGGCTACACTATTTCTTGAATGTGCAGTAGCACGCCATACCATAACGCCTACTGGCCATCATGTGCATCCAAGGAGTATCGAGAATCATCAGAAAATACGACCTGATGCCATTCCACATTCCAATATTGTCTTTCTCTGCATAACTGTAATCGTTACCGGGGATGCTCATCTGTAAGAGGTAACTCAAGATGTGGTCAATAATACTACAGTCCAAAAAAACCTTAGACGGTGGTTAACTATTCGGACAGTTACAAGATGGCCTTGATCTCCTAACTTCTCATCAGCTAAACATCGATTTGTCGCAAAATGGTCTCTAATAGCCATAAGTCTAAGATGTCGATATTGAACTTCATTTGTGCCCTTTGTCGTCAGATGACAACTCTTCTTCTATTCAAGGCTTTATAAAATCTCGCTTAACAACATTTCATAACAGTAGTTGGAATTCTGTTCGTATGGTTGGCGATTTCTCGAAATGACATATCGTAGACCAATAATTCGACCTCTTTCAAATTCACTTAGCTGGCGTACACGTGCTCTTTGCATTTTAACAACCACTGAACATAGAGTTTGGATCTCCTCGAACAGCTGGTTTGTTGTAAAATTAAAATCATTTGCAAAAAAAGGCTACAATATTTTAGCAACAAAAAATGAAAAAACCAACACGAATTTTGTCGCAGATTTCAATCATTTACTCCTTGCTTTACTATATATGTAAAAACAAAAAATTAAAACTCAGACAGCAAATTATAAGACAGACTGATTGCGAGAACTGAATTTACGCCAACTCATCTGATCTTCTCGTCAGTTCGAAAGCTCAGACACCAGTACAGACCTGTGACGAGCAGAAGAGAACGTCACGGACCACTAATTCCATCAATTAGGGACAGATGGCCTCATTATTTTCATACGGCCCAGTATTGTTTCTGAATTTATTACCCACTTTCATAATTAGAACTTCAAATATTATACTGGAAATAACCTATAAATTATATTTATCGTGGGAGGGAGAGGAAAAACAAAAGCACGTCAAATATCATCAACGCCATGCGAAGTGTCAGGTAATGGATGATTTATTTGACAGCCACGGTGTATAATGCGAACCAGTATTTAATGAAACGCGGTATTACCCAGCATCGATTCTGCGAACTTTGTGCACGGGATATTTCCATTTTCCACGCTTTCAAGCTTGGCTCTGCTTCACTGACTATTGCCGATAATAACTCTTATATGCTACAGGGTGTTTCGAAGATCAGCAGTAATTCGCCAAAGTTCAAACACCAGGTCATATTCATTATAATATTCTACAGGGTGTTTCAAAAACAGGTGATCCAGTGTCTAGAATGGAAAGAAAACTGAAAAATCATTGGTGTTTGTTCAGAAAGAAATTTTTGTAACATCATTATTATTAATAAGTCAGCACAATGGAGGTCCACCGCACTTGAGTTGGAAGAGGCAGAAGCAATATACTCCTCGATCATGCGATTTCCCATGAATTACACAGTTTGGTATTACCTTAAAAAAAAAGTTTATAATGCGGAGGTAAATTCACCTAGAAAATTGAGATCTAAAGAATTCAACGTCACTTAAATGAACTCATAGCTGACTCCCAACCGTTTTAAAGATTAATAGATTCTTTAGAAAAAAAGGTAGACTTGTGGGTTATTATAAATTTTATAGCCCCGTCACCGATTTTGAAAACATTTTGCACAGTGAATATATAGGACTTCCTGATACCACAGTCTCAATTACAGCTCTAGGGAGGCACTAATTTTCGAGAGAAAAAATGAATGAAACTCATAAATATACACCATTTACCTCGGATACGGCTCTGATATAGTCTTATATATAGTTTATATAGTTTAGTTCAACAAGGTTAGGTTAGGTACATTTTCCCTACCAAAAGTTGAAAAAAAAAATTTTCAAAATAAAAAAAAATTTGATAAAAAAATTAAACATCAATCCTCATTCAGGTTAGGTTAACTTAGGTTTGGTTAGGTTCATTTTCCCCACCTCAAGACCACAAAAAAAAAATACAAAAAAAATACAACTGGGCAGGGAACTTTATAATTACAAATATAAAATTCGTGAAAACGACATTTCGAACACTTACTCAAATTGAATTCTTCAATATGTTATTAGCCTTGTTTCAAATTCTCATCTTGGGATTTTTCATTTGATTGATACATTTATCATTAGTGATTATTAATTCTAAATTTCAAATCAGAATATTCCGAAAACGGTACAGAGTATGATGTTGTTCCCTTGAAATTTTGCTTAATGAATCTAATATTAAAAATGTTATGTTCAGTAATACTTGGTACGAATCGTGTTACTAGCTTCCTCTTTGAGAGACAGATTCATAACTCATTTGTATGAAGTTGCATTACAATGTTGCCAGTAGTTTCGGAGGAATCGTAAAAAATGTTTTCTATCTGACCTATAGACAGGATCAACTTTGTTTGAAACACCTTGTATATTATATATTATGTATTTTCGAACGTGTCGATAAAGTAAGGAACAAATAAGTTGCCTGAAATAGCTTCAAATCAAATAAAGGAAAACAAGTGTGTTTCTTATGACCTGTCTTGAGATATGTGTAAAAGTCGAAGACTCACCCTGTATATTCTGGTGAATATGCGTAGAAGACATTTGTTGAACTTCAAAATTGGACTTCAATATTCACGAAATTCGAGCAGAGAAGTTCGAAACGTTCTACCTCATCGAACGCAAGAAACATGAAATCGGTCGATCGGAGAATGGCCCCGAATGAACGAGCCGAAGAAATGGTGAAAACCCCGACGAAAAATCCCTTCATCCGCAGTAACCCACCGCGGGCGCATTGATAATTCGCTAATATAAAATAAGGAACAGTTTTCGCCCGAACCTCAGCCCTCCTCAAAGTAAACTTGAACATTTGAAATTCAAAGAACATAATTGAATATGAAATGTAATTTTTGAATTCATCAACGTTGCGGCCGATCTCATTCCCGTTTGACATTACGATAACTGGGGGGTAAATGCTGCCTTTAGCATTTGATTCGGTTCTTAATTAGGGGAGGATATGTGGCCTTTGTGCCATTGAAATGCAAGGAAACTTTGATTTGTACATTCAAAGACTTCAGAACGCCTAAGAGTCCTTCGCTAAATTATTTTTTTTTATTAACTGGATTTCGGTTCGCGGAAAGCCACAAGAGCACGATCATTCCACGAGATGTTCGAAGATGAAATACAGAAAACAGCAAGAATCTTGCTAATATTATAAATGCGAAAGTTTTTGAGGATGTGAGTGTGGATATTTGTTCCTCCTCCACGTGAAAACTACCGAACAGAATCAGATGAAACTCCACAGTATTATAGTTTATCCATCAGAATAACACATAGACTATGATTTTCAAAGATTTTGTAATATTTGTCCATAATACATGGACATATCAGAAAAATTTACCCTCTGGAAGCTATTTTGGCGAAAGCTGTCTAAACCGCTGAAGTTTCTCAAAAATACTGTTTGGTTTTGTTTTTATCAGACAGATGTGAATAAAAATTCGCGACAGCATATACCTATCTTCTGTATGGAAGCCATTTCACAGAAAATAGTGAATCTTAATATATAAAACTCAGTCGGCAATATCGCTGGTTACACCATTTATAACTCAAGATTGGATGAACTGTTTGTTATAAAAAATTTGAGTCCATGTGTTATCACACCTTTCTTTCTTCCGAACACTACGGAAAATTTTATGACGAAAAAACTAAAAATGTGGTTCATCATAAGGTACAACAATGAGACAATTTTTAAATAATAATAAGGTACCGCTATTCATATAAATAACAATGTACATACCTACCTATTTCAATGTAATTAAATTTTTTGTATATTTTGTACTTCAATTTTGTCTTATTTACCTCCTAATTGAAAAAGTACCAGTTTTGTTGATACAACTTTATGAATCTCTGAGGCGAAATAAAGTTCGCCGGGCCAGCTAGCTGTGAATACAATTGAACAAATTTAATGTTATGAATTTCGTGAAAATAGAGATGCACAATGTGCCATTAATTTTTCTTCCTCTCTGACCTATAAGTTGTAATCAAAGGGGGCACATTTTAATGTTCTCTTCATATTGAAAATAGAAGACGATTCTTTTTCAAGGTATGCAAACAAATCAGTAATGAAAGATCTATTGTCATCGAGTCAGGTGAAGCCTATAAGGGTGAACAAAACAACCTGTGGAAAACATAGAGAGTTACACGAAAGTAATATTATTGTGTGTTCAATGTCACTATTATTTTGTTTGAAGATTTTTTGACAGTTTTTCTGCATTAGGTACAAGATAAAATTTGAAAAAGGAGAAATAAGCAGGGTTGCAGCCGAAAAGTTAAAGGGAAATAAATATACAACTTTTTTGCCAATATTCGTGAATTCGATAAGTTTCGGTGATTTCAATATTGGTCTTGACAATTTTCAAGGAACACAATAGTATATTCTAAAACAAGTAACAGGATGAGCTCCTATTCCAACACGACTGCGAAGTTCGAAAACGAGCGACAAAGGAGCGAGTTTTCTATAGCATGCATGAGTGGTGGCATTGCCTTCTGCAACGAGTATTAGACGGTATTTTCTCTATTTCAGTCAATTTTTGTGAAATACTCTCGAAATTCTAATGAAAATTCAGATTAGTGACTTTTGTATTGTATTTTGGCAGTTGGTGTGACATACGAAATTTGACAGATCACGGAATTTGAATTGATTTGATTCGAAACTTGATTCGATCGGAGGTCAGTAGTGACAACCATAAAACGAAAAATATAACTGAAAACAATGCTGTAATGAGTTTCATTACAGCACTACTTTTAGTACTGTAATGAACTCATTACGATACTGAAATAGAGAAATAATTTTTCCACCTTGTATATAAATGAAAACATTTCCAATTTTTGAAGAGCACAATTTATCTACGAGTAAATTCTGCAGAGCATCTGGAAAATAATTCGGTGTATTGGAGTGAATATTGTTGCAGTTTCATGTGAAAATCCGTGGAAAGAACATGGACCCCAAATTTATTATTCATCCTCGATATGGCCTACCATAAAAACTTAGCTTCGTTTCGTAAGAATTGTGCATAGCCGGCTTGACAGCATACAGGGGGGTTCATCAAATTTATCGCTATTTTCAAATCACCCCTATAATAATTCTTGTCCGTCATATCCATCCCGTAGAAGGGAACCACACCACCGGCCTGCAACAAACAACATTGAAACGTGATCCATTGTTCTATTTGTGTCAGGAGTTCTTTCTAAAAATGAATTATTAGCGAAGTAAACTAGCAATAAATCTCGATTCTTGTCAGTCATTGTGATCCGGCATGAAGCGGGACGAACAGACAGTCCGTTGAAACGAACAGCGGCGAACAGAAAAGGACGTAAATAATAATTATGCCGCAGCCCAGAATTCTGTATATTTCATTAGTTCGCCGCACGGCAAATTGAAACATATATGGGAAGTTTTCCTATGGAACGGAAGATGCAGTCCCGAGCCTGGATCCCGCTTTTTTCCTGCTACATTAAAAACATAACATTCATTAAATAAAAATTCAGGAAAATCACTTGCATGAAGTCAGGTTGCCTTCAAACTCGTAGCCAGGTACAGAACCCAATGCTTCTCCCTCTGAATCATGACAAAAACCATTGATCAATGTTTAGTATATTGGTAACTCTCACGAAAGTTCAGAACCACGTTTACAGCGACACCTATCGGCTTAAAAGGAAGTACGCATCGTTTCGGATCAAATTGAATTTGACAGATCTAAACTTGTTCAGCGGGAAAATTCAAATAAGGTTTTTCAATATAACCAACGTTTGTTCTTGCCCTTCAAATGGGCGTGGTTTAGAAAAAATGAGATTTTTGCTTTTATCTTCGCTAGCGCCATCTATTGAATATGAATTCAAATACCGACCTCAATAGTTTCCAGGTTGAGAGAGGGCGCAAAACATAACCCATGTCTCCCCTTCCTCTAGACTTCACTATTATTTTTTTGAAAAAAAAGAACGTCAAGAACGATGATATTTTTTACTCCAAATGAGAATTAAATATTTATGTTTCTGTTATGAAAAAATATGGATTATTGTCAATAATTCAGCTTTATAGAAAGATTTATTAACCACCATGCGAATTATTCACTTATACAAATTTTGTGCCATTTCAACGTATTATGTCGTATTCTTTGTTTTTGTTTGAGTGACTTATAAATCAGAGTCATGAAATTATTTCCTCTATTTCAGTATCGTAATGAGTTCATTACAGTTTAAAAAATGATGCTTGGATGAACTCATTACAACATTGTGTTCAGTTATATTTTTCATTTTGTAGTTGTCAATACTGACCTCCGATCCTATCAATTTTCAAATCAAATCAATTTAAATTCCGTAATCTTTCAAATTCCGTAAGTTACAATAACTGCCAAGATACAATACAAAAGTCCCTAGGATATAGAATCTGAATTTTTATCTGAATTTCGAGAGTATTTCACTGAAACAGAGAGACTATCAATATCGTCTAATACTCGTTGCAAACGACAATTCCAACACTCATGCGTTCGAAAACTCGCACCTTTGTCGCTCGTTTCCGAACTCATTACAGCATTATTTTCAATCATATTTTTCGTTTTGTGGTTGTCCACTCTGAATTCCGACCCTAACAATTTTCAACACAACGCAACCTCGCTTCGAAAGTGACACAACTCCTCCATATAGGTACCTACATATCAAAGCAGGTATCTATTTCATTTTTCCAATTAATAAGAAAATAATTAGCATTTGAATATTTTTGAATTTGAGTTGTGTCACTTTTGAAGCAAGGGTGCGACAAGTGAATTCAAATCCCATAATCTGTCAATTTTTTTCACATCAACTGTCGAGATACAATACAAAAGTCACTAGGATATATCAACTAAATTTTTCATTGAATTCACAAAACTTGACTGAAGAGAAAATGTCGCCCCAGCTGAAGAAATCCAATAAGCAACTGATGTTCACCGCGACAAGGAAAAAACATGTAATTAGATTCTGAAACACCTTTTGTCACTTTTTGTCAAATATAATATCAACTCATTCACTTTCAGTCAGTTTATCTTCTGCTGAAACATAAGTTTCAACATTGAGGAGATTCAAAAAACTAGGCTGAGGATAAAAATAGAAGAACCAAGATTAACCAGTCATTCTTGTTCATCCACGAAAATCTTGAGGTAGACATTGAAACAAAATTAAACTCAATGAAGAATTCAGATTATACATCCTATTGACTGTTGAATTGTATCTTGCCAGTTGGTGTGACTATAACCAAAATTGACATAGTTATAACGGAATTTGAATTCACGTATATTGAAAATTGAGAGGATCGGAAGTCAGCGTTGACTACCATAAAACGAAAAATATAACTGAAAGCAACGGTATAATGAGTTCATTAGAGCACTATTTTTGGTACTGTAATTACTCATCACGATGAAGGAAATAATAATTGACTCAAATCGATCCATACAACCTTAGGTCGAGATTCCCCTGAATATCTCTACAACAGCTGTAGATAAAACATTAGGTTAAATACCTGATATATCTAAGTCGGCTGAAAAGACAGAAATTATTCGCTAGTGACATAATATCCGGCCGTGAGAGCCTTCTTCATTAAAATAATTAGTTCAATGATTCATTCGCATCAGTATCAGATCATTCCTACTTACTCTCAATCTCAATGTTAAACTGTGCTGGAAAAATACCAGATTACAGTTTCCATAATGTATACAATGTTGTCATTTGCGAAACTCATTCCGAAGACACAAAAATCTTATCCAACACGTTCGCATTCTCCGGCTACAAGACACTTTGAATCATCCGTGATAGCGGCACCACACTGACATTTATGAGCATGCGAAATATATTTGATTTAGTATTCCCAAGAAGTCGTCACATAATTCACGATTAAAAAGGAAGCGAAATGAGAACTCCGCTCTCCGAGACATTGGCGATTTCTTAAGCATAATTAATTCAAGATAAGATGAATTTCGTCTTCTTCCATGAAAACGGTCAATATGTTTCTGACGATTTTATTATTGCACGGATTCTCGTAGTCGTAGGTTTGATGGAAGAAGCCAATGTATGCGTTGAGTTCTCTACGTGATAATTATCGGTTCCTTCATGATGATTTATTGTGATGGTCCACGTATAAGAAGTATAATCTACCGTTTAATTCCACAGTTTAACGACGTATTAGATGATGTTACATCTCATTAATTTTTATGTGCGTTTTTTGAAAGAGAATTGTTCCACCTTAGAGCTTGGACCAGGAGAACGTCAGATAGAGACAAGGGTACCTATCAGGATATCGGCATAGAATCACCAAAGGATTATCGTCATCGTAAATTTTTCCCGTCATTTTATGATTAGATCCCCTGAATATTGATTGAGTTTTGGTGATTATTTTTCCAGAAGTGTGTTTGTAGGATATGGAAATTGATTCATATTCATATGCAGTGATGACGTGGAGAAAGAGAGAATGGTTCAATCTGAAATTTCAATTCGATTTCGTGATATTCATGCTTCAAGAGAGAACTATCAAAATTAGTAATTTTCTTGAAATTGAATAAATAGCTTGATAACAAAAAAATTAATCAATGAGTCATTGAGATGATACACTGCGCAAAAAAATTAACGCACATTATGGAAATCTCAAATTTATTTTACAACTGAAGGTGTTCTCAATGATAAATATTTTTATCAGAATTATGCATGTTATCCACTTTCAACGTTTTTCTTCAATACAGATGTTTTTTCCCAGCAGGAATAAAAAAGGTGATATTATTAGATTTTGAATGTATTGGCTCCATTCTAAATTCAGTTTTTCTCGATCAATTCTAGTGATCAATTGTTTTTCTTTCATTTGATTTTCTACACTCGATCGCTATACAACGCCAAACACGCAATTTGACCCAAGAGGAATGTGTCCAAGCGGTAGTTTTGCGAGAAAAAGGGTGTACATACACAAGAATTGCAGAAAGGTTCGGAGTTTCCCATACAAGTGTGTCCAGAATGTTGCAGCGATTCAGGGAGAAAGGTATGAATATCCGAAGACCAGGACAGGGTAGACCACGGGTAACAACTGCCATTCAAGAACGTTACTTGAGAATTTCTTCGTTGAGACAACGGTTTTCAACCGCTCGCCTCCTTCAAAATCAGCCTGAGCAAACTCATGGGGTGCAAATTAGCACTCAGACAATAAGAAATCGCCTCAGAGAATATGATTTAAGGCCTCGTGTCGCGGCAAGAGGACCAGCTCTTACCCCAGCCCATCGAAGGACGAGTTTGGATTTTACGACAAAGCATATCCATTGGGAAGCGGCCGATTGGGAAAGAGTTCTCTTCACAGATGAGTCTAGATTCTGCCTCTACCATTGTGAACGACGTTCCCTTGTATACAGACGTCCACATGAAAGATATGCTAAGTGCAATTTCCTGAATACTACTAGTTTAAGGGTAGAACCGACTATGGTATGGGGTGGAATATTTTTGACTGCTCGCACAGACCTAGTGGTCATTGATAATGGAGCTATGAATGCTGATGAGTATATAAGGAACAGTTAACTTTCATTGAAATTGAGATTTTCAGAATGTGCGTTAATTTTTTTGCGCAGTGTATTATTTAGGGTTTTATTCAGAAAAAATTGTGTACGTTCCTTTTCTTTTTGTTGTGAATACTAGATTTAGCGATAGCTCAGAGTAAAATTAAAAAATGCAGCCTATCAATTTTCAATTCTTCCTTTTTTTTGGCGTTTAAATGAAATAATTCTTCCAATGAGTAATATTAGTACTCTGTCGATACAGAAGTCTCATAGCTCTAGTGTAAGTTGTATAAGGAGGGTAAAAGTCGTCCAAGACCTCCCTGAGAGGGATTTCTTTGTTGGTTGAAGTCCAATACTCGATGTCACCTTCAAAAATTGGCTATTAAGCTTTTTTCCTACTTGAAGGCTACGAAAAAAGGGGGTTGAAGCAGTTTTCCACATGTTCATTTTAAAGTCAGGAAATGAAATGTTAAGTTTTTCTTCTTCTTTTTCACTGACCAGGAAACAAAAAGATATTTGTTCGCAAAAGCAAATCAGATCAAAAAAGCAGACTGCAGATGAGATACCTCAGATTCCAAGGATTTCCAAATAAGGAAAACAAAATGTCACAAACAACTATACCTTCTCCGTATACTCAGATACCATCAACCATCTTGAGAGTACCGTGACATTTCCTCAATCGCGTAAAACGTTGGGCACACCATTCGTCAACTCCCCACCGTCAAACAGCCGAACCGACCAATCACATCAGTTCAGATACCACGAGTTTATCTCAAACTGACAGTCGTGAAAAAAAGGCTTAATCGGAATGCATTACAGAACATCGGCGTGTGTCGATTCTGTGCATGCACAATCAGACAATGGACAGAGAGGAAGCATTCAAGCCCGCAGCCTGCAAAAAAGAGACGGACGAGGTAAACAGTGCAGAAATTTTATGCGTAGGGCCGCGAGCGAAAGAGCTCCATTGCGCGCGAGCCGAACGAGGAAAGAGGACGAATGAAACGGTCATAGAGCGGAATGGGGCAGCCAACGTGATCCGAAGTGAAAACCAGTTCGGTGTCGGTATTCCTGCCGATTGTCGTTTTTAATCTGATTTAGCGCAATTACTTGATTCTGTGTTATTTTATTCAGAAGCCCAGTGTAAAAATCTACCGGTTAATTAATCTGATGTTTTTCGAGCTCGAACTTCTGCGCTGCATATTCATGATGACTCTCTTCCCTATACACGCCGCTGTTCATTTAGCAATTCAAATATTCTTCCGATAATTGTTGGATAAATTTGTCCGGATCTGGTTTATGAAATTATTTCTGGTCATTTCAATTTGTCTGTTAGGACAGCAGAAAATTCTTCACTCGTTCCATTCCACGTGATTCCGATTCAAGTGGGAGCATGCAGCAGTGCAAAACAGTTCTCCTGTAGTATTTCAAATTATGAATTATACAGGGTGTCCGGAAATGATGAGCAAAAAATTTAAGGGTGATTTCTAGACTCAAAATAAATGGTACCGCTTCATATAAAATTTTTTCGAAAATTGATTATTACCGCAGTTACAGGGTGTTAAAGTTAAATTTTCCTCATAGTTTTTTTGCTCTACGTTTTGCCACGTTGATAATATTCCGACGAAATTTCGTATTTATGGCTTTTCCGGGATGAGCAAAACGAATTTGTGAACCATTTCTTCTCATCTTGAAGAGGGCGCCACAAACGAGCCTTCAATTTTGTTTGAATGATCCTAACTTTTTTGCGCTACAGTGTATACACTTGCTGAGTGAATATTTTCATTCTCTGGATTTTTTCACACAAAAAAGGTATACTTCTTTTGCTTCGATAAATCTAACCGTTTTCGAGAAAAACGTAAAATAGCATTGCCTGCATGCGATGAATGGAAAATCTTTTTTTTTGAACTTCGAACATGAAGTTCTTTATATTAATGGTCTATGGTTGCCACAGAAATACATTCTTTCGAAATAATTTTTAAAAAAATCTGTGAATGAAATATAATTTGAACACCCGTTAATGATCAATTTTCGAAAAAAATTTATGGGGAGAGGTACCATTTATTTTTGGTCCAGTAATGACCCCTGAATTTTTAGCTCATCATTTCCGGACACCCTGTATATCAGTAACAAATTAGCAATTTTACAACAAACAATACTTCAAGAGGGTGCTGAATAAATATGTTTTGAAATCTACGAAAGAACTTAGGAGGGAGATATTTCTGTAATATATTTTGTATAATTTGTTTTAGAAAATGAGCACTGCAGACTATATAAGGTGTTCCATCTCAGGACGAGCCATCCTGTATATTTTTTGTTTCATACCTAGAGATTGGAAAAATTTTACGAAACACGTCGAATGATTTTGTTTGGTTGATATCTTTTGACGTATATTTGAGGGCATTTCAACCGCTCAAAATTGAATAGGGAAAAGGAATTGAGTGATAGTGCATTAAGATTTTGGAGGCCTATTTACAACGGTGCATAAAGAACGTTATTTTAATGAACCGTTTACTTGAGCAACCTTGAATTATTTGGTCATTTTCATAATGTACAAGCCCATTTTTACTGAGCCCTTTTAGCAAACTTGGAAAATCTCAAAAAATCACATATTTGAAAAAAAAATAAATTTTTTTATCATACTAATATTAAAAAAAATTGATCTGAGTTTTTAAATCAAATTTTCAAATTGTCCCCCCCATCGACTTCCATGAAATATCCTTGACTGAAAACCGTTTCAAACATGGTTCAGCATAATTGGAGTTATTTGAGGACACTCATTCACAATTCCTTATTTTGTCCAATTTTTCAGGCAGTTTTCCAATCACTATAGGATGATAAATGTGTGGCTTGTCTGAGATGGAACACCCTGTATAGGTGAAACACACAAAAGACCAGGACGCATCGTACTATTTAAAGAGCAATAATCATTCATGTGGCCATACTGAATAACAACAGTTTACTCAGTAAACACCCAGAAAAAATATAGAAATACAGAGATCTTGCAGAACAGTGGAAACTGACGAACACCTATAAACATCCTCATTGGTAATGAAGCCCAAACCAAGAAGCCCAGGAGCTTCCAGGATCCTACCACCACAAGCCTGAAAACCTAGAAAGGGCTTAAATGTAGCTTAATCATTCTGATTTCTAAGTTATCTGGGATGAGCAGTATTTTGGGTCTTGACCATCTCTCGTAATGCTATAACATCGATGCAAGAACAATGAATGAAATATCGTACAGACTATTTCCTCGTTAGATCACACCCAAAGGTGAAGGAAATGGAAAATCAGATTGGAAAATTGAGTCGAAGCAATCAGGCTTATATTTGAGAATATTGTGATTTGACAAAAAAACTTAGTACAGCATTAAATTGAGACAAATATCTGCCAAGCCAACTGAGCTCTTCTGCTCCACGTTTCTACAGAATCTAACATGTATATATTAGTAAAAAATAGCGGGCCTAGGACCTATCCTTGAAGCACTCCTACTTTGATTTTTCTTGCTGTTGATCTTGTGCCCACTACTTTAAATTGGAGCTTCATATCCTTCATATAAAACTTATTATTAATATTGATTAAAATTTTCATAGATAGCACAAGTTGTCGAAGGCATTTTCCATATATCTCATCTATACGATATGAAGACAGCTAGGGGTTGTGTAGATGGACTTGTTGTTTCTTTTTTGTCCTTTCTTATCCGCGTTAGTTAATCTATCATGAACATTTTTTCTGACACTGCAACGTTGAATCGAATGAAAACGTCCGATAGAGTTCTGTTGAATAAACGTACTCACGGCTGAAACTCCCGTCACAATTGATATGTCATCCAACAAAAGATAACATTTATCGAAAAATATATTATACAAAGTCTCCACGGCGATCTGAGGCATCGGCCTGTGGCAAGCCCGTCTACGTCGAGAATTTAGGATCCGAGATAAGGGTTTTTTCTTGCTGATCTGTGACATTTGCTCAGTCGCAAATCTTCCGCAGTCAGCTAGTAGACAACCCTCTGAGTGATTTACGTCCGGAACGGGGACATCTTGCACGTCACACAAAAAAGGGATACGGATCCTCCTTCGCACGGCTTTAAAATATACACGTTTCGATTCGCCGGGGTCGCTGGTTTCACACAATTCCTGGTTGATATTCTACTCAGATTTCGCGATCGGCTTTTTCTACGAAAATATCATTTTGGTCGTTTCCGCTTCAGGAGCGTGAACCTTTCTGGGTTAACAATTCGTTTACACATTTTCTTCCTTAACACAATGTTGTGCTTCAATGAAAAAATCATTATTATTCCGACTCATGAAAAACGCTCATTCTTGCCGACCCAATAAATTTGACCTTGATGAGCTATGCGCAGTCACAAAAGTGTCAATTCCCAAATTTCAAATTCAATGATCACTATTTTGATAATGAAATGGGCGAATTTGCAATGACAATAAACTTCAAAATGCATTTTAATACTTCAATAATCAAAAGGTTGTTGTGAATAGCAAACGTTGCCAACGTTTTGATTACTAACAAATGAGAAAAAAAGCTGTCATTTGAATTTCGTTCGTGTCCAATTTTCGTCTTGGGTTTTTAACTGCTTAATATGTTTGTCGAGAGTCCAATTATTAATAAAAGTGACGAGTTGGTTGTTCCTCTGGATATTGATGAGTCTGCAAGAAGAGCAAATCTGGAACTCCTACCTAAAAAATCTGTTCAGCAGTACGATATTGCATATAACAATTTCCTGGCCTGGTGGAAATTGAAAAATGTAGAAGGAAACTTCAGTGAAACTGTTTTCCTGGCATACTTAGAAAAAAATAAAAAATTAGGAGTTCATCAACTTTGTGGAGCAAATTTTCAATTATAAAGTCAAGCGCCCTTGTTAAAAATGGTGTGGATGTTAGAAAATATTTTAAGGTAATAGCCTATTTAAAACGGAAAAGTGAAGGATATCGTCCCGAAAAATCGAAAATTCTCACTCGTGAACAAGTCGAAAAGTTTATAAAGGAGGCACCAGATGAGAAATACTTGATGCAACTATTTTCGGATTATTTGGAGCCTGTCGGCGTGAAGAATTGTGTAATTTATCAGTGGAAGACATCGAAATAACAAATAAATCATTGGTTATACAACTTCCAAATACAAAAACGAAAGTTTTTGTATTATTGGGAAGTATGTAGACTATTTTCATAAGCATCGCTCCTTTCTGTCATCAAACATCGTCGTTTTTTCCTGAAATACATGAATAATAAATGCACTGCCAATCCATTTAGTATTAATACATCTGGGAAAATCCATCTATTGTTGCTGAATTCTTCAAACTGCCAGTACCAAAGCAATATATAGGACACTGTTTTCGAAGATCCTTCGCTTCATTGCTAGCAGAATCAGGAGCAAATATTACGGATATAAAAAAACATGTTGGATGGAAGTCTACGACGGTAGCAGAGGGCTATGTTGATCATTCCATTGCATATAGAAATGTCATTGCCGAAAATATTCTCCCAACTTCAATCGATTTTGGATCATCATCATCCAATATTGAACTTGCCGAGGATTCTAATAATGTGTTGCAAAGCTCCCTAACGTCACAGGGCATTAATGTTAGTAATTGTTCTAGTTTTACGATTAATATTAATGTTCATATGTAATGACTGTTAAATATAGATGATAAAAATTTGCTAAAAATATTTTTAACACTAATAATAAAAATATTTTTAACACGCTTCCACGTAAACAATCAATTTTAACATTGTTTGCTGTCATTAAAAGTGTAACTTTTAATGGCAGTTGTACAAAAAATCTTTATTAAGTCTCTTGGGACTTAAGAGAGTGCTGTTGCCACCAGCACTCATGCTTCTTGTTAAAATATTACTTACCACGTTTTTTGGATTTTTTTTAGAAAAATTTAGATGACCTTATGATATTACTTACTCTTTTTAGGATGTGGTCACTGTTGAACTTTCGGGTCAAAACAAAAATTCTAATCGATTGAAACAATGTAATGGACTATGTATACACTCCTAGGTCACCCCGTACATATAATATTAATAATTAATTTTCCTGATCGATTCCATTATGCAAAATTATGAATCACATGTAAAAGAGTAATTTTATTTTTGTAGAATGGCTTCTCGCTGAATATCGCCTCTGAATCCCTGTAATTTTCACCAATATCGACGAGATTATATCCCACACATTCGTCGAATGCGACCAACATTTACCGGTTATCCTAACGACGTGCCGTAAATCTATCAGTCAAAAGGCATTAATTAAAAACGAGTATTGTGTATGTGATTTTCAATACTATGTCACGTCTAAATCGAGAGTTATGAGGCGGACGAATGGAAGAACATTGACATGGAACCGTCATTGAATATTTTATATAAAACGATAAATTATTGGTCGAGTTGTCTTACAATCCAGAATGGGCCCGAAACAATATGAAGAGGCGTAGTTGATTCGTTGACGAAGTGGATTTCCGACGAAAATGGTATTTCAGGATGCGATATTCGGTTTTTCGTGTTGAGTCACATATATTCGATGATAAAGGTTTTTATTGGTTCTTATATCGGTTTTTTTCACCAATGCATATATTGAAATCCCCCCTATCTGATGATTTCAGAAATATAGTCAAGTACAAAAGAAAGGCAACAATATTCTGAGGAGAGCTCTGTACAGTCATCCTCACAAGCTTATTAAAATCTCGAAAAGTCTGGTCAAAATTTCTATTCAAAAACCAAATTCGGTCGAAAATATGTCATTTTGACTTTTTTCTTGGTACTGATTCTTCTAGATTCAGAGGTTTATTTTAAACAGTGAAATTAATTCATCACCCACCGTTTACAAGAAATTGACATTGAAGTGACTAAATTAGCTGACGTTTACAGGAAACTATATGAGCTAGCAGTAAACGTACAAAAAATTGATTCCTGCCCCTGTGTAAAATGAAAACAATGAATATTTTGATGAACATAAAAAGGAGAATAGGATAAAAATGTTCTCATACATATTTTTGTTGCTTTTCTTACACACTATGATTAATTGAAATTTATTCGCAAATAGAGATTATAGAAAGTAATACAGTATTCTTCATTGTTGTTTGGCTACTGCTGTATCACAGGTCCATAAAACGCCGTATTAAATTTTATTTCTATCTATTTAGACGCATAAAAGATCAATTCATTTTCAAATGACCTAATAAAAGACGACAACGATTTTATTATTTATAAATCGATCGCAGACCGGACATATAATAACCATAGATCACCGAAAAGTGCAATAAAAAGGAGTTCAATAAAATCGTATATACGCTATAAAATATTTTATAGGGCGACCTTTGAGATAAAAGAAAGATGCAGTGTTGGTATAACACGTATCGGTTACCTCAGCTTAATATTCAAAGATTTTCTCTTCGCGATGTTGATCATTTCCAATTTTCGAATCGAACTTTTTTATATGTGAACCTTTTCTTATTTACTAAAAAAAATTAAAAAGGTCGAAATAAGTCAATCAAACTCATAACTATTAAATATAAAATATATCTATACTCACCCCCATCAAAAATGAAATTTCGTTCGGAAGGCAGTAACTTACCTGGAATGAAATTATTAAAAATGAGTAAATAATTCAGAAGAAGAAATACATGCAATAAAATACAATTTCAGAATCATCCTTGATACAGATAATTACTAAACACCTGGGAGACAATCAAATGTAATTGCACAATTAATTGTATCGACAATCGGTATACGTTTTTTCTAGAAGTGATCATTTAATTGCGTTCATTGACATTTCGTTAGATTCGTTGATTTTAACCGGTTAGTCTCTGGTTTTTTTCTGGGATCGGGAAAATTAATTCGAATTAGGATATTGAAAAATTAAGATGAGTTTATTTGTGCTGTACTTGTACCTTGATTCATCAGAGCTTTTATTCGGTTCCATGTTTTTGAACTCTTTATTGTTATCATAAAAAATATATTCAACGTACAACTGTTATCTGAGCTAGCTATACAACAATCTATATTTCTGATTTATTCTAAATCACGCTAGACAAGGCATAAGTTACAAGGTCGTCGTTATAATTGTGAAACTGCCAGTAAATCTTGCACAGATGACTAAAGTGTATGCAAAATTGAACAACTTCTTGTGCGAAATGTGGATAAATGGAATATGTAATGAAATTGTTTTTTTATCTGTCGATGGCTAATTAGGGAAACAAATTTAATTAAAAGATCAGCCTTCAACTGCCAGCATAGCAGAACGAATCAATGAATCAAAGATACGACTATGCAGAATCATAACTAATTTGAATCAGTTGTATAATTATTATACTATTATGCAAGTATTTTTCATGAGGATCGTGAATTTCTGAAGCAGATTGTCAATGATATAACATTCTTTGTTTCAGGAAGCTATCAGATGTGAGGGGAGAGTAGAACTTAATTTTTATCTGTGGGCACGGTAGTGCCCCCGCTAAGACGAGCCAAGCGAAGCGCCGCGCCGGGGCACTACTACCTATCTTTTCTCGAAGTGTTTTGTCGTATTTTTGAACCCTCATTCCTTGAGTTTGGAATATAGTAGATGAGTAAAATCCTCAGGATATAATACCAGTAGTGAACTCATCAAACGTGCAGAGTTTCAAGTGCATAGCTCGCACAATTCAGATTTTATAGATATCTAAAAACCCCCAATTTCGTCACTCACGCATTGATGATCATAAAAACTGTCAGGGTACTTCCCGATCTCCTATCAAGTTGAAATTTGGTATGTGAGCTAGTTTCAGTACACAAACAACAGAAAAATTCTTAAACTTGAAATTTTCACCACCCAACCCTTAGAACCACGGGCTATATAAGTTTCTATGAGACTTCCGCCAATTTTGATGCTTATGGTCTGAAAATATATACGGAGGACTGCTAGTTATAAATGACTACACTCTTCACCTTCAGAAGTCCTTATTTCACAAACTCTATGCCTTGGTCAAAATAAGTGACTTTGCCGTTTCGTAACTAGGAGAACTATTGTATAACAGAAAAGTTATGAACAGCGAATGAATTTTTCACCTTAAGCTCACGTGGTGAAATAGAAACGTCCAAGTCACTTATTTCGACCAAGGCATAGAGTTTGTGAAATAAGGACTTGTGAAGATGAAGAGTGTAGAGTTACCAGCTTGGCTCTACACGAAATCTGATAACTTTTTGACAATGTTAGAAATACGGCGTCGTCTTGGCAATATTTTACATGAAATAATTTTTTGTTGGCATAAAAATATTCAAGAAATTCACTGAAGCTAATCGTCGAATATCTCATATAATCCACATTCTGCATAATGACCCATTGCAATCCAGGAATAACTTAAAAGCTCTTTTCAAGATCATGTATAGTAAGTTAATGGAAGCTGTCAAGGTGGGAAAAAAAATTAGTAAATTTTAGCTAGTACCAACGTTTCGCAACCAAAAATTGTTACGTCTTCAAGCTTGAAAGATACAGATCATGGTCATCAAATCATTATATATGAAATTAATATTGAAGAAAGAAGACAATATACCACAAAAAAAAGAAACAACATTACATACCTAACAAATAGGCCTCATCTCGGGCCTAATATAGAGTCACGATCCGCATTGAATTAAAACTCATATAGAAGCCAAATTACGCATTAAAAAATTGATGGAGAAAGGAGAACCTAAGACCATTGCCTCATTTAGAATATAAAGAAGTCCTAAATTCATAGAAGATATCAGTACGGAAAAAAAGAATATCTCGAGGATTGTTCTCTCCAAAAACTTGTCAACTGCTGCAGAAGAGGGCGATGGGAGTTTTCGCAACAAGCGTTTTTAATGAATACTGAACATTCAAGTAATATTGGCCTGGACTCCTCTACTTGAATGTTCCCAGATTTCATTGGAAATTGAGGCATTTTCAAACTTTATTGTTTAAAAGCTCGTGTCTTCGTACACATTTTTGGTTCCCAGACGTTCTATTCGCAACAAACTTTACCCCGTTATCTATGGTAATTAGTTCTCAATTATGCAGCATATGTCTCTATTATCGCGACAGTCGGACCTTGTACCACGTCTCAGGTGCGACTGATTTACGGCCACAGTCTATCCGTCTGTCCGTAACGTTACGGGGTGACTGATGGCATGACGTTCCTCTGCACCGACTCCCTCATGCCCGGTCCGTATGTTCTACACGGCTGTTACTTGATTTGTGACCATGTTATGTGTCAATCCGGTCAGATAGTGGGAAGTACATGTATTCCTGATCAGTGCCTGAAAGTCTAATAGCCCGTTTTAATGGGATATATGAGGTATTTAAGGCTGGATGTGGCGATCAACACCTACAAGTTGAGATGTTACCGACGATAATAGGGCCGGGATTGAGACGAATATCGCACGAGGAACAATTTTTCTCAGACAAAATTTCCACATCAATTCAACCGAAAAATCTCGAAACGAAAAAATGGAATGAATCATACAACATGAAGAAATGACAAAGGAATTTATCCATTTCAAATGTGGTCAAAATTATTGATAATAGGTTGTGCTTTCAAATTTTGGAGTTTTTTTCAATTTCCTACCTTCTTGAATCTTCGGAAATTTAAGCCGTTCCGAAAAAACTTATAAAATGTGAACCAGAATTAAGCTAAATAAGCCAGCTTCTCAATACAGTAGAACCTCGATTATCCGAACTCTCGATTATCCGAACCCTCAATTATCCGAACGTTTAATCATCAGGACGTAGGCGTGAATTTGTTGATTTTGTGAGTTTAAAATTGATTATTTCATGAAAACAATGTTTGATTCAGTTCACTGTTTTTATTCGATGTTTGAACTCACCTGTTCTTATGTTCTTTGTTTGATCTTGTCCCAAGAATCCCACATTTATAACAACTAGTCTCGTTTCTAATTAGTACGGATAACCGAGGTTTTACTGTATACAGAGTGAGTCTTTGACTTGTACATATATTTTGGAAACAGATCCTTGAAGTTAAAAAAAACACTTTCTTCGAATACAGTTTTTCCCATTCATCCTGGATAAAAAAATAAAGCCAGAAATTCAATACTATGAATCTTTTTAATATAAAGATTATTTCCAATATCAAAATGTACTATCCTAGGTTGAGCATGGAAGCCATTGAGATTTATAAACATAAAAGCAACATAAACAGAAAAGAAGAGGCCCCTTTTTCACATAGAGCCAGGTTATCGACCTCAGAAAAAACAAAGATCAAGCCCATACGAAGCGGGAGCGATGGGCCAAACAACATCGCGCACGTAAACTCACCACCTTTTGCCGCCATTAACCGAAGTGTAGAGAACACTTCCGGTTCGTCAGTATCAGAAATTCAGCGTTCAAGGTACAATCTTAGACCAATAATCCACTGAAGATGCCAACCCCAGTTGAAAGTGAAATTATTCCTAATGGACCACTGCCATTGAGCCCGGAAGCCTCTTTCCATATCAGTCCTTCCGGTCGTGAAAGCCTCAAACTACTTTTTAATATAGTTGGCTTCACTGAAAGTCACCAGGTTTTTTTCAATTTTACACATTTCAATCACAATTTTCAAATAATAAATTACACGAAAAATTGGCATTTCACCAGATTTTACCTAGAATTATTTTATTCTCCAAAATGGTCTTCGTTGAAGATTAACAACATCAATAGAAACCTAAAATTCTGAAAATCATTTCATTCAATAAAACTGTTTGCGAGATATATTTGAAAATTAAAGTTTCTGAGCCTGTATAATTTCCACCGAGACAAATCACAACTTTTCAAAAAAAATCTATTATTCACAATATTCTCATTCTATTCACCTAACGTCATCAAGAAAGAATAATAGTATATTCTAAAACAAGTTGCACATTCAGCTCCTATTCCAACACGAATGCGAAATTCGCATGAGTGTTGGAATTGCCTATTTCAGTCAAGTTTTGTGAAATACTATCGAAATTCAAATAAAAATTCAGATTAGTAACTTTTGTATTGTATCTTGGTAGTTGATGTGACTTACGAAATTTTACAGATTACGGAATTTGAATTGATTTAATTTGAAAATTGAGAGGATCAGAGGTCAGTACTGACAACCACAACACGAAAAATATAACTGAAAACAATGCTGTAATGAATTTCATTACAGCACTAGTTTTAGTACTGTAATGAACTCATGACGATACTGAAATAGAGAAAAAAATTCATATAACCTGGAACTTTCTAACATATATCTCTTCTATGCTGTGTATGTTTCATATTTCCTTTCAGAAAAGCATCCGTTTAATGAATCAGTAAGAAACAAATCAACACACCATGTCAGATTCAAATTCATTGACCAAATGATGGGTTCAAACCATGTGAAAAAGTTATGGGCTCTTTGTATGGGTGCATGTTTCAACGATGTACCGTCTTTTACGAACGGCTGTGTTTGTTAAACAAAAATGTCACCTGAGACTTGAGTGCCGGCTTATTCCGGTTCTTCAAACAGACCATTCATAATAAATTGATAAACACACTCTTTATGAGAACATCGTGGCTTCGCTTTATTTTCATTTCATCACATCCATTTCCAGGATGAAATGACGATAAACAATACCACCTTTCTTATTTTTTCTGAAGATCAGCATGGTGTGGTATTTCAGATCGATCAATACTGAGGACACTGGAAAAAATCCAGGACCACGCTTTCACCCCACGTAATCTGAAGAAAAATTTGAGTTGCTATAGATTGACGAGAAATTGATTTTTTTACTGAACTCATGAATCGTCGAGAGATGCCTTTCACTAACAGATACTCTGGATGGAGGAAATATGTCCATCGATGCGGTATTGTACGGAATATCCAATATCGAAAAACCTTTGATGTGATAGAAGTCATCTTCAGCTTTTCATAACTTTGAGGATATTGAAAACTACTTCTCTTCATCGTAAATTAAACTTGATTGATCTAGGAAATGAGTTTCCCTGTGGCTGTGGTTTTTTCATGGAATTCTTTTCTATTCGCAAATTTCATTCAAAATATGTCTTTCACACTGCATCTATTAATCATTCTGGAAATGAATGAACATTAAAACTTTTTCAATTAGTTGAAGCCTCAGGTTATAACATCTTCAAAATCCTGAATACAATAAAACCTCGATTATCCGAACCTCGATTATCCGAACGCTGACTGAGTTTTAGTGGCAAGAGAGAAAGAGAAAACATATTATAATGATGCATCGAGAGAGATGCACGGAGAAAAATAGACAAACAATTGAAAAAATAAAAATATTCTGACGATTCTGCTGAGTTGAATGAAATATAGAAATTGTCTGACGAAGGAGTCTAATTTAGACTCCGAAAAATTACGCCCTAGAGTTCGGAGTGTTTTCTCTTTGTTTATTGTTAGGCAACATTTTTTTATAAAGATTTGGCCCCTAACAAATTAGTGCTCAAGTTTTATGCAGGGGCCTTTCTTGTATTATTGAAAAAAAAAATTTTTTCATTTCTTTTGTTTTCAGAGACTGGGAGAGAAAACCCTAATAAAACTTTCAAGATGATGCAAAGACCCCTCAGAAAATATTTCAATAGATAAACAAAAAGAAGACAGCAGAAAAAAGGAAAAAGACATTTTAGTTTATGAGATCAATCATACTATCCAACTTGGAAAATTCCTTTTGGTATAATCCAGCATTAAAAAACTTTTAAAACTGCTCGATTTAGTAACTTTTCTTACTCGTCTTCATATTATACAGGGTGAGTCTTTGACTTGTACATATATTTTAACCGTAGATTCCTCTGGTCAAAAGAAACACTTTTTTCATCTTCCATTTTTTCCGATTCGTTTTCGTTGAAAAGGCTGTCGAAAATCCATAAAAAAATTTAATTTTCAGTTATATTTCGCAAACGAATCTGTCGAATGAAGTGATTTTCGGAATATAGTTTTTCGTAAACGTGATTAATCTATCCCCAAAACAAAATTCCACTAACATCCGCCAGTTTCTCAATTATGACCATAACATTTCATAAATTCACCAGAATTTCGAAGAGTCTAATTGTAAACAGTAAATTCAATGTGATGAGATGAATATTCATTCATTTTGGAATATAAAAGTATTCTTGTTATTTTCTTGTACAACCCGCTGTTTACGAGTAAATCCATATTGAAAGAATAAAATTTTCTGAGAAATTCTATAAATTGGGTACTTTGGCTGAATGTAACTCTGTCGAAAATATGCGCAGAATTCAATTTTCTTCCTTTTCATTGAATTATGAAGTATATTAAACATAATGATGAGTATATTCTGAAATGTTAAGTCAAATTTCAGATAACAAATTATTCACAATAGCGTTATAATTGAAAAAAACTATCAACACACAATGACATTTTATCATTATAATGTGTTTAGTCTATGCACACTCTACACTTTATAATAGGTCTATGATCTATGGTTACGGAGTTCTCACCTAACTGGCAACGTTCAGCTTAGCGGTGACATTTGTTTATCTTTGGAAATGAAAGGTTATGATTCTGTTGGAGAACCTCAGGAAATTTTATAAACAACTATAAAAAATGATTACATACTGAAGATATAGGTGATATCAAGCTGAATACTTCATCATCAATAATGGAAAAGAAATCAAGAGAAAAAAATTCAACATTTGCCGCTAACGAAATTCTGTATGACGTGTAAGTATTCATTGAAGGTACATTTTATAAATTCGGTAATTATTCAGAACTAACAAAATCCTACTTCATCTTTCGTCGAATAGGATTGAAAAAGTAAGTTGACGCTTGTTTGTATTGTACAGTTGCTTATTATTTCCAAGTTTTGAATGGCAGGCATATATCTATGATATCCAGGAGTGGCATAGCTCATTATAAAAGTTTAAAATGGCTATATATATATATATATATATATATATAAAACGCTATCGTTATCGTCAGAAGATCCGAAAAGAATAGAATAGAATACCAAAACCAAGAAAACGATCGTTTCGTGGAGCTATCGATACGCTTTAGCGTAGTACTTCTAATGTTTTCAAGTAAGTATCTCTTCTATTGTCTTTCGAATATCATCTGTACTTTCTGTAACTTTCATGATTTTATCCTAACCCTATTCGAGCAAATACACTTTTCGTCGTTCACTAACGATCAAATTCAATAACTGAGAGTCATATCAAAAAAACAAAACGTCTCCTCCGCCTGAATAATACCGGTACAAATTGCAGCTGACCACCCCTGAAAATTTAATAAATTCACGTGGAATAAATCGTCCCTTGAACCGCGCCGCGGGTCAGACGGAGAGCGTCGTGTCGCGTTGCAGATCTGCAACAGCATCGCCGCCGTGTCTGAAGTTCGCAGCGGTCCCCAAACCCCCAGCTCGCCTCCCAAGCATCACCCTCTGTAGCTGTCCGTCTCCCGTCAGCGTCAGCTCTTCGATCGATCAGTCTGTGGCTCAAAGCAATGCACGCTCAGGTCAAAAGACGTCTGCCCGGGCAGCAGCGACAATCCCCCCTCCCGTCTCGCCCCCCCTGCCCCATGCCCCCAGACCCTGGCCTACTTGACGGACTCACGCCACGTCACGGGACATTTCAATCTCCTCCTGTTTTATAGACTTGATCGGACAGTGTTTCAACTTCTTTGATGTGATGATTTGGGGTGCTCGCCGGTAATTGGAGGGGTGGGGGTGGGAGGACGTCGGTTTGCCGACGGTTTCATGCCCAGGCTGCTGTTCGATCGTTTAATTCAGACCATGTTATGGTACTGGGAGGGACACTGACCTTTTCTTGATCAAAGATTACTCGCCCTACTGGCTCACTTTTAAGCCCCCACCCAAGGGGTTATTCTTACACAAACACAGAATTTATTTTCTTTGAAATATACTCAATTAAAAAAATTGCTCCTATGTTAACTCTTCCACTACTTTATTAAGAGCGAATAAGTTGGAAAAAATTGTTGCCTAACAATAAACGAACAAGAAAACCTCGACCTATTAAACGATCTAGCAGAGGAATAGACAATAAAAAACAAGATGAACAACTACTACAACTCGTATAAAACAATAAAACCTGGGATTCCACAAGGCACAGTTCTTGGTCCTCTTCTATTTTCAATATACATAAACAAAATGAGCTGATGAAACGGTACTTTAATGTAGTGGAATAACTTGGGAGGAAGCTCATGCCAAAGCTACAGAATCTTAATCTGTCGAAAAACTTCCCTTTCTGTCATCTTCAGATCACTCAAATTTGGTTACATAAGAAGGATTTCCAAATCTACACAGAGCAAATAACATGGTCTAATTTTCGATCAGCAGCTGAAATGGGGATCACACCTCATATTAAGTAGTAAAATGGGGAAGAATCATAGATTCAGAAATATTTTGGATCATGGGTTTCTCATACTTATGGCGGTATTCTACTTTCATCTGTAAGCGAATCTGTAACTTTTCATAAGTTTACAGGACAATTACGATTCTCGACGCTTTCTATAAATCTGTAGCTTACAGGTGATCGGAAACATATCGAGAGCAAAGATTATAATCTTTGATCGGAAGTTATATTGTGTGGTTATGTTGAATGATTTGTTTTAGTCACATAATATAAAATACTTTACTGAACTCAACTAGTTTTGTAATTCATCTTTGTACTTCGTTTGTTAATTTCTCATTCTCGTTGTAACGAACACGAATTGAACAAAAATATCCAATAATCAATACATACGAGCCAAAATGATAGAAAAATAAATTCTATTCTATGATCTTATTACGAAGTAGTTATGATCTTATTAGGGAGTAGTTCAAAATTGACACTTCTAATACGAGAGTTACAGAAAAACTTCCAGAATGTCATAATTTACGAATCTGTAAGTCAGCCACATACAGATCCATAGATAAATTACAGATCAATCGTAAGCTACAGATTCGTAGCTTACAGAGAAAAAGCAGAATACCGCCATTACTTATATAACTTGTAGGTGTGTGAAAATTCTGCTCTCAAAATATGGTTCAAAAAACCGCGTTTATTGCCAACTTTAAAGTTATACTTTAACCTCACATTATTTAACTTAATGAGCCTGTATGTTTCGTACAGTCTATCATAATTTTTCTCACATTCATATTCAACTGAGTCGAACTTGAACGAAAGTCTGAAATGCCTCTCATGCATTGGAACTATTGTCGACGCTTTTAAACCTATTGAAATTTATTTATAAATTTCAAGGTGGTTTCAAGGATACATGAAGTAACGAAAGCATTTCTGAAATGGGTGGTTAATTTGAAAACAATTTAATTCATTAAAAAAATTAGTTTGTTCTGCTTTCGTTATTTTTTATTTTAACTAAGAATTAAGATGGAGATTCAGAATTTTGGGTAGATTGGAAAAGACCTCGTTTTTTTCTGTTTATAGAAATGTATAAAGATGTTCTTCAAGATCACTTAGAGATTCAGGATGTCCTTCAAGATCCTTAAAATTTTTTCAGTTAAAGGGGTCGGGATTTTTGTCTGTTTTTTTTCAATATTCAATTCAATTAAAATTCTTCTAGAACGGTCAATTCAAAACGTGCACAATAACCAGATGTTAGCATTTCGTAAAATCATTTTAATATACAAAAGAATATGACAGAAGAATAATAAAAATTACGGCATATGAAAAGAGGAATATTAATTAGCAGAAAACATTCTGAATTATATATATTTGTTTTCAAGAAACAAAAAAAAACACAGTTCAGAAAACTGTCTACTCTCAAATGAAAATCTACAGTTATGGTGTGTTCTCTAAATGCTTCAATTTTGTTGATATGAGAAAAAAGAAAGATTTATAGCCCCCTGAAAGCACAAAAACATGACTCTGAAATAACATGTTACCGAAATTGTGGCCTGACAATTAGATATAGTCCGGCCTTTTGATCTTCAGTGTCTTGGTGATGAGCAGACATATCATTTGGTAAATTGATTCGACCCATGAGCTATAAAAATTTTGGCGCTAGTCAATTTCGGCCAAATTATGACGAACTTAATACGTTTACGTTTATCGTGAACCGGAAAATTATCTTGAAGAAACATAAAAGCGGTAAGGTCGTCCAAAAGATTTTGTCTTGACGGTAATTTCACTAAGTGCTAAGGAGATTCGATGAAAGTTGGGAGAAGAGACGAGAGTCTTCTGAATGCAACCCAGTCACCGCCTACGTGGCGTCTGCAGGCAGTTTATGGTGGATGAAGTGACGTAATGATGGGTATTGAAGATTTGATGATATGGAATATGTCCATCATATTGATTTATCATTTCCTCTATTTCTCCAATGATTTTAATCATAGATTATTTTCGAAATTGAACGCTTTTTTAAGTAATATTATATATAGTATATTATTTATGACAAACTTTCAGAATCTTCAAAATTAAGTTTTAAATGACTCACAATCGATTGAAATGAATTATTCTAACTTCTTAATGCCACCAATTTATTTAATCACTGCGATAAAAAGTTTTCGAAATGGAAGACTCATGGTGGTCTTCGATTTGAACGACACATGAATAGACGTCGTTACGAACTGACTTTTTTTATTTGCACAATTTAGGAAAACGGGAAATTAAACGATTGAGTGAATGAATTACCTTGTAAAACAACTCTGCATACGAAATATCCTTGCAAAATTGCAATTTCCCTGTAGAAGGAAATATGCGGAAATATTCTGCAATAACACATCATCTGTACAACACATTTTTCACAATCTACTAAGATTTATTAATGATATTCCGTACCCTGAATATACTTTAGTTATATATAATTAACTATGATAAGTATAATGAGCTTTCATACGTTCTTGAAACATTGTTGCCTCTAACATAAATTCAAAATGAATTGAAATATAAGTGAAACAGGAAAATGTCACTTCTTACCATAATTACTATTTCTTCGACTACGCCAACAATAAATTTCGACCTAATGGGTTATTTGCATATATGTTAGTCCTTGTGAATCACCTACTAATTCGTTTCGATAACCTGCTTACACTCGCATATTGAAATATGAATTCTGTATATTGTACCAACGCTACTCATGTACATGTTGTTGGATGCTTTTTTTTTTCAATCCAATATTCGTGAAGATTTTTTTTTCAAATACGGAAGTATTTCAGGTAGGTATTTCAAAATTATCAAATGGTAAGTATAGCTCGAAAATTACGAGGGAGAAATGAAAATTTTAAGATACTGAATGATTATAAAATTGTGAAAAGGAAATATTTGTTGGGGGCTATAGTTTCATGAGATAAATCGTTTGTTTTCTAGCTGAGTAAGTTTTTTCTCATCGACCAAATTAAAGTGGATTATCAGAGGAATGGACTCACAGAAAAATTGTTGGGGATGAAACATCACATAAAGGGTGTTAAAAACAACACCGAAAAATTTCAAAAGATGATTTCTTGGCCAAAAATAGGATAAGTTTGTATTATAAAACTCTTTCGAATTCTATAACTCTTATTGAGTTATAATTTTTGAAAGGATCGATAGATTTCTCAGGTTCGATATTTTTTTTGAACACAGTATAAAATTTGACGGTGTAAATTATTCAGAAGATTCACAATTTCAATGAAATGCTATACTGAGAGAAAAATTTTGTTCGATAAAATTGTTTATGAGATATAACTGATCATTATATGGTTTCATTGAATTTCAACAGCTTGCATCTTTTCAACATTTCAACCGAACCTAAACGAAGGAAAAAGGTAAGAAAAAAGCTTTATTTCGTCCCATCAGGAATGTTCTTCAGAATATATATGTGCAAGTCAAAGACACACCCTGTACCACCTAAATATAAGTTCGTAGCGGTATACAGGGTAGTTCAGAATGTATTCATGTATTTGAGACGCTCATAACTTTTTTAAGAAGAGTCATAAGAGTGTTCAAATATTGTCCATTTCATTCCTTATAATCTATTATGTTTCTTTTGAGATGAGAAGAAGAAAATTCAATGTACCCAAAAAGTGGATTTTCCAAGAAAAGATAACAACCAGATAACACTTTTTGCGATTCTAGAGAAAAAAATTGGTATGGCAAATGATGTCATATATTCTCTTCTGAGGGGATATTATCGAGTTTAGAGATTCCATAGTCTTCATGAAAATATCATTTTTTTGAGATTTCCACGTACCTAATTGTAAGCTGCCATTTACATAATTCTTACTGATTTTGTGTTTTCAACTCTTCTCAATTTCTCTAGAATCCCAAAAAAAGGATATTTAGTTGTTTTTAATGAACATGTAGAAAGACTTTTCTTGTGGAAAACTTGAATTTTCTCATCATTTCGTTATGGGTTAAGGCCTATGTCTTATCTTAGAAAAAAACTTAAGGATATGAGGAAGACAATGAAAAATATTCATGAACTCTATGACTGTCCTATCAAAAGTTATGAGCCTCGCAAATACTGGGCTTCATTGTGAGCCACACTGTATACAATATATGAAAATGGGATGGTTTATTTATCACCCAATCTCGAGAGAATCACTGATCCGATTTACATGAAATTTTGCATGGACATAGCTGTCTATTACATAAGCCTTTTTATTGCAATATTTCCAAATTTTTCAAGAAGTGGACCATTTAAATGACCCCACGACACATTTTGATGTAGGCTGCTTCGTGTAGTTCAGAACCTAGGTGGTTTTTAATTCGATTTGTACTTTACATTCTGTCATCCGAAAATTTAGCACTGAAGTTACTACATTCGTGTTGGAAGTGAACTCTGATTCGATGTTGAAAATCTCGCAACAAACCAATTAATCCAAATCGAGACTACAAATTCTCGTAGGGAACACGACGTCAGAATCTGCGACTCTGCTATATTTCACATTTAACGAAAAAAGAAACAACGAGACAGGCCGTTGCATACCTTCATCGATGGCAACGTCCAGTAAAGTCCCTGTCTGGTGGTCAACTTCTATAACGGCCATGATAAACCTGCTTGATTGACGGTCATCAGGAGGTAACTGGCGAGGGGACAGTGTTCGCAGGTAAGTGCATCGATAAAACTGAATTAATGTCGAAGGAACGGATGAGAAAAAAGCGATTTATCTTCATAATCTCCAAAACTACACAGGTCGGTGTCGATTAAATTGTTCGAAATGAAGTTTGGGGAATCAACGAATAAGAAATATTAGAAAAGGTTTTTCCATGTACTCTCTTTCTCGAGTATAATCAGGTTACAAACTGAAATCAAAGTATACAAACGTTTCACCCTTCTCAAAAAAAAATCATTCACACTTTCCGCTGCAGGATCAGTCTTTATACATCAATTTCTTTAATCTTATGTAGAATTAACCTCCATTTGTCGAAATACTCATTCATATTTGTTTACTATAAATTTACTATAATAATATGGAGAAAGTGGACAAATTGACTATTCTTTGAATAACAATTGAATGATTACTTTCTCTATTTCAGTATACTAATGAGTTCATTACAGTACTAAAAGTAGTGCTTTAATTAAACTCATTACAGCATCGTTTTCAGTTATATTTTTCGTTTTGTGGTTGTCAGTACCGACCTCCGATCCAATCAATTTTCCAATCAAATCAAGTCAAATTCCGTCATCTGTCAAAATAGTAAGTCACACCAACTGCCAAGATACAATACGAAAGTCACTAATCTGAATTGTTATTTGTATTTCGAAAGAATTTGACAAAATTTCACTGCAATAGAGAAAATATCGTCTAATACTGGTTGCAGAAGGGAATTCCAACACTAATGCTTTCGAAAACGAGCGACGAAGGAGCATTCGTGTTGGAATAGGAGCTCATTCTGCAACTTGTTTAAGAATATACTATTATCGACTCTTAATCTAATAAAAATAATATTTTCAGGAAATTCCCATCATCATTTATATTTTAGAATTATAAAATGATAATAGTTCATCACTTATTGAAATGATTTTCGAAAATGTAGAATATCTTGAGAAGGGTGAGTACTTAACTTATGCATATTTTTTCAAAAAAAGATTTCTAGAATAAATAGGAAACATAAGTTTATGGTCATTTCTGATTTCTCGAGGTTGAAAGGGTGCACTCGAGATGTTGAAAATCCACTGTCATTTTCAATTACATCATGCAGAAGAATTTATCCATTGGAATGATCTTAGAATAGTATATTCTGCATGTATAGGTCTCGAAACAGAAAGATCAAAAGTGTGTTAAATAAAAATAATAATAATAATAAAACAAGTTGCAGAATGGGCTCCTATTCCAACACGAATGCATGAGTATTGGAATTGCCTTCTGTCACGAGTATAAGGCGATATTCTCTCTATTTCAGTCAAGTTTTGTGAAAGACTCTCGAGATTCGAATAAAAATTCAGATTAGTGATTTTTGTATTGTATCTTGGCAGTTGGTGTGACTGACGAAATTTGACAGATTACGGAACTACACAACCACAAAACGAAAAATATAACTGAAAATGTAATGAGTTCATTACAGCACTACTTTTAGTACGGTAATGAACTCATTACGATACTGAAATAGAGAAAGATAGTTTTCACTGCATCTACATGTTGTAGTTACTTGATTAGAGCCTAGATCAGGGCTCAACTCAGAAAAATAGTAGAATGCTATTCTAATGAATATTTAGCGATTTTGGATAATGAGAGCATTCTTCATTTTTCTCATGAAATCATCCCAAAAAAATTTGGTGTTTTCGCTAAATTCACCTCTGTTTAAAAGATCGACAGAATTGAAATTTTTGCTACATTATGTTCAAGGTTTAAACTTCGAGCGGTACGTTATGATTGCCAAAACTTCTGTGGTATAAAATTATGAAAGACTGCAATTCGAAGCATATTTACGAATCATAGACTCACTCTGCATATTTTCGATAGTTAACATTTTAACGAACTGAGAAAAAATTAAGACAAAATATTTTTACTTTCAGAGGTTGAAGAAAAAATGAAACATTTGTAAACAAAAAAATTAAGTAACACAGTTGTTAAAATTCTGTGGGTACTTCATAGGAGCTGTTGTTAGTTCCTCAAAATCATGTATGTAGAACGCAATTAGCTGAGGAATTCCTCTTGCTCCACGAAAATAATCCGGAGAACCGAAACCAACATAATTCGAGGAGGATCGACAGGGTGTTGAAGCAATCTCATCTTCCAATCGTCCACCATATCGCATTTAATGGTATGTAGCCATGCAGCGGTCATCGAGCTACGATGTCACATTATCCCAAGGACTGGTTTTAAGCATCCACCTCGTCTGGTCATAATTTAGGCAATCTGGGCATTATACTATTTAAATTATTGAAGAAAGGCTTGATACATCACCATCCTCAGCATGCAGATACCAGCCAATCCCACTGACACATCTATAAACTGTTTAAAATGTTGCCGTGCTCGTTTCACATAAATAATTTTTACTACCTATTTATTGTGGGGGCAACCAAAACAAAATCTTAAATCATATGAACGACATTATTAACAGGTACTCAGAATGCAGGGTTTATTGTTATGTTTCCCGATATAAAGTTGTGAGTTTATTTGATTGGGGGCCTCTTCGGATTGTTCTTGACGGTTAGCAGTAATCATTATATACCAAAACTTAATTGAAATTTCTTCGGAAACAACATGAAGTGATAAGTTCCTCAAAAGGCAATATTTTGTCAAAGGAAATTCACGAAATTCTCATAATCAGAAAAATAACTGAGATGGAAGTATTAAAAAGTACACAACACAAATATAATAAATAAAGAAAAAATATACAAATTTGGCATCTGAAATATTACATCTGTTTGTGGACAAAATACCGTTGGGAACAATGGTGAGGTATATATCCTTAGACCCAAGCTTGAAAAGAATTTTCGAGTACAACATACATACTATTCAACTTCAATGACAATTTAAACCAACATCAAAACCTTACAGAAAAACATAAGAGAAGAAAAAGAAAAATAGGCAAGGTATTCTTTCAAATCTGAATATTTGATGCTCTACCCACTTATATTATTCAAGAAAGAAAAAGCACCAAGAGCATAGACATTTTTCAACAAAGGTGGACAGATTTATTGGTTTTGTGTGAAGTGGCATTATTGTTTTTTTTTTCGAGTGAACGGGACCTTGTGAGATGAAGTTGGAACTTTGTGTGTATTTTGTTTGTTCCAATCAACAGATATTTGATGTTTGATTATAATGGATCACAAAAAGTGCTAGTCTTCATCTTGGAAAATTCTCCTCATCTCATAAGACTTTGGGGTGTTAGATTTGCTTTTCAAATTGTTTTATATAAACGTGTTTGGTAAAACCCTTAATTTCGGTGAGTTCTAGCAATTGCTGAAAACGATTTCTCCTTGAAAACACTCTCTATTCGATAGTACACGATGAATACAAGGTGAATAGCTAATAAATGATTTTCTTCGGCTCTTTTATGATTGATTCATGCTATCGTTGTTCTTAATGAACTCTCTCCTCTCAGGCAGATATTATGATATCTTCTATATATAGGGCTTCCTCGAATTATTAGAAATAAAGATGAGTGTTTGCATTCTCCTAATTGTGAGGTATGAAAATTTCCTCTTCCACCATTAAAACTCTGTTTGACAATTAAAAAATAACTTTTTAGAATTACCAGAAGCATTAAATAGGTAATATCTAATGGAAACATAAATAAAATCAGTTTGGTGTGGTGTAAGTATCTCTCTTGGATCTAGATTGATGAACACTAAGTAGAAGGCTATAAATAACTCAATTTGAATATAGATCGGTTCTGAATCTGGTTCTTTCAGAAGAGGAAAAACCCTTGGGTGTAATTTTTCGTATTTCGGTTCACGATCTCCACAGAAAGCTCTCGAAGAATTTTCAGTTTTTCAGTATAGCGTTTCTCTGGGCATTGTTTCGTTGTTTTCAATTTACTAAACATTTCCAATCAGAAAAAAAGTTATACAAATTGTTTATATTGTTCTGTATTAAAAAAAAGTTTTCGACCGAAATCCTTGATCTCCCCACTTGTGGATATCGTAGAAATAATGATATTCAAGGTGTGGTTACAGAGGAAAAAGGCAATACAGATGAACTATATAGCAACGTCAAATTCGAATCGCTGATTGAAAATTCGGGCCAGTTGGTTCTAGTACGGTTCTGTTAGTTGTGCACTTCATCCAGGCGGATTATGGCGTTCCAATTGACCAGACTGTGACGACTGATTGACGACAATCGAACACGCAAAGTGTGATTCATTAAACGGTCGCGTATACAGTCCTGGATATCAATAGTACGTTGCTCTCTTCTGCGGGTGTTAAACTGCCCCTAGCATATCATTGCGGTATAATGTATATCGCATGTGGTCTATGATTTAGAAGATTAGGCGTGCAACATTCAAACTACAAATCACCTATTGCCTGAATAAAATACGAAATTGGTCTGATTTCACGAAAACAAAAAATATACCAAGGTTTGTCCAATAATTCCGAAATGGAAATACACAGAGTGAGTCCTTGATTTGTACATATATTTTGAGTGCTTAGTGGTCGAAGCACCATCAATATTCAGTGCAGCTCGGCAAATTTCTGTCAACTGTTCGTTTTGAGTTACCACTACTCATACATTATATTGAAATCGTACCCATTAGATAACCCAATATCCTTGAATACAAACCATGCTTTCTCTCTTGACGAAGTTGGAAACAATAAAGTAAAAAAACAAACAGATGTTCTCGTGAACGTGTGATAACTTTCATTGTTGGGTAACCCCATAATATCCAAACTTCGATAAATCAGGAGAAATCTGATTGAATAAATGACTTTGAATATTAAAATTTGATTCAATTTCGTCATTGTATAATTAACATACTCTTCGGTTTGATATTCTCATTACTCGTTCAATCAATGCTATCACAATTGGGAGTTGAAACTCACATTGGTTTGAAAAAATTGAAGGATCTTGTACGTTTCATGAGTTTTAAATGATTGACAATTGACTAATAAAGAACCATTCCAAAAGAATGTTCCTTTCAGCCAAATGAATTAATTAAATGAATAAAAAGCATTTTTGGGTGAACTTCCCGGACTTTAAAAAATTCGTGGTCGGGCCAGAATTCCCAGAACCACCTGAGTGAGTAGTGATAAATCAAGTTGCCTGATTGGATTCCTACGAAACCCGAAACAAATAAATAAATCGCCCAAGCCCTTCACTCCCAGACGGATCATTTCGGCCATATTTAGATTAGACATTAAGATATTTTGAAGGTGGCTTGTCTCCTCTTGAAGAAGTGCCACTATTAGTGGTCCGAGTTGACACACAGGTTGCCTCCGGCGACAGAAGGACAGGCACTTTTAATTGGCAGTTAGATAGAAGAGTGATTGTTACAAGCGGTGATGAGAGCAATGTTTCTGTCTTGCTTCGGACAGGACAGGAACTCGGGTATCAAAGGATGAAAGAGATTCTTAATTCTTAGCCTTCGAATATTCTTTCACATGCCAAAAAGTTGTTTGGATCGATTATCATTACCGAAGTTGAAGCTCTGATAGAAGTAATAACCGAATATAACATACACTCCTCGTCAATAAATTCCGGACAGGCAAAATTTTTGTCAAATTCAACACGCTGTATCTTTTTTTGTGGTTCTCCGATTTAGTTGAAATTTTCTCAAGGTATAGTTTTGGGTCTTGTTATATTACCCTGAAATTTACTTTGCAAAAATATCTGTAGTTTATCCCTTATACAGGGAAAACAAAACCTTATTTTATACCCTCCATTTCTAAACACCCTGTGGTGAATTTGAGGCGGAAAATTTGATATCATTAAATTTTATTTTGAACTGTGATCCTTTCTTAACAAAATGTCTCTTCATTTACGTCAGTATCTGCTTTTAAAAAAAAAGATACACATTTTCAAAGAATGTGTTGCATTTTTTCAATTTTTGTAACAATTTAAAACATTACAATACCTTATCGACTAGCAAACATACACAAACATCTGAAAATGAATAGTGTGTATTTCCTCCTAGCTTTCTCATCACTTCTACCATACGATGTGACATACTTTCAATGCATTTCCGAATTGCTTCTGGGGGAATATTTTCCCGTTCTTCAAGAAGAGGAAAATGCAACATCTTTTTTTAAAAGCAGATACTGACGTAAATTAAGAAAGATTTTGTTAAGAAAGGGTCACACTTCAAATTAAAACCTAATGATATCACATTATCCGCCTCAAATTCGCCACAGGGTGTTTAGAAATGAAGGGTATAAAACAAGGTTTTGTTTCTCCCTGTATAACGGATAAACTACAGGTATTTTTGCAAAGTAAATGAAAGGTTAATATAACAAGACCCAATACTATACCTGGTGAAAATTTCAACAAAATCGGAGAACCACGAAAAAAGATACAGGGTGTTGAATTTGACAAAAATTTTGCCTGTCCGGAATTTATTGACTGGGAGTATATAACAAAATTCACAAAAACATGAAAACTTATATTGAGACGCTTGGTGATGAAATAATGTTATGAGTCTCAGTATACAATTTGAAAAGATACCTGACAATGCCTTGTACCTCAGGACAACTACGATACGACCAAAATAAAATCCGAAAACATCGAATTATTGATATATTGCAACACCCAGAAGGAGCTTTTTAAATTTGTTTTGGCAAAACATAGATAGTATAACAATAAGCAAATGATTTAAATTTGGAAGAAAAAAAAGGATTACAATTTTTTTTATTAAATTTGTTAAGGTGTTTGTCCACCGCAGTTATCTATACACTCCCCAACACGTCTTGGCATTGATGCAAGAGGATGGTCCATTTCTTCTTGGTCTGTTCATACGGTAAAAAAAAATTAAGAAAAAAAAAGTTTACATGAGAAAACCTGCACGATTTTTTTTTCAATTTTAATCATTTACTTCTTGCTGAACTATCTATGTTTCAGCAGAAAAAAAATTAATTTAAACAGCTCCTTCTGAGAGTTATTTGTCGGTAAGTATATGATTCGGGTTGTGCAGTGCATTTTGATACTGCCTTTCATATGAGGCTGACTCCGTCCCTGCCTAACGGAACCAGTTCGGATGCAAAAATGTGGGAGATGCAACAATCTCCTCCAAGGAATCAAAGTCTCCATCGACCGATCGGTAAATAGGCAATTCCAGTCCGCAAATACGACTGTGAAAGGTATATGATCGATGGCACATAATTACATACTAAGTGATATTTATTTCGGAATCAATTATACTATTCCCCGCGGAAATATAGCCGCGTGCATTTGCATCTGACAAATTCAATGAAAATTGTTCGGCATGTTTTATTTGCGCACTCGGGCTCTACGTGGAGGATGGCTTTTAATCGTTCCTTCTTGGCCGTAGAGTTGATTTCGAGATTTATTTAATCACTAGCGGGCACTCCCCGTAGCTTTTTGCGGTAGAATTTCTGAATTGCGTTCATCAATTAACAATAAAATTATACAGAATTAGCATATTTGTTATTCCAAAAGGCAACACCAACCATAAATGAAGAATGGCTCAGACGCAAAAGGTGACATGACTTGTCAAGACGGCGTTTTATATTGGTCCCAAAAGGTGTTGAAGATTCTGGTAAATTTCTGGTTGTGTTTAATATAACGTTTCAAAATTCACGATTTCAACATTAACCAATAATCGCCAATAAAAAACCTTCAAAAGAGAGGAGCTATCATACAAGATTATCTGTGGTTTATGGTTCACTAGCTAGCCCGGCCAACTTTGTTTCGCCTTAGAGATTCATAAAGTTGTATCAACAAAACTGGTACTTTTTCATGTAGGAGGTATATAAGACAAAATTAAAGTAAAAAATATACAAAAAATTTAATTACATTGAAATAGGTAGGTATGTACATTGTTATTTACATGAATAGACTTCACTTTATTCAAGCGGTACCTTATTATTATTTAAAAATTGTCTCATTGTTGTACCTTATGATGAAACACATTTTTAGTTTTTTCGTCATAAAATTTTCCGTAGTGTCCGGAAGAAAGAAAGGTGTTATAACACATGGATTCAGATGCGTTAATATTATTATTAAATGTAGTTCACCGAATTCATATCAAATATAATACTTACACGAAAACGCTATCAACCTCAGCGACATATACTGGCGTTATTCGCAAGAAGGAAAATAATTTCCTACTTTTTTCCATTTCATCAAATTTTTCATTGTTTTAATGTATTTTATGTTAACCCCACCGTAGAAGAATCCAACAAAAAACTTTCATAACAAACAGTTCATCCAATCTTGAGTTATAAATGGTGTAACCAACAATATAGCCGACTGAGTTTCATATATTAAGATTTTGATGAGTTAAACACTCGGTTTTACCACCTGATTTGTTGTTTCTTTCTCCATATTCAATCTTGTTGGTTTTAATTCTCATATATCCATAGTTAAACTTCCATTCCATAATGTCTTCATTCAGCAAAAAATATTTCAAAGCTAAGTGAGATTTTTGTAGGTAATTTAGGTGCTGTGGTCTTGAATAATTTAATACCAACCTCGACCAACCAGCATAATTATTCAAAATTTTTCATTTTCCAATGGTGTATACAATCCAATCAATTTTCATTCCTTTTCAACTACACTACAATCACATAGGTATCAGAAAAGATGATCTGGAGCTACACAATCTAACCTCCAGTGGGAAACATTAATTAAAATTATACTCACTCGTAAATATGTGTTTTTTATAACTTGCTAAAGTTTTTAACGTTGAATTATGTTAGATAGTTTTTTTTTGGTATCTTAAACGGAACTTTGATCTATTGTCAATCCACATTCAGGTCATTTCTGTGGATTTGCGAGCATCGGTGACGACATGAGTCAACGTTATCAAAATCGAAATGTTTTCTGTATCTGATGTCGTTTTACGTCCAGAGGATGTTGTGATTGACGATGCGTTCAGTCAAAATTGTTACCAATAAAACCGATTACGGTACGCTATACGGGGTCAATTAGTATAACTGCACAATTCTATATCCATAAACTAAATGCACAAATGCAATAATGCGAATGTGAAAGTAGCTCAGTTGCATCCGCCAACGTAGCGTATTTTTGCGGCATAATCGACACGATTCGCAACGTTACCAAGCTGCGGCAAGTCGTTTTTCGAAGAGAAATGAGGTGAAGGCGTAATTGAAATCATCGCTCTGTGATGGACTCGTATCATGCCTGATATATCTGCGAGAAGTTCTCTCGCAATGAGAAGCTGAATGAATTCGTAAGCTTTGAATGTTATGTACAATTTTGATTATTTTATAGTTTTGCAATATGTTGATAGTTTCTTTTGCGATTGAAAAATTACAAGACATGGTTGCTAGGATTACATCATTAGAATTATAAAAAACAATTCTATCGTAGGAAAAATGTGAATATTGAAATTCTGTTCAGATAATCTCATACATTTCCCACTATTCTGTGTTTGCTTTTCTTAAGGGTAGATGCAAAGAATATAGAGTATAAAGATGGGAGACGAAGCGACTACAGTGATGTCATCGACATCTGTTTTTCAAAAGTAATCGGGTTATGGTTAAAATATTTACTTAGGGTCCATTTGGCATAGATTAAATAGAGATTATTAGTAGGCTGTTGTCAATTCTGAAAGAAATATTTGAATAAATATTTTTGCTGAATGATGATTGTATTTTCTCGCGTATTTTACACTGAAAAAACTCGAAATCTACAAGAGTAGCACCTAGCTCACTACATAATCTTGGTTGGTGTGTTCTTCTGTTATAAATTTTGTGTTAGAAACTGGCCGACATTCGAAATGCATGGTGATTAATTGCAGAAATAATAGAAAGAATAATCTTGAATGTGCATTTTATTCATTACCAAAAAGAATGGAAATGTAAGTTTTGAAACTTCTATAATGTAAATGTCTTGTTCATTGTTTTTTATTTTCAGTGTTGTCAAATGGATAGAGGTTTCGGGGCAAAAATATATTGTTCTGGATAATTTGTTTGCGAACCGAATTTTCTTCGGTCTCATTCATTAGATCAAGAAGTTCCACTCATAGAGGCAATGGTGGTCAGAAGAACGACTTATAGAGGTTGTGGATCTCTTGACGACCCTTCAAGCAGTTCGACTCATCTACTAGACCCTCTGGGCTCATTGAGGTTAAAATACACTGGGTAAGATATGTATGAATCGGGACCAGAACAACTGTTTGATTTATCGATGTTCGATTTATCGAGAGTTCACTGTATGAATAAGTTCTTGAAATTCTTATAATAATTCTCTTATATGTGAACAAATTTTTGAAATGTTCTCAATTTCATAATTGAATTGTATTGTAGTTGATTTTACACAATCATTTCAAATAAAAATATAAAGAATCCAAAAGGTATTTCATTTGATTCAAAACAACGTGTAGATGGAAAATATAATCCTGATCAAAAAAAGGGAGCTCTGCTTTTGTTTTGTCGATCAGGATGTTTCTCTAAAAGCTCGACAAAGAATACTCATTTTAATGGAAATTTATGAAAAGTATAATTCTAATTTCGCGCCTATCAAAATAGTTTTCTGTACTCAATTATGTTTTCAGCGCCATCTAGGTGTCAAAAGTAAGAAACTAGCCAAAAATCGTAGTCGGATTTCAGTACCACAGATGTAAGGGCGTTTCCTATCTTTCTAACTCTATAATCTTTGGGTAGATGGTTTAGGTTAGACAACAAAATCTTTCAAGTGAATTAAAACCTTCCTTTATTTCTTTCTGCATCATCTTGAAGTTGTGAAAATTCCCATCCAATTGAAATTATCTCAAATTTCCTGAATTAGAACAAATAAAAATAGAGACGATTTTATTTCTGTCAAATCAAATCAAATTGCCTTCTGCCGAAATTCAAATAAAAATTCATCCTAATGACTTTTGTATTTTATCTTGGCATTTGGCGTGACTTGCGAAATTCGACAGATCACGGAATTTGAATTGATTTGATTTGAAAATTGATAGAATCGGAGGTCAGTATTGACAATCACAAAACGAAAAATAAAATTGAAAACAATGCCGTATCAGTTCATTACAGCATTACTTCTAGTAGTGTAATTAGAAAAATTATTTTATTCGTAATATTCGTTAATGAGTATTGATCTCTTTTCTTTTTTCGATGGGATCTGGACTATTATGTGTTATTTTTCTATCTGCGTGATCCCAATATAGTCCTCAATGTTCATTTTCAAGAATAGATTCTAGATTGTAGTTATAATAGGGAACCTTTGTATTGCTGTGGTTAAGTTCCTTCCGTACAGGTATTCTTGGACATGGGCTAGTGATAATCTGAATCATGATGTAAACTGCAGGATGACGTGTTGCCATCGAAAGAAAGCGTAGCAAGCAGGACGGTTTCTGATCTCTTAGCCTTCATCAGTACCGCTTGACAAAATCGTCCATGCAATCCAGAATGAAATGCAGAGCTTATATTCAATGCCTGAAGATAAATCTCAGGTAACGATGAGATGTGAAATCAAGCAGAGAGTGGTCTGTACTTCTCTCAAACAGATTCTACAAAAGAAGAAGAAAAAAACGTCCTCTAACGCTCTGCACGGCAAGCATAATCAAGCACAGTAAGTTTGACAGCGTATTTAATTAATTGGGCTAGTGTATATCTAAATCATGAAGTAAATCACATGATCCAGAGGAATCTTCACATGGATGGGTGACCGCTTTGGAGAAAAATATGGCCGCATTATCAATGCTTGGTGCTGACAAGAAGGGTTTGAAATAAAATTGAATCTTAGGATTGATTCATATCGGGAAAATTGAGAAAAATCCTTAGGTGGTTGATGATTTTTGTAAAAGATTTATGCCCTAGAAAATAGCCTGCAAAAATTCACTGACGAACGAAAAAACAAATGCCAATCGAGAGGAATTTGACCAGACCCTCTGCGGGTTCTGCGCCAGATGAATGTCACGCTTTGATTTGTAGGGACACCTGGTATTTCGACTCCTACCGAAGAATCTCGCGACACGTCTACGCATACCCGCCATAATGCAGATTCTATGTTCCCAGACGTTATCTGCGTGTCACTTCGCCAAGCTCATCAGTCAAGTCAGTTCAGCATGAAACAATAGAACAGACATGTGAAGTGAAATGGAGCGATGTGTAAACTTCATGTAACCTATATTTATAGAGTCGGGCAAGGTAACAATGGTGAAAATAACATTTGCAGCGCACAGAGTGGTGGGCTGCAGTTGTTTGTGAATGTCACGCAAAGCAGAGTGATGACCATTGTCACTGACAACTGATAAATTAGTTCTATGCAGTTCTTGCACACCTCCGTTTAGGCTAAGGAGGAACGTATGGGCCGTTCGCGACATCGAGAAGGAAGAAGATATAGTCGTGTTCTATGGTAGACAATTGGGACGGAGTGACAGTTGATTGATGGTTGGCTGGTGCCGGAAAACACGGTGGCGTGTTATTAAATACGATCGCTTAGAATAACCCTCTTAAAAATGACCGTGACTGATGGAGGTAGTCAATTCTATGACAATGGACATATGATTATGGCGCTATGGAATGATGCGAAACCTCAGAGGAACGGTCATTTTCGAGATAATGAGAGGATGGTAGAGACAACTCTTCTCCTTGATATGTCGTGATTTTTAATGGCGATCGATGCCTTCATTTCTGCAATATAACTCAGATGGAACATAATAAGGGCGAAAAGTAATTTCCAACTTTCAATAATATTTCGAGGTCTGGGAGAGACTAAAAAAGCTCATATCAAACTCAAAAGTAAAATATCTGTGATCAGATATTCCGTTGAGTCTAGAGTACGAAGAGTCGATATATGTTTATCATTTTGCAGAAAATTATTCTTTACAGTTTGCAATATTGTCTATAAGATTTTATATTCCCCAGGAATTACTTTGATTATGATTTTTTCTCGGAATTGAAGAATTCTTGAGAACATTGTTGAAATGGACCGTTTGTATATTCAGGACGCTATAATCCTTCGAATCTTCACCCAAACTGCACTCAACAATTCATCATTTCGTCTCGTAAGAATTGAAGTTAATTACAGTGAATGTAATATTGAAAGATTTTTGTCGTTTTTCATGACTTTGATGAAAATTTCATCAGTATTGAGAAAATTCTAAAGTCAATTTCACATCACTTTCTCATTTCTGTTCGGAATATAGGTTATCAATAATCTTCGGAAAAAATAATATATAAAAATAATAATAGTCGTACCAACATCAGAAACAGTTGAACCTAATTTTCTTGATTTTATTTTTCGTATCATCATATTCATTCCTGCAGTATAATATGGAAAGTTCAATCGTCAACTTTCACCTACTTTAATTATTTTTTTTTTACTGATGATGCCAAATAAAACTGAAACCGGTATATTTCTCATATAAGTGAAAAAATCTAATATCATTTCTCCAACCTCATGATCAAAGATCTCTGAGCCTGGGAATTGAAAATGGTATTCATTTCGATGATTACTATCTTGAACTCATCTATGTTTCAAAAATGTATTCGGTGTGGCCTCCGTGAAGGCAAAGAATTTTTTTGTTTTTCGTTTTATTAGTTTTCTTAAAAACACTTGGCTTCTCGGTCACTAAAAGAATTATGCGTTTCCATCATTCTGAGAAACTTGCATGAGGGCCCTGATTTAGGGCAACTGCTGAAATCTCATTAAGGGAAAGAGGATATACAGAGTTTTTTTTTAGCATGTGATTGTAGATGTGAAACATTTTGATGCAATTGGATGTCACTGCTTTGTAATTTCTACTCAGTACATCACACCTAATTGCTTCAAATATCGAAGTTTTTCATGAAGATTTTGTCCCTGAGGTATATGAGATACTGATGGTGCCAATTAAGGCTGAAACTTGTACACCTCTCATCTCAGTAGTCTCAGGGACAAAATCTAATATTATCCATTAAAATGGCATTCATTTTGATGATGACTATTCTGAATTCATCTATGTTAAAAAAAATTAAAATAGGTGAAAGTCAACGATTGAATTTTCTACATACTGCAGGAATGAATATTATGATACGCAAAAAATAACGCTGAAATTGATTTATCACGTGAAAAGTTTCGATAACTGACTCGTTCCTGGGAATACCTATATTAAGAAAAATTTATTTTTTCGAACACGTTATGGTATAAATGGCCTACTTATCTGAAACAAGATTCTTATAATGATCCATAAAATCAAATACTTTGGACCTGATTCAACATATCATTCCATGAGATTATTCCAACAGAATAAAGTTGCCATGCTTCGTGTCACCGCATTAGGTTTCAACAACAAAAATGAATGATAATGAATTGAAATGTGTCTATTATTTTTTATTTTATTTCAGCCAATAAGCATTGAATTTTTTTTTCAATAACTAATAAAGATTTAAGTTCAGCTCCTTGATTCATGTATTGAATATTCGTATACTAGTGAACGAGGAGTCACGCATGAAAACTTCGTATCGCAACTCGAATTATTCTTAGCAAAGGTAAAGTCAGGGTACCCGCCGTAGCCCATAAAACCCTCCTTCCTCCGGAGCTAGTGTTAAATAGTCATAAAATGGTGTTTATTGAGGTCACAAGGAAAAAACCAATACAAACAGGTAGGCAACCGAGGCAGTAATGGTCTTCTTTCAGTTCTTCCCGTCTCGAAATTATAGTTCTACTCCAGTCGAGTGGCGCTATACCCCATTCATGACTTTCTGATAACGCTTAAGGGTCCCGGAACCCCTCTGTAACTTCAGAGCCTCCTTACGCATTTTACGAGCCCACATTAACATGCATGGATTTATTTGGGCGTCTTTGTGGTCTGAATAAATCAGGAGGCCTTTGGGGTTCGGATGGTGAGGTATCAAAACGTGTAAATTTTCGTTTTATATATTATCTCAGAAAGGGCTCATTACATAGGTGTACAGAGTTTTTCAGGTTGGGCAAAATTGGTGATACCTTAACTACAACTTTCAAATTGTCAGAATGACAATTCTCGGGATATGTCGTAGTTTTTGGTCCTGAAAAATATTCTGTTTTCTTGTGTTATACCATGTTTGGTTCATCTATGGGAGATGATTGCCTTTCATTGGGGTCCCGTAGCGGTCTTCGAACATCTGAAGTGCCGAAAAATCATCACCTGGAAGGTCGTATCCGGTTTGAAAAACCCTCACGTCCAGAGAGCAAAAATTTGTGGATTTTAAATTCGAATATCGAAGGAATTTCGAAAGACAAGTGTGATTACGTCTCCAAATTAGCTGATGAACATGGTATCGAAGTGATTCTTCTGCAAGAAACCCACACGGCAACAGAAAAAAATCCTCGTGAAAGAGGACAGTTGAAAGGTTATGTATTAATTGATTTTTTACAAGTTTAGCTTGTTATGTTAAAAAATTATCAGTTCGTTATTTTCAACAGATTCGGAAAGGGGAAATTGATGGAGTTTTTTCATTTCTTCCAAATTTTGTGACATTTCTGTCATAAATATTTATGAACCTCCGAACATTATTTGGCCAAGAAATCTGAATGTTGATGTTTTTTAAAGTAGCCAATGCATTTCTAAAATGCATTTGATTTATTCTGAATAATCGGTTTCTTTTCTGCTTTGGTCTTTTTTCATTTCAGTTTAAGAATTGCGAGTCGTTTTGGGAAGAATCTGTTTATCCGAGGCCATCGACAGATAACATGAAGATGATCACAAGATTTTCCTGATATTTAATATTTTATGTTATTTTTTTCACGGGGAGACAGGTTTTTTCGGCTGAGGTTTTTTCCCCTGGCTGTTTAGTATCGTATGATACTAGTGATGATAGTATCGTATGATTCTATAATATCATACGAAGAATGTTAATCATAACCGTTCTTTTTTACCTCAGCTTAGGTACTTTTTGTTTCAATATTTATTGTATTATTTTAGCTCTCTTTTCCATAAGAATATATATACTGGAAGGGATAGAGGAAAATCAGTGACACAGTACGGACGTCCTTTTTAGAGAAACTGATAATACCATCAACTACATTCCCCTATCCTCTATTGTTTTCGAGTTATGGGCTAAAATTGAAATTTGGGCTACTGGATTGCTATGAAAAAAGTGTCTGTATAATGTTTTAATTTCAACATCCTAGCACAAACAGAAACGGAGATAATGACCAAAGTTGAAATCGCCCAAATTTCAATTAAGGCCTGTAACTCGAAAACAAAAGAAGATAGATGAATTCAGTTGATAGTATTATCAGTTTCTCTAAGAAAAAAACCGTAATGTTCATTTTTCTCTATCTCGTTGGGTCAAGAAGTTGTAGTTCAGGTATCACCAATTTTACCCACCCTGTACAGAATTGTACATACACGCACAGATAACGTTGGAGTAATGAGAAGGTAACTCACCACTGATCAGATATTTGCGAAAAAGTACTCCTTAACATACGTTGAAAGTTTCTCGTTCATCAAATTCTACCTCGTTGTAACTAAGGGGATCTCCCCCAAAACTCAAAAACGAAGAATTTAAGAAAATTTCAAAAAAACTTCTGTTTTAAGGGGTACAAATTTTTGTCATAATTTTTTTCCGAAAAAATCAGATTCTGAAGGTGGCATCAACCCTCAGCATTTTTCGAATGAGGACGAGATGTCGAGTGTTGGTTAGATTGAAAGTTATTTATGTTCTGTATAAAACTCAGATGAAATTTTCAAAATCGTTTCATTATCTTAACGTCAACTCTAGTGCAGCCAAATTTTCTAATTGCCATTAACATTAGTGTGCTTCATTGATACGTCTTAATTAAGCCAGGGTAAAAGATGTAACCGTTCAGTCCTACTTATTGAGTCAACAACATCGAAATATAGACCATTCAAGTGTTACACATCAATGTTAACACTGAAAAATCGTACAGAACACTCAACTAGAAGGAATAATTTATTCCATTCATATTACCACAGTGAGTCATCGAGACCGAACAGGAACCTTGAGGAAGATATTTATGGGAACTAAGCCACAATGAGGTGTTACAGAGATACTTACCATTTGAAACAGCAAATTGATTGTAATTTATAAATAAATTCATTCATTACATTGGATATTCAGCGATGGCTGGCTGACAGCTTAATGCTGTTCACGTTATTTTATGTTATGATCAATAATTTCAAGATTTCTCGCAATACCGAAGAATATAATATAACGGAAAAACCTTAATCCAGATTCAGTGCGAGATCCTTTCTTTACATTAATTAATGTATTTGATTGAGAACGAATTTTCTCTATTCAAAGTTACTCATTTATTTCTTCTATTCCATAATTTATTATGATGTTGAATTTTCTTAGATTATTTCATCATGATTAGCTACAGTCAGCTTGTAGATGATGAGCCAAAAAACCTATTTTTGCAAGGAAAGAAGCACCTAAAAGTATTCATAAACTATTACCCCTCATGCGCTAAGGGTTGCGAAATGGCGGATGCGTCGGTCATATTCAATCACCAAAAATTAATTTATACCTCAGCCTCGAAAGTTCATATTGTCTTAACCTCAAAGATCTTACGTCTGAACTTTCTTCCAACACAAGAATCCTTGCATAATCGGAGGAAGTTTCGGAGATGCAGTGAATTGTATTCTGTAAATATTTTATTATTCATTTTAGCTAGTTCGGGGTTTTTCTTCGGTGTTTCAGAGAGGCGAATGTGAAAATTGTTTATGTTTCGACCAGTATGTGCAGATCAGATCAGAGTTGATCGAATTTTACAATTTTCTTCACTCGAATTCCTTGAACTATGAAAATTTCGAAACTTCGTTGTCAAATTAATCCCACTGATGTACTCTTTGACAAAGATTTATTTTGTATTGGAAGTATCTTACACATAGAAAAATATATGTACGTGCAACAAAATCGAAATGAATAAAAAAATTCCACCTCGAAAAGTCCAATTTAAAAATCGGTATTCAAGCTATAAAGAAAGATGAAATACAAAAATCGAACAATATACACCGATATGATAATTTAATCAACTGGTTTAATTATGACACCCATTAGTGTTCAGGATTGATCGCTTAATTAATAGAAGAGAGTTGATTACAAGATTTTCTAGTCGACCTCAATTTGAGTTGAATAAAATATTCGTGAAAAAAATGTTTATTTTTCACAAATGACTTCTCTATTTGACATGATATAAATAAATTCACAGTGCTATTTTATCTCGATTTCTCTATGAAATCTGTCAAAATATTTTTCCACTTTAAAATTATCTTTTTCTTTGAACAATGAGATGTTTTATGCATTCTTTATAAGTTGTGATGCACCCAGAAAAAATTTATTTGCTCCCTTCAATTTCCAGGTAGGTATCATCATAGCTGGCACAATCATAATCAGATGATGAAGTTTTTTTACATAAATTCGCAGGAGACAATTGGTTATCCTACTTGAGTTTAGGGAATACTTCTTTCCTTACGCATAGACTTTTGGAAAGTAACACTTTTCGTGTTTCCTGAAACACCTGTTATTCTTTTCACGCAAGCATATACGGTATGTGCACACAAATATTAAGAAAGATTATCGTCAATCATAAAATTTTGATGATTCCAAGAGCTGAGAACACAAATAATAATTTTCATATCTTCGTGAAAGCGATTCATTTACGCTAGTAGGAAAAATAATGTTTCTTAGTGTTAGGAGAATAACTATTACGTATAGAAGAAACAGATTGGTCCTTAAAACCGTTCCCTGTGGTTCACCCATGATAACTTCCAAAGGTATGCTCTTCAATCTCGTGTTCATTGCTTTTTAAACGAATCCTACGTCTCTAGTGAGCTATGGTTACTGATTCGATTCATCCTATTCTAGAGCTGAAATGATTCACCTACTGTGCTCCTTCCGAAAACTGATTTTTACGTCTTCCTCCAGGCTAAACTGACCGAGAACAAGCAGCGAACTTTTCTAACGGCAGTCGGACGACCTTGTGTGTATTGAGATATCTAATTTGGTGGCTTAAAACATGCACCTCGAACGTTTTCATAGTGGGAGACGTAGCCCAGTGTATGAATGGTGGAACGATGAATGAATTGTTACACACGCATAGCAGCGTTCAGATATCGACCCAAACAACGTGGTTTACTGCCTTACTCCTGTCGCTTTCTCTAGGATGGCTCGAGCAAAAAGCTGTGTATTTCTCTATGTTATGCAATGCGAATCTTTGCTCTGAAAACAAATATTCCGGTGCACTGAAATTTTTTTAGCAGTAAGTGGGCTATCAAACATGAATTTGCAGTTAAAAATTAATCGCCATCAAATTGAATGCGTTCTATAATGTTCAGCAGAAGCATTTACCATTGCCTGGCACTCGGCCTAGCATAGCTAGCAGCCTAATCCTCTATTATGATATAGGTAGCAATAAAAGGAAGCCTTGGTCGCTCAACACATGAAAGAAAGATGTGTCGCAACAAACATACTGGCGAGTACACTGATCACGATATGTGCTGAGCAACATCTAGCACCGTAATATTCATTCATTGATTGAATAAAAAAAAATATGTTTGATGTATTCGAATCCTTTCCACCATAAGATTAATTCCTTCATAATACAACTTCCAAAATTACTCAAGCAAAATGACGAATATTTAGTAACATTTTATGATCGTATGTTCTCAATTTAATTGACAACATAATGATCCACAAAAACATTTTCCCATAAATAGGTACTAAAAGTTTCGACACATTTTTTACCATAATGATAAAGTTTCAACCGCCACAAAAGATTCAAAGCTGAGAAGGGGCTAGGCTCAAACTTTTCCTGCGTTGCCAGTAATGCATAGAGTACGTATTAATATTCGTTTCTCTATTTCAGTATCGTAATGGGAGTTCATTACAGTACTAAAAGTAGTGCTGTACTTAACCTCATTACAGCAGTTTTCAGTTATATTTTTCGTTTTTTGGTTGTCAGTACCGACCTCCGATCCAATCAAGTTTCGAATCAAATCAATTCTAATTCCGTGATCTGTCAAATTTCGTATGTCACACCAACTGCCAAGATACAATACGAAAGTCACTAATCCGAATTTTCATTTGAATTTCGAGAGTATTTCACAAAACTTGACTGAAATAGAGAAATATCGTCTAACACTCGTTGCAGAAGGAAATTCCAACACTCATGCTTTCGAAAACCTGCTCCTTCGTCGCTCGTTTTCGAATTTCGCATTTGTGTTCGAATAGGAGCTCATTCTGCAACTTGTTTTAGAAAATACTGGTCTTTTATAAATCAATATCATTAGTATTATTCGAACTCTAGATTCTAGATCTATGGATTCACAAAATAACAGCTCGTTGACACTTCAGTGAGGTTAGCAATAGCGCGGTGAGTCCGCCTTCGTTCTCAGCTCACATACCAGTGGCGTCGTATAACACATGGGCTGGGCATTTACCCGAAACCAATTTAATTGGTTTCCTTATTTTTTGATGGGAGTGAGAGTGGTCTTTATGGATAAATTCAATATAATAAGGAAATAGGTATTTTATCACAATTTCCTTTCATATTCATATGGACCAGTTATAAATATTTGTGTTGGCCAAACATTTGAAACAAGACGAAGAAGCATCACACATCATACATTGTGATCTTAATTTGAGATAAATAAATTATTTTCACCGGAAATATGCAATTTCGATAGGATTAAAAGAGTCTAATTGGAAAATTGAAAATTCATATTGGACGTATCCAGTATATTCTAGGTGTCTGTGATCTCTTTTTCATCCTTTGTGAGTGAATGAAGATAAAAGTGATGAACATGAGAAAATTAAACATAATACATATGCTTATAGCATGTGCTTCGATCATTAACTGAATAAAGAGATAATAAAAAAATATTTCTTTAGTATTAGGTTGCATTTGAATAAATTCCTCAGAATAATCATTATGAGGAAATGATAAGTCATCAATTATCGATCTACATATATTGTGATATCCTCGTTATATTCAGAAACTTCAGTAATTACCTGTCGACTTCTTTTATTCAATTCATTATAGTATCAATATCAACTATCACTGAACGATTGTAAAATCGATAATCAAGCAAGGTGAACGAGCGAAAAATGATTCCAGTTGTGTGTGAACAACGCGAAAATTAACTCGTGAACGAGATGCCATTTATTCAACTTAAACGTGAATAATTCATCGACTGAAGAAAAAACACTCAGCCGAATATAAGCACGCAACTCAATATTTTTATAGTTGGTTAGATAAGATTAGGGTCGGCGAGTATAAATAATATGCCACATTTTCAATGCGTCCGTGTGTGTGAGAGAGTATTTAGGAAATACAGGATTGATTTATCGCCCTTTTCGTATTGCCAACGCCAAGAAGCTATTTATAATTCGAATTTTATGTCTCCCCACATTTAAATATAACTATTACAATGAAACATCAATCTTGACACATCCAATGTTGGAAATGGGCTAATTTGTGAGTCGTCCGCATGATATCTTAGATGCGTCTCCTTATACTTCAGAGATAGGTGTCAAATTACACAATCTCCTGATTAAACGGTTACGAGAAAAAAAATTATGAATTACATGAAAAGGCAACGAGCCAAAAGTTTGTAGTTGTTCATATATTAAAATTCAGGATGAAATTAGGTTCAGAAATGGAAATTTCGATTCTTCCTAAACTTGGGAGCTTCAAAGCTTGAAGGATAGAAAATGGCTTCTATTTCTTCTTTCTTCAAGCTCCAACAAACATTTTTGAGAATCTTTTATTTTTCACAAATCATAGGCTCTTTTTTAGTGCCTCTTATTTTTGTCAGACTAGATTTGGAATTGATTATAAACTTGCGATATATAGCGCAACAAGTAGGTATTTTAGTTTCCACTTCGAAATTTGATAGCTAAGTTAACATATATAAAGAATAAATAACAACTAGGTTTTCCATAGAAAATTTGTCGTGAATGAAACACATCACTTTTGAAGAATACGAGTGGAATAAATTCTAATTAAATGAAAAATAAAAAATGATAAGAAAGAACTATTTTTGAAACAAAGACAAATTAAAATTGTAACCATCGAAATGAATATGATCTTCAATTTAAATGCTCACAGATCTTTCACCTTGAGGACTGGGGAAATATATCAGACTTTGCCACGGAAAAGAAGATGATAAAAGATATGTGAGCCTACGAATTGTAGACGGTATTAATTTCGATGATTGCTTTTTTAAAATTATACATGTTCCAAAAATGTTCTCTGTAAAGACTTATATTTTTTTGTTTCTCCATTTTTTCTCAAGAAAGAGCGTGGTGATAAAGTAAATTATCAATGATGATAAAACCGTGGATGAGAGTCGATTACTTAATTCATTGGATTTCCAAAATTCCATAAAATATTAAAAATTATTTTTAAAAGATCTGAGTATATTTCAAATGGGAAAAACCACAATAATATTTAATAAAAAACATTAGGAGCTGCATCCTAAATATACCAACCCTCGAAGGTGTTAGTGCAACAAATGATGGTAGTAAAATATCGACTAGTAACCAGAAATGTTATCGTTCATTTTGGAAATTATTGAAGAAAGAAAAAAAGATGAGGAAAAACTGAATCTGCGATATACCTGATATTTGGATATTCTTCAACATCATGAATTTAGCGTGGTCCTCAAACCAATCTCGATGCGGACGAAAACTTCTGTTTGACCTTCTCAGGTTACCATTCCATGAACTTTCTTCAGAAATTTCGTAAGATGTTTGATTGATACTTTCCCAAGAAGAAATATATCGGAGGCACCGGCTGCAAGAGGTCAGCGCGGCTGAATCAAGTCCCATATTTCATGGTGGATAAAATTCCGAATGAAACTTGTCGCAGCTAATTTCCCGTAGTTGAGTTATTTATAGCTGGAGCCTGAATAACTAATGGCACTGATGAAAGTGACGAATTTACATATTAATATGAGGAATACCGTCCATTTTATTCAGAAATACCTTCACGACCGAAAAGAGAAACGCGATTCCTTGAAATTTTTTCTCAATCTTGTGGAAATCATCTGGATAGACCGAGGGTTAGACAGCACAAAAAATTGACAATGAGGGATAAATTCAACAAGTATTCTCGGTAATCAGTTCTGGATTTTTTTAGACACGTTCTGATGGATGTTTGAAATCTACATACAACATAAAAAACTACAAAAAAAAACAAAAAGAAGAACCTGTGAAATCGAATACGATTTTAATTGAATTTAATCAATGATAATCGCGGAACGTTGAGTGGAAAATTCATTAAATTCTATTAGATATGTCGATATATCAAAAACCACAACCATTATTTGTATAATAAGTAGGTACTACTTATCGACAATATCGATTGAAAGAAGCCTCACCGAGAGAACTCACATGGTATGTAATTTTAATACCTTTGTCTTTCCTGCAGAATCATAATGTTTTGATAAAATCGAGGATAAAATTCATTAGAAACAAGCAAAACATGAAAATTTCTTATAAGAATATTGAAGAGAATAGGGTAAAACCCGGATAGATGCCCCACTTTTCGAAATTGCCTCATATTTTCGAAAATAACGATTTTATCTGAATAATTTTTATGAAAGTAGCAAGACTTGTTATTTGAGTTGAAATACTGTGGGTTTTTTCTGACCTAGCATTAACAGATTTCACAGAATTTTGATTTTTGTGGAACATTATTTCTGGGGATAGATGCCTACAGGTATGGATAGTTGCCCCACTATGAAAATACTGAGAAGGATAGATGCCTTCAGTCCGGGATAGATGCCCTTCATATTGTGTGATCCAATTACAAAGCCAAATTCAATGAAATCTCCTATCGTTTTGTCTGTTATAATCGTATTTTAACTTAAATCAGCCTACTTAATGAAATTTCGAAAGCATTTATTAAACGAGAATATAAATTCGTTATATCATAAAATATCAGGTAGGTATCAACAAATGGGTATACGAATTTTTCATTGTTGTTATAAAATATTAAATACCTTATAGGTTTCGACAGAAATAGAAATATGTACTCTTTTTAAAACAAAACGAAACAACGAAGAGGGGATCAGTCAGATAGTGTTTTAAGTTTTCCACATCTTGAGCAGTACTTCCGAAAAAGTGTACAGGTTTCATGAAGCCAGTTGAGTGATACCTTATATACTGAATCCAGTCGGATTGAGACTTTGTATTTTCATTCATAATTTCATATTTCAGGGGCATAACGCCTTCGTAATGTTCTGTCTCATCGGAAGCTGCTTCGAGTTGTTCTGTGGTCCAAGAGCAAACTTGACCTTGTACTCCTTCTTTTTTCTCATACTTCCGCGGCATGGTTTTGCTACAATCAGTAAAGAGTTCAGATCGGTACACATACTATAACAGAACACTAAAAATATTTAAAAGAATTAATACTCAGACTATACGAGTGTATGGGTTGTATAGAGATATATATGTCCCCTAAGGGCATCTATACCTCGAAAAATCAGGGCAACTATCCTTTTCGGTACGGATAGATGCCCATCCACTTTTTCCGCAAATTAAAAACAAAAGAGCAACTGGTCATACTTAGATGCACATTTCAAGAACCAGTTTATTGATATAATAAAAAATTTGATCGAATTTATAACTACTTCAAAAGTTCTACAACGGCAAATACTAGCCTTTGAAACTTTTACATGTTTCCGAAGTTCGTTGCGGAGATAATCACATACATTTGCGAAACGCGCCCTCACTGTACCATATTTCGTTATCAACTGAAGTTAAGGGTGACAGTGGATCATTCTTACACTATTAATTATTAGTGGAGAGTTTGGGAAGTTAGGTATTTTGAAAATGGGGCATCTATCCAACTGGGGCATCTATCCGGGTTTTACCCTACTGCGAGAAAAGTTACATGACTAGGACTGAAAACATCCCTCCAAATGATACGATTTCTGTTAAAAATGCAGCACATTAACAACTTGGACTCAGATCGTGTAGGATCTAAATAGGTACTCCCAAAACATTTTGTTCGTCCAAACAAATAGGAGCTAATCACCTATTGATTGATCCATCTTTCCACACTCCAATTAACCGCCTGAAACCACAATCTAAATTTTCAGAAACGGAACATCTGACGGAGATTCACCGAGTGAATTAAACGAAGATAATCCAAAAATAAAGGCCGATAAATAACACCCATTTACGTTGATGTAACGACAGAGACTTCATTCGTCAACCGTATGAAATATTTGGGCCTTGCATGACGGAAATAGAAGCAGACAAACATAACTTGAACAAATCTCACTTACAAACAATTAAGTCTTTATGGGCCATAAATAACGAAACTACAGCTATATATCTGACAAGTGAAGGAACTATTTCGGGAATTTGTACCTACATGAATAATGCCAGGGAATTTTTACGCTGATGTGCGAATATATATGTTGTCAATGCGGGCAAACAAGTTCTCGTTTATGGTAAACAAGCATGTACGTCATATTCAGAATGACTGACTGCAGGATCGTTGTGTCACACATGATGACTGCCAAGGTGGGCAACACGAAACCATGTTATGGTTTCGCTTTCTGCATTTGGTTCATCTGATGATGCATGAATATGTGTCTTCATGCAAAGAGAAAAAGTACCTCTAGGTCAAGAAAACATGCCAGGTTGCATAACAACCCAAAACTCATCCTTATCGAGCATGTTGGTACTGATAGGTTCAAATAGCAACATCTTCAATTCTCCATACTGACCATCAATAAGAAATGATGAGATTCAGTAAAGATTTGGTCCTTCGTGGTTTAGTTTTTCAATGCACCAAGTAATGAGAGAGGTTCATTTCATGTGCCTTTCGTATTTTAGTTAGCCAAACCTCCAGTTGTAGTGAATGAAGGGGAGGTTTGTATTCCTTTAGTATGGCAATGTTCCATTTTGTGTTGGTTCGATGACAAGTTTCAAGAGAGACTATTCATAGAGTGAGAAACAAGAGGAGCCCTATCCAAAGCTCATGAATGCAGATGCCTAGCACCAATGTGGTCTATGGCAGCTGTCAGCTTTTCGTCAATCTGGCCAAAATTGAGCTTCCAGAGGCATTGAAGGTCTTGTGGTCCGGTGTTCGCGAAAGCACATGTTTTCCACGTTGTTTCCCGGCCGCTTTTGCGCATAAAACATCGAAAAACGCATCACTTACATTTCATCCTTTTGGGACAATCCTGTTTCCTTCTGGGCATCCTTCCAATTGGAGCTGAGTCCTCCAATCTCCTCAATTGTCGCAAAATGGTGCCAAAGTCGCAGTTCCAACCAGTTTATAAGCAAAATCACTTCATGTAATCAATCATAACACAAGGACACAACATGCACAACAAAGTAGGTACTTCGGGTTTCGTATACATCTGAGATCAAGTCACTTGAAGCGTCGATTAGTTGCAGTTAATCAAATGTCAAAGCACTCGGCACTGAAGGTGGTAACACGATTAAGGAGCATTACTGCATCAACCTCCTCTAGCGAAAGCTCAGCGTTGACTGAGTGACTGACAGCACGGGAGAAGCTCTATCCCCACCACTGTCGCGGGCTACACTACAAACGCCGAAACGCGTTCGCTGCTTCAACATTTTCGTCAGTCTGCGTTCCGAAGCGCCGGCGTTTGTGAAAGACGTCGGTGTTGCTCTCACTCTGTTTTTCCCGACTCGATTCAGGATGTCATCTCTCGTCACTAGCGAGAAAAGATCTCGGGAGGCTGCGAGAGTGCTGGCGCGCAACTGTCACGGTCAGTTTGACAGGTGGGACGGGCTTGCCGGAGACACGCCTTCTTTACGATAGCAGCCTCTCGCTGTAGCCTTGCGTTTTACGGGGAGATGTGCTTTGGGACTGGTAAGTTATTGCTCCTGATTCACCTGTTGTCTACTGAAATTTTTATGACGTATGTCGCCTACAATGAGTGTATTATCTCCTAGTTACTAGTAGGCAGGTGGATAAGATGGTGATAAAGAGGTTTCTTCTTTCTCGCTCATTTTTATTCAACTTTCATTTTCGTTGCCGCCTCCTTCTGAGTTTCGTGGTGGATATTGCTACCACGTCTACTTACGGCTTTATCAACACTAGGGGAATATCTTGAGACAAGAAGCAAAGGTCTGGCATGTTAAACCTTTCGTATTTATGGCGTCCATATCCAAATCCAATGATTTCGTGTAGATTTATCCAACGTTCGCATGTTGGAATAAAAATTGTTAACTGCTTCCAATCCAACGGAATGCTTTACCAAGAGCCCAAAAAAGCCCAGTAATAAAACCAAGACTACTCCTTAGTGTATCGATGTGACTTCAAGGAAAGACCGTGAAGATTGAAGGGTGGGTATCACCTTTAGAATCTTCACGAGAATCAAATTTAAAAAAATTTCTTCTTCCGGAATTTTCCATATGAAGTTTCTTTTTGGAATTTCAGATGGAAGTTGTCTGCGCTCTCAGGCTGAATTATCTTAAATATTTCTTTTATTTTCGCAGATATTTATATCGACATGAAGTTTTGTAATAGGCATAAAAAATTTTCATTTGAATTCTTATTTTTCCAAAATAGGTATGATAAATGACTGTCGAAAAACGATTATTAGGTAAAGTTTCTATGACTTTCATGTCCAACAAAAGAAAAATTTAAAATGAATTTTCTATTTCATTTTTTTCAATCTTTATATGGAAAATTAGCTAGAACTCGGAAAAACCAAACCCAATTTCCAAAATTCACAATTTAGGTAAAGGGTTGTAGGTTCCTCCCTATTTTCGGGAATATTGATTGACGATCTTCATTTTTTTTTGTGGAATGCCCAAAATTCAAAATCGAATCTGAAAAAAGATGAGTCGCTCGAGAGTCGCTTAGGAGAATAGAAATTTTCTCAAAAAACACCATTTGCCGAAATAAATTAAAAAATAATTTCTTTAGTCCAATAGAAAAACGGTTTATTGAATATAGGTACAGATTGCGTACAAATAAGAAACACACGAATGTCTTTGTGAATCAAAATGATAGACGTAGCCCCTCATTATAGTACGAGAGCTAGTGAACCTTTTGAGTAACGGTTTGCCTGTAAGGCTAGAAAATTTTTATAGCGATAGTTCCTAGCATGCTGAGGACGGAAATCATCGCCTGGCACCCCTCACCCCTGCACGTCATCAAGATCTATATCTTTGAAAGTGTTAAAAAAATAAAAAAAATAAACTTGTTCCTGTAAGCTTGAAACTTTCATACGATTTTGTTCGTTCATTGTGAAGTTCAAAAAAAAATTGACAGGCGATTTCGACGAGCACAAGTACCTGCCAGGCGACTCGAAAAGGGTGTAAAATACGAACAAAAATGAACTTTTTTATGTAAGGCTGAAATTTATATATGTGTTCGTCTGAGGGAATGAAAAAATAAGTTTTATTATTAATCTTCATCATCATCTGATATGTTATCATTAATTTTTCATCATATAGTACAGTCATTTCAAGCGTAGTACACTGTGTCTTAAATTGGTTGAGACTGCATTATATCTCAGCTATTATTGAAAATAGAGTCATGCGGTTTTTGAAACCCTGTGTTACTTTTTTGTAAAACTTTTAAATCCGCAAACAGAAATATTCCAACTTCTTTTGTTTCTGGAATGCAGTGCGAAAATGAAAATGTTCACTTTTTGAAGATGTTATTATTTCTCAGGCTCTGCATAAGAAAGAAAAAAAAATTAAAACTTCTTATAATGATATTTTTACGTAGAAGTCAGTGGCGTAGCTAAACATTTTTTCAAAGCATTATTTTTGAGATTGAATTGGAACGGAATGAAATTTTTCATATGGAACACCATGTTTATTTTAACGTCAAACTGTATCACGACCTATGCTTCAATAAATTTCAGTCGAAAAAAATATCCCACGCATTTAATCAATATTCACAAGCATTTAATCATTACTTTTTCAAAAAGCCATGTGATCTAAACCCATTTATTTTATAGTATTTTGAACATAATTTCAAAATATCAACTGGAAAATGGTTTTTTGATGCATGTGTGGAAGCATTCATGTCTTACTTTAAAAAAAAACAAACAGAAATACAGTAGGCTCTTGATGCCGGATTATCGAATTTGTACAGGAAAAAAAAGCTAACGTCATATGATTTTCACTACTATCCAACTTTCGCAAAATAAGACCGCTATTTTGTCAAGGGACGCTATGAAACAAGAGAAAACAAATACGTGACATCACTGTCGAGGTTAGGTCCGGACTGCCGAGCAGGAAAAACTACTCTCGGTGATCCGGCGTTCAGCTGTATAAAATGCCGGATTATAGAGCGGGTTACCTGGGTCCCAAAGTGCCGGACTACCGAGCGTATCGGATTGGCAAGCGCTGGATTATCGAGCGACGACTGTATACATTTTTCGGATGGTTGACGCTCAAATTTATTAAAGGTAAGGTTGTGATACATCGATGTATTCAGAAAAAAATGAGAAGATTTGATGTTAAAACATACGAGGTGTTCCATTTGAAATATTACAAGTTTGAGCTATATCTTAAAAACATTTATTAGATAAAAATTTTAAGCTACGCCACTGACTTCTACGTAAAAACATTATTATAAACATTTTCATACTTTTTTTCTCATACAGGGCCCGAGAAAAAATAACATCTTCAAAAAGTGAACATTTTCATTTTCGCACTGTATTCCAGAAACAAAAGAAGATGGAATATTTCTGTTTGTGGATTTAAAAGTTTAACAAAAAAGTAACACAGGGTTTCGAAAACCGCATGACTCTATTTTCAATAATAGCTGAGATATAATGCAGTCTCAACCAATTTAAGACACAGTGTACTACGCTTGAAATGACTGTACTATATGATGAAAAATTAATGTTAACATATCAGATGATGATGAAGATTAATAATAAAACTTATTTTTTCATTCCCTCAGAGGAACACATATATAAATTTCAGCCTTACATAAAAAAGTTCATTTTTGTTCGTATTTTACACCCTTTTCGAGTCGCCTGGCAGGTACTTGTGTTCGTCGAAATCGCCTGTCAATTTTTTTTTGAACTTCACAATGAACGAACAAAATCGTATGAAAGTTTCAAGCTTACAGGAACAAGTTTATTTTTTAAATTTTTTTAACACTTTCAAAGATATTGATCTTGATGACGTGCAGGGGTGAGGGGTGCCAGGCGATGATTTCCGTCCTCAGCATGCTAGGAACTATCGCTATAAAAATTTCTAGCCTTACAGACAAACCGTTAGTCAAAAGGTTCACTAGCTCTTGGACTATTATGAAAATCTAGTCAAGGTACCTAATTATGTTTACATGCTTTCTATACTTAAATTGTTTTTATTTTTTATATATACCTACTTGTTATTTATAATATACCCCTACGTAAGTTTTATTCCACACTGGGAAAATTGTCCTATTCTATTTGGTAACAACTTAACAATATATCACTCAATTGATGAAAAAACTTATGGGAAAATAACTTAATTTGTTTTTTCATTCTGGATAAAAAAAAATTTCTATCCGCTAATGCATTAACTCGACTTTCACAATGATTCCAATGAGTATCAGCTACCAGTGCTATCAAATACAGTTCCTCCCCATATTCGAAGACAGTCTGCAACTTGAAATTCTTGGAATAAATTCAATTCATTTCCGGATTCTTTTCCGATATTTTCCTACGTTACAGAAAATGGAATTCCAAGACTGAAATCCCGTAAACCTATTTGGTCGAATAACTTTCTGAATTCGAACTTCAGTTACCTACAAGGAAATCTGGAAATCCGAATGGGATGCATGTTTTTTATCTAATAAAGATCTAATATCTGATCCATCGAATGAAGTTCCTGGTTTTAACCTTCCCAGGAGAATATCGGCCCTTCTTAATCGAATAAGAACAGTTCATGGTCGTAACAATAGCATGCTTTTCAAGTGGAATTCAGTTGATAGTCCTAATTGTGAATGTGGTGAATCAGAGGAAACAGTTGAGCACCTAATTAATAATTGTTCGATTTATAAATTCTAAGATGGCATTTGAGCCATACACAATATATCAAACTCATTTTTGCAATGGGTTGAAAATTTTAGATCAATTTGATGAAGTATAAATTGAATTCTCTTGCTGTTCTGTCTTTTTTCATTTTCAGGTTGGAGTTTGTGTTTGGAAATCCATCCTCCGAAGAGCTGTTCCGATAATCTTGATGTCCTTCTATATAGAATATTCAGATACAACAATTTTATTTTATTTTTTTTTTACGAGGAGACAGGTTTTTTCGGCTAAGGTTTTTTCCTTGGCTCTATAGTATCGTATGATACTAGTGATGATAGTATCGTATGATACTAAAGTATCATACGAAGAATGTTATGGTACCTCGTTCCTTTTTTTATCTCAGCTAAGGTTCTTTTTGTTTCAACATTTATTGTATTATTTTAGGTCTCTTCTTCAAAAGAATATATTTTATCATCTTGATGAGATTGAGAACGAGAGAATATTCTAATGTTATGTGATTTTGGTTACTCTCAGAATAATATATCGATATTGTAAATTTTTACTGTTTTCATGAGAAACATTTTTTCTTTCTTCAGTTGTTACCTCCGGTTGTTCCACCTATCCATTTCAAAGTTCTTTGTCTCGTGCGAATACATATAGGAGACATAGGGAGTGCTCCTTTCCTCCCCCCCTTTTGAGGTGCCAACATGAAGGCAATGATTGCATTTTTATCACGATTGAAGTCGAAATAGTTCAAAATCCCCCCTTCCTTGAATTTTTTTGTGTATCCGCCACTGTCTTTGTTTTGATCGTCCACAAGTTTCCTAAAAATATTTTTTCATTGCGTATCAATTTGAGTTTGATCATGATACGGAGTATTAGCAGACTCTTATTTTCAATTGTAGCAATAAACTACATTTTATTCTTCACAATTTCAACATGCTAGCCGACAAATTATTAATTGATTTGGTTCTTAATATTCAGATATATCATCATATACTATTGGTGAAACTATGCAACCGGTTATATCTATGCCAAAATAACGCTAGAATTGTTATGTTGTAATGTTGAAGAGAACTCAAAATGCTTGAAACTGCAGAAAACATTTCGGGATAATAATCTAGCATCTCATGATGATAGTTATGTTAAGTCAATACGTACTTACTTTGATTTAGAAAGACATAAATTATCAGAATTAAAAATTAGTAGAATTTTCTGGAATCAAATGAATTATTCAGTTGGATAATTTTGTTCGATTTGGAGATTAAAATTTATTATTAACTTTTTAATGAATATGGGAAGTTGTTCGTCTAAGGTTTGATTGCACCTTTCTGCAAAATTTGTATTTCTTTGCACAGAGACCAATATTTTTTTCTGGATTCTGTATCTCGGGATGTCGAAATTTCGGTAACATTTAACAATTTACCGTGCAACATGCGATGTTTGAGTATCATATTAGAAATGGGAGAAGGAAAGTTTTTCTTGTTTGAAAGTGTTATTTGGACACTCGATGTATACACCATCAGCAGATATCTCTGCACGAAAAACCTACCTACATCAAAGTTGTATATTCACGTTCGTTGACGGTTTCTCGTCCTTCAAAATCATGCTCTACATGTTTCAGTTATGAAAACTTCCATTCAATTTAACATTTGAATGTCGAATGTCCTTCATGAAACGGGTTCTGATGTGCATACATAAAGATTCATCAAGTGAATAGATATTCATTTGTTATTTTGATTTCTGATGAGGATTTATTGTCTAGTAACCAATCTGTAATTATCAGTTGTTGGAAAACCGGTTCTTTACGTGTGCAATTCGAGAGATTTATCTGATTTATCACATAGAGTTAGTAAAACTAGATAATCAATATTGATTATGCATTAAATCGGATCCTATGAGATTTTATCGTGGGACACGTTCCTGAGTGATAATATTACTATTCTACACCTATCACTCATGTTGACTTCACGTCTGGCGGCCGGACTAAATATACCTAGTCCACAAATGTTAATGAAGTTTTGTTATTGCTTCAAAAGTTTAGTTGCTCATTTATACAAAATCTAATATTTTAATACTTGAATATTAATAATAATAAGTAATTGTCTTAACTAAACTATGTTTTGCGATGAAATGAGTAGCATTCGAAGCATCATATACATAGGTATATATCTGTTACAGTGTATGTTATGTCAAAGTTTCACGTCCTCCAAATATTTTATTAAAATTTTTTTTCTAGTACTTCGTGGTTTGTTTATATAACCTCATTATTATCAGCATTTTCAAATTTTTTTCTGTCCCTTTTTTACATATCAATAAATTGGTAGCTTTGCACTGTTTTTATATCCACTTCGATCCCAATTCTATCGCTTCAAAGTGCTGTAGTTTTTTAATTAGATACACCACCTCAGCGGATATAATCGTGAATTTTTTCTAAGTAGGTTCTACTTAGGTACTTGACTCATAACAGTTATTTCTGAGGAATTATTCCCAGCAAGAAAACTATTGACGATTTAAATTATGGACTTCTATACCTACAATTAATCAATCAGTGATATTTTGAATTTTTTTTTGGAAGAAAGTAATCGCTTATATTGCTTTTCCGAATATTTCAGAAAATATTCTGGTGAATTCGTTTTATTTCCACACCTACATTATTATTCAACGTGGATTTCATTATGGCTATAAAAGATGGGATGATTTGAGAAGTTAAGTTTTCATAGTTTCGAATTTGACAACTCTGCATTCTCTGAGCCGAGAAAAGAATGTTTAAATTTCGAAAAAATTCATATCGAAGGAAAAAATACAAGGTCCAAAAAATGCAAGATAAAGGTATATACTGTCGGCAAATCTTTGTCACCTAATTTAAAAATATATATATAATCAGTTTTTCGAGAAAAAAATGTAGTGTTCTGTAAAGTTCGAACATTTGTTTATAAAGATAGAGGAAATTCTATATATATGAAAAAACAATCTTACCATTCTTACAAAGCTCATTCATTTCCTTATTATCATTTAAATAATCTTTTAAATGAATGAAAACATGAAATTTCCATTTATTCATTATGTTGGAACTATATCCGCCTTGGTATAGATCAGTCGTTTACTTCTATTCTTGAAGAACCTTAATCGTTTACTGAGTGAATCAAAAGTAAAAAGTTAAAAACTTCAAAAACAGTACCTTTTTATTAGATGAAAAAATCATTAACAAAGACAAACTTAACGACAACAAAAACAAAAATCAAAATTTTCGAAATCAAGGAGTGTAATAAAATAAATTTGAAACAGTTACTAAAATGAAACATAACAACAAAACGGTTCCACATCATCACACTTGTTGGTCCCTCGCCCTCTTGATGATACACTGCACTGTCGGATAGACGCCCTTTCTTAGAGGCATGGCAGTGCCAATGACAATCACGGATATTTTCTTTTTCATTACATCTTGCAGTTTTTAATATTTTGTTAATATCTTTATTTTTTCATGCTTCTTTTCGATTCTTACGAAGATAATCAGTTACTAGTTGACACTGTGTAATTGATAGGTTTTCTTCGAAGCTTTTTTTTTATCACATCATAATTTGCTATCAGCATATAAGTACTTCAATGATTTCATAATCTTCTCAAGTAGATCATTCCAGTAGGCAGATAGTTATTTATTACACTGAGGCCTTATTTATATCAACTACCATTCATATTGGTTCTTCTATTTATAGATGTAAAAAAAACTTATTAAGAGTCAAAACTGATCGGATATACCTATTACCTAATTTGTTTTATCAATAATAATAAAACTTGTTGATATTCCATTCTATTCCATCAGACTACCGTACAACTTTGAATTGCAGATATTTGCCACAGAATCTCAATGAATTATTGTCACATCATTATAGTGAGCTTTGATAGAAAGAAATAATTTATATGTAGAACTATATGAATAAATGACAACCGCTAAATATTGTAGAAGAAGTCTCCTGATAGAGATCAACATTAATTCAAAGGCTAGAGGAATGTTAAAATCATTTACTTACGTTTATGTTTTAAAATGAGAGTAAAGAGTGAGTATTGAATGAATTAGAATACATACGAACCATTAGAATTCGTCCTTCTACCTACTACACCATTTTCCATTGATAAATCACCATCCAAATCACTTGCGAAATGGGACTACTTTCTTCAAACAGAAGAAAATCCGAACGCCGGCAACGCTGTATGGTGGGGTGATGTCAAGTCGATCGTCCGTCAACAGAACGTGCTTGTGATTCTCCTGTTTTTCGTTGGATATCGTGAAATATTCGGGACATTCTTGTGTTGAGAGATTGTTAAATGATTTAAAAAAGGTATGTAGTTTGAGAATATCGTTTTAGACACTCATAACATCATATTCAATTGTGGACACTCGAGGATTCTACTTGTCATTATATTACTATGTAATCGAAACACTGTAGTTGATTGCTCACATGTTATACCTGTCAAAAGTAACAACAAGACAACAAGTTATCTCACAGTCTCTTCTCTTCTAGAAAGTATACGTAGGTGGCGTCGATTTTATTTCATGAATCATTTCTTCACACACATAACCTAACTTTCTGTCTGACTATTAAAAAATTACCAGTAAACAAACATTTTTATGCAATCGTTAGGACTTCTTCCTTCCAATCTATTCCCTCCAAGTCGAATTTAAAAATTACGGACAAATCTCCTGCCTGAGACTTGAAATTCCATCCAGAACAAATGGGCTGCGTGAGAGAGATTATAGAACCCTGAAGCGAGGCTAGTGCGTTAGTTCAGGCATCACCGCCAGAGAGCGGCAGCTCTCGAGTGTTCAGAAATCGAAGGAGGAGCTACTTTTCTCTTTCATTATTCAATGCTCATTATACTCCTACTGTGCCAGATTGATTGGAAATGTGGAGTGTGGAGCCCTAAGAAAATGACGTTACTCTTCTTTGAATATATGATATCGAAAACAGCTTAATGTGAAATTATTTTAATAAACCAAAATTTAAAAAAAAAGTGACGTAAAACTTGACTATTTAAGGGTACCTTTACCGGAGCTCCAACCAAATTAATATTGCTCAATTATTTCATGATAAAGAATGGACATGTATTTTGATTGATGAATATAAGAGTCTGGCCAATTATTCAGTGGGAGTCAGAGGCGCATCCAGAATTTTGTTTTGGGGAATAAGTAGTCGTTATTTCTTTTTTTATATTTTGAATCTCCGTATTCGTATAGGAACTCAGAAGAAATTAGAATTGTTAGTAGATATTGCTCGAAAATCACCGAAGAAATTCGGTGAATAAACGGGGTCTTAAAAGTAAATTTCATTTGCAGAAAAATTTCATTTTCTCTCAATCCTCGATATTCCTAACTAGGCCACGTAACTAATTTAAAGATGGCTTTAATATGCACACTGATGGCTTTTTTTCGAACGCATTATCGTGTAAATTTTTAACTTGCTATATTATTTTATTTTAAGCTTTGAGAGTCGTTATTTTTCTGACATTTTTCAGCGATTTTGTGTTTTGTTATGAAAAAAGATCTATGGTGTTATAAAAATTATATTTCAATTGAAACAAATATAATTACATATATCTATATAGGGTGTTTCAAGAAAAAAGGAACCCCTCTCTAGGATAGATAGAAAACTGAAAAATAATAGGGGTTTGTTCAGTAAAAGATTTTCGTAACGCCATCCGTATTAAAGATACAGGGCGTTGAAGAAGAAAAAATTATACACATCATCTTCGATTTTGCCGAAACTACTAGCAACATTGTAATAAAATTTTATATGAATATGTTTTGCAAGCTGATACATCCAATGAATTTGTTTTTATGTCTGACTCTCATAGAGTGCGCTAGTTACACGGTTTTTACCAAGTAGTATTGCACATAACTTTTTTGATATTGGATTTATTAAGCTAAGTTTTGAGTGAACTCAAACATCATTCAATTTTACACCAAAAAGGTACTCTTGATAAAACTCGATACTGTGCACCCTTTTTAGAATATTTCAATTTTAAAATTGTGAAGTAGTGATCGATCTATCTTTTTTTCAAAAAAATCAATTAATCTTCTTAACGCTTTGGAGTCAGCTATCTGAAGTGACGTTGAATTCTGTCCTTCAATTCTGGAGGCGAATTTACCTCTGTTGTGTGTAAAATTAAATGATGTTTAAGATCGAGCAAAATTAATAAATCTACACTGCGCAAAAAAATTAATGCACATTCTGAAAATCTCAATTTTAATTGAAGTTAACTCTACATTGACTTTATAACTTATTTTTTATGTTCTTTCGGGAAGGTTTTGAACGAAACAAGACACATTAAATGGAAGAAAAATTCAGGACTTCACCGAATCTTATGAGAAAGAAGAGAAATGAACAATTTTCAAAATACTGAAATGCTGATAAGTGATATAATACTTGGTATTTCCACCCCTTGCGTTAATTACAGCTCGGCAACGACGGTTTATACTCAAAATGAGTGATCTCGAAATGTTCTGATCTAATCCTTCCCAGATTTCTCCGATATTCTGGTACTCAGCCTTCTATTGAGGTTGTCAAAAACCTGCTCAATCGGATTTATTTTTAGTTTCCCATCTATCGTAGAGAGGGAATCGCCTTTTTTTGAAACACCCTATATATATTTTCCTCTTGTTCAGACTTCTCGGCTTGTAATGTTCACCCTGATCCAAATGAGGTCTTTCATAGTTAATAACAGCTTCTTTTTTCTTCTTCTTTTGCTTATGGTTTACCTATTGAATGAAAAATGTGAAATGAAAATATCCTGTAGGTATAAGCATTCATAATACCGTAATCAAACAGAAATCATATTATTTTTTGTTTTTGAGTTTCATACGTAATTTAAGTCATCAAGGCATCAGGAATTTAATGCTCGGGACACATTTATATCATTGTACCTTGGAGCAGTCCCATGGTACAGGCCAATCAATTTCATGGTGAAGTTTGTTAAATAATAATTATAATTTTAGTGATGATTTTTTTTTAAGCTGAAATGATCTTTTGAATTAGTGTGATAGGAAAAAATATAACTGCCCTAAGGTACAAGACTTATTCTGCCTCGGGACAAAACAAATTTTTTGCTTTTCTGAAATAAACTCAGAAATTTTATTAAGTAAGTATTTCGTTTCACTTTTAAGTGAAAGGTTATTAAGTTTTGATTGTCTTAAATCCTGCGTTTAAGATAATGTATATATCTAGTGAAATAAGGGTTTCCCAGCTACAACGATCTTCCTTACCTTTTTGTGGCCTATTTCGAGATTTTCAATAATAAAACCAGGCAAATGACGTAAATGTACAAATTCGCTTAGTCTTTCGTTGCCGCATTAGGCACCGAACATTTTTTCGCTTATCGTCACACAATCTTGACTCTAGCAGATAAGCACCGACCGGATCGAATTAACATTTTATCGCCTTTCCGCCATTTATTCCTTTTGTTCGAAAGATTAAAAAACACATTCCTTAATTAAATCCATTAATCAAGGAAGTCGAGGCCGTAAAAATCACTCGGTGACTAATTCCAATTAGAATTATCGAATGCATGATTTAGAACCACTCGTCAGGCAGCTGTTGTTCAAAATGGATGGCCGTCATAGACTCGGAAACCAACCAACTTCGGCCGAGTCGAAGAAAAGATGGGGGCATAAAGCCGTCCGTTGGCCACGAGGTCGCGGCCCCTCGACGATGATGCTCTTCGCCGGACGCGATATGCCAAGTCCACCACAAAATGCGCTGCTATATGTAGTCATAATGAGACCCAAGATATACTAATTACTGACGAAACCGAAAGCCCAAGAGATCAACAAATTATAAAATTGTCCAAATTCAAGATGAATGTGTATACTTCAATGATCGATGCATAATTTCATTGAAAAATAGAAAGAAAGCGCAATTACAATATAATAAAAATAAATGTCGAGTGTTTTCACGTCGGGAAATTATATAGAAAAATGTGAAATTATTGGCGTGCAATATTGGAATATTGAATTCTGGAAAAAGTATTGTGTTTAGCATACCGGACCAGGAATCCGGAGGTCGCAGGTTCGAGTCCTGCTTGGGAGGGTTCTTTTATAAGAATTCAATATTTCTTTTACACGCCAATAATGCTACATTTTTCAATAAAAATGAAGTTACATTATGTAAAAAGTGGAAAAACAAATATTTATATTTTTCTTTCCCACACCTTGTATACAGAATTTAGATAAGAGGAATCAATTTTCTGAAAGTTCATCAATGTGAGCACCAGACCACCAACACCCTTAAACAAAATTCCAATATATCCCCGTCAATTTTTGTGATAAGTGTATGAAACTTTCCAAATACAATACCTTAGTGCAGAATGTGTGTTTTTTTCCATTTTCTTGTTTGTCGCGCCTTAATTTTTTGAATTGATTTTGGACTATGTACATACTCGATAATTAATTAGAAAAAATTGAAGCGAGACAAAGGAAAAAACTGAAAAAAACTTTTGCAAAATGGTATTGTCAAAGTATCCTCAAATGATCACACATGAATTTACTGTGAAAGTTTTCTTAGAGTTTTCTCCCCCAGTCTATATCAGTCGATGAAACAACAAACAATTACAAAAAGTTTTAAATAATAGAAGGAAACTTTCACAAAAATGCAAAGACGTCCCATAAAATATTTTAATAGATAATGAATCTACTGTTCATTAGATAAAATTGAAAAATTTCACCGAAAATTTAGTGTTTCAACGGCAATTTAAAAAAATCTAATCTATAAATGAAGATTCGAATGTAAGTAGGTGATGAATTAGAAATTACAGTTTTCGGAGAAATTCAAAAGGTTATTCTGCCCCTCAATGACTTTGTAATATATATAAAAATGAATGGCCGTCCCCCCCATTGATAATTCTTCGAGAAGACCATCTCCGCCATCGAATGTTTTCTTGTGAAAAATCGATTTGATAAAAAAAAGTGGACGTTTCTTCGTGTGGATACAAAACGCACCTGAATTAAAAACTTTTTCGCTTTTACCTGTATAACTTGGGAACTGGGATTCACGCTGGATTTCTTTCAATGAAATGAATACTTTTACTATTGTATAAAGACAATGCTTTTACACTCTACAGATGGTGAATGATCAGATATACAGAGAGTAGCTAAAAATCTGAATTTTCTTCTAATAATTTTATCTATATTTCCCATGTTATACAGCAAAGCTCTACATAATCAGTGCGATTCTGTTTGCTCATAACAATATTGCTAAGTGAATTGGTTGAGGCTTTCGCGGCCATCGTTCAATGTGACATGTTCTTTCGAGCATTTAGACCGTCGTCGTAGATTAGTTCTCGACGTTTCGCCAGTTCAGGCAGTTCAGTCCAGTGAGAACATCTCCTGAAATATAACTCCTGAAGATGCCAGACACTCGAACTGGCGAAACGTCGAGAACTAATCTACGACGACGGCCTAAATGCTCGAAAGAACATGTCACAATATTGCTAAGATTTGTATTCCTAATTATATAAGATAAAGACATAAGACATTGCTATCGTTGCATAAAAAACAGTTTGTCAGATCTTAAATCGCCGATTTTTGAAGACCCTGATAGCAATATCGGTATAACAAAATTCATAACCGACATTGCAGTAACGCTCGAAACAGAAAATAATAATATCATATCATAGCCATATTTTTATAAAGATAGCAATATGACTATAACAGCAAGATTCATAGCAATATGAAAACAGAATAGGCCTCATAAGCATTCCATGTATTAACAAATTTATCGAATTCAGAGAAGAAAAATGATATTCTGTCAGTTTGCCAAGACAGTTCGGTTTTTGACAAATGATTTCATTTTCCTGTTAAGTTTTAAGGTTCTTTGTAGATTTAGGATGTAGGTAACAGATCTAGGTAACAGACAGGTATGTCTGTGAATGTCGATATTTTGATCTTCAGTAGTATTCTTTTTTTTCATTTAGTGCTCATAGTGAAATGTAACTCATACTTTTCTTGCTTTTGTAGATTACCACATTTCATTTTATTTCCTTCTGAATTTTTTCCACTATGAAGAAGAAATTAGGCGTATAATTGGAAAGTAGCCTGGTATGTAACAAACAAGAAGGTGCACTCAGACCTGTTCAATATAAGAAAGTATTAAGGCCGGTTCACACTACTCGTGCTCACCCTTCTTGGGCTTGTCTGGTAGGCAGGTATGGCTCCTTGCGGCCGTGTTCGTTTCATCATTGACCCCATTCACCGAACGAAGATTTCGCTACCGCTACCTAGCATAAATTGTAAGCGCTCCCAAAAATGCTCACTGCTCCAGAACGTGTTGAGTTTGTAGCGTATGTGCCACCCGACGATTCCGCAACAGTTGCACAACTGTTACGTTCGGTGAATGCGCTCATTGTTCACAACATTTCAGTGGCTTGTAAATCTTTGACTTGCGACGATTCGCTTCAATTGCAGTAGTGAAAAGTTTTCCTTAAAAATTTTTTTTCTTGTAATGACAGTTTGAACATTCCAAAATACCTAATGTTGTTCCTACACCATTGTATCAAGGTGAACCACACAAAAGGAGCAAGTCGATCTAGGCTTGTCGTAGTTCATATGACTCAAGCGGCTTAAAAGGCATAGGGTAAAACATGGAGACATGACGCGGCGGGAGAGACGACGCAATCAGATAATTCGCGATTTCGTTGCATGCAGACGTTTTACTCTTGCCGTTCTTGAAAAATCGTGTTGAAAGTGCAACAAAGTTACGAGAAAATTGGTGATATATAGTTGGTAAGTACCCAAAAGTTTGCAAGGTGTTTAGTTTGATCCCACTGATTATTAAAAATCCGCTGAAAGTCGACGTTCTGTCCAAGACAGTTGGAAGTTGGGTTGTTATAAAAGCTATATTCACTAATCTAACGTCTCCTCTCGGAATTTGTTGTAACTTTAACAGGTGCGTCATCTATCTCATGGGTATGGTATAGATGACGCATGACGTTTCGGGATAGATGACGCACAGTAGCACAATTTTTTTTTATTTTCAGACCCAAAATGCCTACTTGTTACACTAGTCGGGGGAAATGGACACTGGAGGACTTGACGAGTGCGTTTTTTACAAAAAATTCCACAGACGACGAAACTGTTGATGAAAATGAATGCGTAGGATGCTTGAAGGTTTACGAAAATACCAAATCGACAGCAGAATGTCGCAGGTGGCCTCTTGACACGTGCACACCCTTCAAAATATCTTGTATGCCTGTGGGAACAGAACAATTTTCCAAAAGTGAACATATTATGTTGAACCCCTATTAGCAATCTCTCCCATACCTCATGGGCCGTCTCACCCATGGGATGCGGGAAAGATTGCCAAAATCAGAAGTTTTTCTTCATTTTGTTGTTTCACAGTGAAAGTTTAATATCGAAAGAATTATTCATGATTTTATGACCAGGTTTAGTGCAAAACAGTGGATTTTTTTCTGAAAAAGGTGCGTCATCTATCCCTGTTTTACCCTAGCTATCTTTTTCTAGAAAAAAGGTCCTGCAAATTCAATGACAGAACCGCATTTAGAGCCTGGATCCAAAAGACTCAGAAAACTTTGTCACCTTTGGACGTCGACCTGTAAAGGTAGACTATGTTGAACGCATTGGCAAAATGAGTGAAAGAAAAACTGGATCAACTGAGACTCCATAACAGGCCCGTTGTAAAGGTTGAGTTTGGTATTAAAATCATCTGAATATAATTCGTGATGGATCTTGTATTAATTCAAAATTCCACTAAGACATTGGCCCCCCTCCATCCTCCGCATCGGAGAAGTGAGAACTAGAAATCAATTCTCCGATAGCCGGCCAAAAAGTTGTTCGATGAATTCATCCATCCGAGGTATTCCTGGGGAGCGAGGAATGAAAACAAGGACAGACGTCGACTGAATAACCGGCGTTGGATTATATTTGGTGCCTGTCCATAAGTCATATTAAGACTATACAAAACTTGCAATAAATCTGTCAAACACTGAGGGGGGCTCGAGGCAGCCATCACTGTTCGCTACGGCTCTCGATTCTCGTTCCAAAAGACCTGGCGTCCCTTGCCCTTCCATTCCCGTTCTCTAGAAACCGAGATACGTCATGCTTCGGGATTATTTCGTATAACATACAGACTTACGCGTCCGCGTGGATCTATCTCTTCTTCATCACGGACGCACCTGGTATCGTGCGCGGGTTGGAGGTAATGTCTCTTCGGACACGTCTCTCCGACTTCTTGTAGATGTAGGACTCATTGCACAACGTGTCTTGGGTAACGCTTCCATCTTCATCGAGAAGCTCTCTAAAACACAATGATTAGAAATTTGATTTCTTTAAATTTGTTCAAGAAGTCTCTCAGACTATTTTCAATCTCTCAAGCTTTCTTAATTTTGTAGGAATTTCTGTGTTTTCTATTTCTGTTTTTCTAGTGTGTATGTATTTGAAATTCGAAGTGTCAAAATCATAATAGAAGAAGAATTAAGAATTTTCATGGTTCTTATCTTGTGGAAAGAATAACCCTTGGTTTAATTTTCTGCTAAAAAGGACCCTTCTACAACTATTCATCTATGGAAGGTTAAGAAAAGAGAGTTGGATTGAATTGCAAAATATGAACAATAAATGGTGACTTATTTCTGGAGATAAAACCGAACATGCAAACAAAGACAAGAATAAATAGGGAAACTACGATCAAACTTAATTAAAATCACGAACCTTTTCTTGAAAAGTTTTTTCGGAACACTCTGAAGAACAAAACAATAAAAATAGGAATAAAAACTTTACTTGTAACCGTCAAACCAACCCAATCAATCAAAAGCACTACCAAAAACTCTTTGGGTTTGAAGTCAGGCCCCCTCTACCCCCCCCCTTGTGGCCCTGCTGCTAAATAATCTTCACTTAAATTTATCTTATATAATAATTCAATGCCAATTTTTAAGGATCTTTTCAAATATATGTCTTTATTTTTAACAGGTGGTGGATCTCTCAGTATACTAATTATTTCACCTAGAATCACCTTCTTAAACTTTAAAAATACAATCCCTGTCAATAAATTCCGGACAGGCAAAATTTTTGTCAAATTCAACACCCTGTATCTTTTTTCGTGGTCCTCCGATTTTGTTGAAATTTTCACCAGGTATTGGGTCTTGTAATATCAACCTCTGCTTTAAAAAAAAAAGATACACATTTTCAATTTTTATAATAATTTAAAACATTACAATACCTTATCTTATCCAGTAGGCTTTGGTTTCGTAGCAACATTAAAAACATATATAGCTTAACAAAGAGTCCCTATATTGTCATTGCAGAATATAGGGTATTCTTTACAAATTTTCAGTTAAAAAATGAGACCAGAAGATGTTGCACGAGCTATTGCATTGAATGACGATGGCCGCAGTATACGTTACATCCCGGATTTCTGAGGCGAATATTCAACGACTGGTGTGGCCAGCCAGAAGTCCGGATTCAAATCCAAATAAACATGTATGAGATATGCTAGGTAAATCGAAATCGGCAGCCGAACACCTTGTCTGATTTACGAACAGCCCTTTTTGAAGAATGGGAAAATATTCCCCCAGAAGCAATTCGGAACTGTATTGAAAGTATGCCACGTTGTATGGTAGAAGTGATGAGAAAGATGTTTGTTCAGGTTTGCTTGTCGTTAAGGTATTATAATGTTTTGAATTGTTATAAAAATTGCAACACTTTTTTGAAAATGTGTATCTTTTTTTTTAAAGCAGATACTGACGTAAATCAAAAAACATTTTGTTAAGAAAGGTTCACACTTCAAATTAAAACTTAATGATATCAAAGTTTCTACTTCAAATTCACCACAGGTTGTTTAGAAATGGAGAGTATAAAACAAGGTTTTGTTTCTCCCTGTATAACGGATAAACTACCGGTATTTTTGCAAAGTGAATTTCAGGTTAATATTACAAGACCCAATACCTGGTGAAAATTTCAACATAATCGGAGTACCACGAAAAAAGATACAGCGTGTTGAATTTGACAAAAGTTTTGCCTGTCCAGAATTTATTGACGGGGAGTATAGTATTATACGAAATGAGTTCCGTTAAATTTTGAATGCAGGATTGGCTAAAGCTTAGGTAAGATTCAGCATCGAAATGAAAATTTTTTCAACTTACACATTTCGGTATCCTTGACGAAAAATCAAATTTTTCGATGATTTAGAGCTTTATTTGCGGAATTTTTCGCACCGAATTTATGTCGAAATACGCACGAATTTAAATAAATGCGAAGAACTCAAGAACGAGATTCCTTCATGAAAATTAGCAGGGATAGATCATATACATTTTTTTTAAATCAAAATCGACCTCCCTTCCAAGATACAGGTTAGGTTAGTTCATTCAATGCTACACTTACTCGATGAAATGGAAATAAAATTGGCCAGCACTCCTGAGTGTTTTGGTTCATTCTGAGAAAAGTATCGACTGTATCGAAATTTTGCAGAATACTTTTTTCCCAGATTTGAATGGGGAACTGTAAAAGAATTTTTTTTTCCTAAAATTTTTCCACGAAAACAATTATTGAAGGAAAATCATAAGGGGTTGATATTTTCAACCCCTAATATTGATGTTATGAGATCGAACAACAAATCAACACCAACGATGATCTGCATCCATGAGCAATTTCATCCATTCCATCGTTTCCGCATTGAAGTGAAAATGCCATTCCATAAAAATAATTTAAGAGAAGCACTTTAACAAAAATTAACACAACCGTCAAATTATATCAAGTGTTCGTTAGATTCAATCGTTATTTATTCAGCGAATTGTGTGTTTCATATAGGTTCGCCAATCTATGTTGTTCATTAAGCTATAATTAATGGCGCTTTGCATATATTGAATTAAAAAAGAAATAGCAAAATAATGTCATTACTGATCCTTGAACGTAATTTACATCTCAGAGGTAGGTGCACTCGATCGTGAAATGTTCATATGTTTATTGCTTTGGAAGTCAAATCATATGGAGTTTTCCAAATCGGGAGTCTTTCTTAACTTGAGATTTAATGATAACATTTTTTTATAGAAATGCTCGATGAAATATGTAAACAGAATGGATTTGAAAAGCAATGTTCAGGGAATACCAGTCTTTTCACATTTCTGGATATAGACTTCTGTAAAGTGTTCAAATTGAATCATGATTTGAAAGCTGGAAAAAATATGTCCTCAACCTCAACATCAAAGCTCACATATTTGCCAACTGCTGTTCATTTTGCAAGAAAAACATTTAGCTGCTCTCTTTAAATTCTTAAATTTATTATTATTACTGAAAGCCTGAAACTATTTATTTACTGATGCGACCTAAAAACTTTTCTTTTCCACATAATTCAGTAATCGAATAACGAACAATAATTGAAGCATTGACGAAATTTCGTCTAGACATTTCAATTTTATCAGGAGGAAACTACGCACATGGATATTAAAAATTCAAATCACCTTCGATACCTACATCTTAGACTTGTTTTGTGGTAGAGTAAAATAATACACGGGAATAAATTTATTTATATCTCAGTCATTAAATAGAACACATAGCAATTCAACATAACTAGATATCGAATATTCACAGATAACCGTTGGAAAACAAAAGCATTCATGTTACAACGATTTGTATCAAACAAGAACATACCAATTCAACAACGTCAATTATGTGTGTCTCGTTTCTGTAAACATTCAGGAAATGTCAAAGGAATGGACTGAGGTAACGTTGAGAATGCAACATGAATTAGTTTTACAAACCGATTTTCTTCAGAAAGATTTTTGAAAATCGTCGTCTATTGTGATTCATCTAATCAAAAAGTTAACATCATCTGCAATTTGAAAACAGGAGCAACTCGCCTAAAATATCGAAAGATGAATCAAAGAAATTCTTCGAAAAAAATCATTATCTTGAGTGACTGATGAAGAAAATTATGCAAAGCACAAGAATAAGTGCACCAATTAGTACCTTCTTATGATATTTCTGCAAAGAAATATTTAAAAAGTCCTTACATTAAAGCGGTGCCTTAAAGTTTGTGGTCCACAAAAAAAGACATGATAAATATAAAACTCGAAAATAACAACTATTAAAATGTTTCATATACTTTGAAAATGTTTTTGGAGCTTCATAGTCTATGAAACTCCTTGTTTTGAATGCATGGGCTACATTTTCCAAACAAATATATCCATCAAAACATTTTAAAAATATAAAAAGGTCAAAGAAATGACGTAATAACATCCAGTGCAACAAACACTGCATCTTGGGTCATTGATTTAATTTAGGAAATTCCCAAATATTAGACCGATATGAAGAAAAAGATAATAATAATAGAAATAGAATAAAATATACAAAGAGAGTTTAGTCGAGAAAAATCCTCATTGAAGAAAGTTAATGATACTGTGGAGTTGTTATTCCAAACGTGACCTTTGATGTGAGTGGCTTCAATCAAACTCGTCGGTAATCTCTGTTATCCAAGAGTTCATATAATCCCGAAGAGCCGGTAGTAAATATATCAACAGGCGTATGATTTTTTAATAAAACTGAATTTTACGATCTGGCCGAAGAAAATCCAGTATTAATAATAATTCAGTTTTTAATTATACATCACGTTAATGCTTCAATAAATATTCATCTTTATGTATTCATCTGTTTAGTGTTTTCATTATAGTAAATTACAATTTTAATTCCTCAATAAATACTTCAGATCTGTTAATAAATCCCATCTTTTCTGTCTCGGGAACAACAAAAAGAGGGAATTCGACGCGGCATAACGACGCATTCCGAAGTCACATATCAACTGAATTACAAATTTACATAAATATCGAATAAAATCCGAAATCCAGACCTGTCCAGTCATTGGCTTGACTGGCACAAAAGGTACACAGCTCGTATATCACTGGATCTTGTATGACTACTGGCCAGCTATGAAAGAAGGTTTGAAACGCACGACTTTGCTACCATAATTTGAAATGAATACTACCGCCGTCCGAGGTGGATCCCTGTGTTAGGATCGACCTTCAGGAAAAGATGAAGACCTTCTGATCATCGGGGCTACGGTGGAGGAATGCTTCGGAACTTGTGTCTCCACGACGGAAATATTTATAGGCACTTCGTCGAGATTGATGGGAAGTCAGTGTAAAGTCTGTTATGAACCGCATTTTTTTTTATCCGAGATTGGTATTTTGAATCTCGGAAATTCAGGTCTTAAGATTTTGTGGAATTTTATTTCTCCCAGGAATCCCTACCAAGAAAAGCACATTTCATCAGGAAACACTAACAATCAACCTGAAAAGTAACAACAGTACTTTGCTAGCTCATCACGTTCAACCATCAGTGTTTAAGCCTAACGCGAATTTTATACACTATTTTACACAAAGGTTTGTCATGCATAAGTTTATCGAATTTTCAGTCATCCTTCTCCTATTATACCAAATAGGCAAACTAATGAGTTTTTCAAAATTCTAACCCACATGTCAAGAAAACCTCCCTTAAACATTTCGTGAATTTATACTGCTCTACAAGAGTTAGCGATATCGTATTCAATCGTTTCGAAAAGTATGTAATCTTCGAGAAAATCGCTGTTAAATCAGTTAAAACTCAATAACAAGTGGTGGCCTTTTTTCTGAAGTTTGGTTCTTTGCATATGCCTCATAAATATTCTTATTTTGAAATGAAGTCAGTTTGCCAACGGCTTCGATTTGAAACGAGTTTTCTGCAAATTCCAAGACGTAAATCAACAAACGCTGAGGCTAATAGGGCTATCGCAATGCTACAGGGTGGCCTAACTCAGGTTGTTGTAGCGGAAAGGCTCCAAGTCAGCCAAAGTGTGATATCTCGACTTTGGAATAGGTTCAGGGAGACAGGTTCCGTGTGGGAAAGACCAAGGGGGCGACGAAAAACAAGACCTGCTCAGGATCGTTTCATCACCGTTTGGGCGAGAAGAAAGCCTACATCTATGTGTAGAATGCTATGGAATACTCTTCGAAATGCAGATGGGGTTCAAGTTTCCATCGAAACGATCAGACAACTTTTGAGAAAGGTGAATCTAGGTTCTAGACGTCCATTAAAAGGAGTTCCATTAACACGTGACCATAAGCGTCAAAGACTGGAATGGGCAAGGTAACATATCAATTGGAACGATCAATGGCATATAGTGTCATTTTCACTGATGAATCCAGATATGGACGATTTTCAGGTTTACTCGACTTTTCTTAACCACCCTGTATACTCTGCAGACCAACAGGGTAAAATTAATTTTATTTCCTGCAACTTGAAATCATATTAATATTAATGTTCATCGCAAAATCCCACTTAAACTATACTTTTTTGCAATTTAAGTCAATATCCCTAACTCATGTGGAGCAGTTTATATAGGTAGAGTTATCGAGTCAAATTTAAACGAATTAAAACGATCTGCACGCGTTATCCAAAAATTAACTCTTTCTCTTCTGGACCGATTAGATTTTTCATCGCAATCATTATCAGAAATAATGATCTAGAAAGAGCATTTTTATTTTCTCCTGTATTGAATCAACATAGCTGAGAAGTTTCCACATGCGAATCGTTCGATCAATTCATGATGCCTCTAGGCTTCTAACAAATCAACATTCTACTTTTGTGATCAAGGAGGCGCCTTTGAAGAAGATACGCTAGTCGCGTGATGGCCCCAATCCATTTTTGTCGGTCTCCAAGACAATCGCAAAGGAATTGTTATATTATTTCCTACTCAATGAGCAGAAAATGTCTTTATCTTTACCGCTTCAAGAAATTAACGGTGCTCTACTTGTTATTTTCTTTGTTTCTTCTCCCGATAGAGAATCTAACTTCTAAATGATTCAAGCTTGAAATCCTTTTTTCTGCAAGAATCTAATAGGATATTTTCGAAAGTTCTGTTGTGTGGCATTTTTTTCTGGATTTTCCGCTGATTAATCTGCAAAAATGTTTGTCAAAATTGTACGTTGAATAGTTTTCGAGAATAAATTTTTCAAAATCTTGTTTTTTCTTTTTCAGTGGATGAATTGAAGTTCTGGCTAAAATAATTGTCACTTTTCGTCAATTGCGAAATTAAATGTTTTCAGTGAATGGAATTTTTTGATGGTTTCATGTAGGAACGAATTTGCGTCAATTTCTACCATTAATTTAACATAACAATTATTTTGAATCCTTGAAACATGTCTTATATCACCGCTAACAAAATACTTATGCATTTTCTTGCAATGATACATCATTCCCTATTGCTGAATTATCAATCAATGTCTTATCTGAAATTAAATTGATCGAATTGCGTAGGTACTGGATATTGATTGGCATAATAATATAACAATTTCGACAAAAGTGATCCATTGTTTTCGCAAAACAATTCAATTGAAGCATGTTACTCATTAGCACGCTGCAATAATACGAATTGATAATTCATTCTATTATACTTGAATTATCATTGATGAAATTATTGTAATCCGTATATAACTACAATACATGACTGTTTACAATGAAGAGCTGTATCGAATTTCTTTTGTAGTCGTTTTTACTCAATTGAAATATCTATCTGAAACATTATTCCTCAATAACTATAATGATGGTAGAAAAAAATTCATATCAATTGTTCGAATTAAATGAGTATTGAAGGCTAGAAACACTAACCTATGACAATCCCTAGTGGTTGAAGTATATAATATAGTGACAGTTACACTAATCTGTGATTGTCTCTGTGCTTTCCCATGATGAAACCTCCCTTTTCATGAATTCAACAAAGACGTTTGCTATTGAGTTCATAAAAAAAACATAATAACGACAAAGCTATTTATAGAATCAGTTATAAAATGATTTTAGCTCACAAGTTACACAAAAGTGTATTTCCTCACGTATTACATAGGCATATGATTTTTTCTTATTTTGATTGAAGTAATTGTATATATGGAATATTATTATTAAAAATTGTGAAATCATAAATTTAATGCTATCACTTCATGTGGAATAAGTTTTGAAGAGCTGGATTTTTTGTCACTAATAATTGTGAACATGTTTTAGTTTGTGCAACTAGTTACACAGAGTGAGACGTCTCATAAGGTCAATCAGCTCTAAAGAGAGTCACTTCAAATGTCAAAATTTGAAAAAGAATACATTTGACAATACGTCGAAGACAATGAACTGAAGTTTCAAGAATCATGTGTCAAGATATCCCATCAATTTCATGAGGAGAGCAATTGCTATAGAGAATTTTAAATTAAGAATCAAACCACAATTTCTTGCATTAGAGAAAACTACCATCTTCTTGTGAAGTCCAACTCTTCATGTCTACATCATCCATACATACTCACGATCACAATTCTTTTCTATCGTTAATAAAACTCGTGGAATGCAAAGAATTGTTCCACCTTGATTCACAAGTAAGAACACCGCTGTATCACATAAATAATAACCTCGAAGATAAATATTTGTGATTGTATAAATCCAATTCAATCCTCGGATACTATAGTTGCCTGAGGATTCAGGACTGGTCAGGGGACAGCTATAACTCACGATAAATGCTGCGTAATTAGCACATGTAAATAACTGAGGAGGTAATCAATCTGAGATGTATGCATACTTAGACGACCACATGCTAGCACCTGGGATTTTACTGTGATACATCAAAATTCATTTTGATTGTGGCGAAGGCTAGAAGACAAAGAGATTGATGTGGCAGAGTGGATTTGTCGTAAATTAAAATATGTGCTTGAATGTTCCTGTGATTGACCTTTGAACAGTACGTTGACTTCAGAATTCTCTAAAATGTCAAGCCAGGTTGCGAAATGATCATGCAATCTTTAACTTGATTAGAATATTACTGGAGTGTTTTTGTTTTTTATAATTTATATTTTGTGTACAACTGCCATATTAAAAGCGACACAAATGAAAGCCAACATTGTTAAAAATGATTGTTCATGAGGAAGCGTGTTGAAAATATTCAACAATCATTACTTATAAACATTAAAACTAATTTTACAACTAGAACAATTGTTGGCATTAACGCCTTCCGACGTCAGGGAACTCCGCAACACATTACTTAAATTTTTGAAACATAGATAAATTCAAAATAGTAATCATTGAAATGAATACCATTTTCAATTCCTAAAGACTCACAGATTATTTATTATATAAGGTAGGAAAATTTATATCAGATACTGTCAATGAGAGAAGATTTTTGAAACATAGATGAATTCAAAATAGTAATCATCGAAATGAATACCATTTTCAATTCCCAGGCTCAGAGATCTTTTATCATGAGGTTGGAGAAATGATATCAGATTTTGTCACTGAGATGAGAGATATACCGGTTTCAGCCTTGTTGGGCCTCATCAGTATCCCGCACATCTCAGGACAAAATCTTCATAAAAAACTTCGAAATTTGAAGCAATTGGTTGTGAAGTAATGAGTAAAATATTACAAGGTACTAAGGTGGTGACATCCAATTGCATCAAAATGAAGTTTCACATCTCCAATCAAATGCAAAAAAAGAAATCTGTACTTCCTCTTTCACTGAATGAGATTTTAGCAGTGGCTCTATTCAGGGCCCGCTTGCTAGTTTCTCAAAGTGATGGAAAACGCCGAATTCTTTTTGTGACTGTGAAGCCAAATGTTTACAAGGAAAAAAAAATTCTTTGCCTTTACAGAGGCCACACCGAGAACATTTTTGAATCATAGATGAATTCAAAATTGTAATAATCGAAATGAATACCATTTTCAATTCCCAACCTCATAATAAAAGATCTCTGAGCCTGGTAATTGAAAATGGTATTCATTTCGACGATAACTATTTTGAATTCATCTATGTTTCAAAAATGTTGTCGATGTGGCCTCCGTAAAGGCAAAGAATTTTCTTTTTCTTAATGAGAGAAGAGATATACCTACCGGTTTCACCCTCATTTGGCTTCATCAGCATGCCATATCGCTCAGAGACAAACTCTTCATAACAAACTTCAACTTTTGAAGCAGCTATGACCTACTGGAATCCCCAAAACCGTCATAACTGGTGAAAACCAGGAGTGCAATATTGATCCATGAGGAGAGAAATTTTTTTTTCGACAATGGCATTTCTATGTTGAATGAATGATGACTGATCAACAGTAGTTTTCAATTTACTAGGCCAGGATATTGGTAGGGTAAAACAGGGAGAGTCAGTACAATGTTTTGAACTCAACGTGTAAATAAATCTTTAGGTATTTAACTTTCTTTGTGTAACATCAACATGAAGAAAAAATTGACATTTTTCAAAAATAAAAAAAAATAAAAAATTTTGATTATGGCAATTTGTCCAGCAACACATAGGTGACACGACGCCTGGGGTAAGGGAGATATTGCTAATTGCGGTTCAACATGATATGTTCACTTTTGGGCAACTGTTCTCTTCCCATATGCATACTAAATATTTTGAAGGATATGCACGTGCCAAGAAGCCACCTGCGACATTCCTCTGTCGAATTGGTATTTTCGTGACGCTCCAAGCATCCTACGCATTCATTTTCATCAAAAGTTTCGTCGTCTGTGGAATCGTTTGTAAAAACTGCACTTGTCAAGTCCTCCTGTGTCCATTTCCCCCTTGTTCTCTTACGACTAGTGTAACAAGTAGGCATTTTGGGTCGAAAAATGAAAATATATTGCGTCATATATCCCGAAACGTAATGCGTCATCTGTCCCAAACCCATGGGATAGATGATAGACCTATTTAGGTTACAACAATTTCCGAGAGGAGAAGTTAGATTAGTTAATCTAGCTTTTATAATAACCCAACCTAAACTTGTCTTGGACAGAACGTCGACTTTCAGCGGATTTTGAATAAACAGCGGGATCAAACTGAACACCTTGCAATCTTTTGCTATACATCACCAAATATCTTGAAACTTTATTACACTTTCAACACGATTTTTCAAGAACGGCAAAAGTAAATGTCTCCCTGTTCTACCCTATATACAATATCGTACTTTGGAGCAAATTTTTTAGGAAGGAGTTCTAAAGTTGCTCTTCTCGCAAACTCTTCAATATCCACACAAAAAACCAACTCAACACTTTCATTAATTATCCCGCTATCGACAAACATATTAAGCAGTCAAGATCCAAAGACAAAAATTCGACAAGAACTTAATTTATGAAAGCGTCTTTTTATTTGTAAACAAGCAGGGTATTTGGAACCTATAACCCTTTGTGTCTCAATGGTACTTCTAAGTACCACTGTCTTCGAAGGCTTGTGAAATGAAATATAGACTCATTTTCAGAATATTACTCGACGATCCTGTAAAATAGTAATGATAATCATATTGTGGCGACTGACAAGTTCATTCGTGTATGTTCTCAGTGTTGACTGAAGTTGAGTTTTACAATTGTTTGCAATAGCGAATTTAGACAAAAAATAAGTATTCTATTTGAAGTGTTAGTCTTGTAAACGATTCATTATAATTAATATTTGCTATTTATCATAAAATTCCGTTAAAATTGTCTGTATAACGATTAACATAAAAATTGTTTTCAAAGAACCGTCAGGTCTGAATATCAAATTGCGTTAACTTTTTTTATGTGAAGTCTCTGCTCACGGTACTTACGTGTCCTAATCATTTGCGAATCCAAAAAAAACTCAAGGAAGGGGGTCGCTAGAGATATCTTGAACTATTTCTACTTTTATCGTAATGGGAATGCAATCATTTTCTTCATGTGGGCTCCGCACTGATCCAATTTTTCTGATTGTAGGTGATCTCGCGGTACTTAGGAGTACAAAAGCCATTTGACGGTACCTCTAAGTCCAACTGTTAAAAAATATATCAAAAAAATACCTATGAACAAAAAAAGTTTGTAGGGTTTAACTTGAATGATATGATTATGAAATCTGTAAAAAAAAACTTTTTCCCGAAAAAATTTAAGTCATGGAGACACAAAGGGTTAAGTTTTGTGAGAGATTCAGTTTTCTGTTCTGGGGCATGAAATCAGTTTGGTGAGGCTAAAGCTGCATTCGTTACCAATTCGCGGGCGTTCTCTGCTACCATTCATAATGAAATTCATCAGTAGCACGGAATTCGACTTCGGCATAATTTCTTGCAACCTTTCAATTCAGCACGGAATTCATGCCAATTATAGTTCATGGCGTTCGGCAACTTGCGTGCAGCTCAATGTTTGAACAAAATTTAGACGATACTAGAGCAGTGTGAGCTGCTCAATTTGCTTCCGTTGTTCTAGCCTTTCAAGTGATCGATGTCTGGTACTATATTGGCATGAAGTTTTGGAATATCGGAAATTCTGCAGCGAGGATGAAGAAATGTGGAGCCCACTCTACTTAGTGTTTGTCCAAGAGTCCTCAGAGTCACGATTTCGGATGACGTGTGAGTTCTCATCGTGGTTATCTCATCTCCGAAAATAACACTTTCAAATGTTGAAACGTGTACTTTCGGAACAAAATGAGGCAAACATCGTCCGATAATTGTCCGCTTTCCCCTCCCTTAATACAATCAGCACATCCAAATCCAAATGAAGGATAAAACATCCTACCGGGGGTTTTAATCAAATTTCTCGCGGCGATTTGAAGATAAAGCAGGTACCTTTGTCTGTTTTTGGGGTAGAAGGCCGTGTGTGTGGCGTCGTCATCATCGTCGATGCACGTCTGCATATCGAGGAAGCGCTGTAGGGGTGGGGGTGGGGGTCCGACGCCGCGGCGGTGGTCGGGGGCCTTATGCCTTGTTTCGCGACGTTATGTCTAATCGATGCATTGCTGCGCGTCTCGTCTTAGGCGACCGGCCATTACGCACCTTAATGGGCGCTCGGCCACAGCACTCTGTCCTGTCCCGCGCCCTCCATCCAGGGCGGCATCGGAAGCATATTCGCGATTTCCATCGAAGGGGGCTAGGGCCGGACGAGGTCCCCCCTTCAGATTCTCAATATCTTGTCATTCGTTCGTAAGGCTTCATCAAAAAGTAGAAATTCGTCGAAGAAGTAGAGTGCGACACCGGAATGATCATATTATACTAAATATAATTTATCATAAAGAGAGGAAACTTTCAATTCATAAACTGATTACAAGATAAGGAAGAAAAAAGAAGGAATGAAAAGGGACTGGAGAGAAAACCACCGTCCAAAACTAACACACCAAGGGAGCATATCCAGACTGCTGTCGAAGGCACTACTACTCGCCACACCCATAGAAAGATAGATAGATAGATTTATTCATTCTCATAAACACCATACATTATGTAAAGAGATAACGTCAAAATGAAAAGTAACAAATACTAACCTACGAGTAAATAAAGAGCGCTCAGATCTAAGATAAGAGGAACTCCTGAATGCTGTAGGGTTCTCTTTCTATCAGAAATTTTTTCAAGGCAGATTTGAAAGACTTGAAAGTTTTTATAGTTTGTATGGCATTAGGAATTTTATTGAAAAGGGTTATATTATGCAGCTATACTCTGTATTTTTCTCAGTTAGCATGAGATTATGTTTGGGAAAATGCAAAGGGAACATGCGCCTGGTTTTATTTATGTTTTCATATGGGCTAAAATAAATTTCTCTATTTTTATGGAAAAATAAGAGACACCTGTAGATGAAAAGACTAGTTTGTGTTAAAATTTTGTTCTTTTTAAAATAACCACGACAAGACTGCCTCCTGTACGATAGACCATAAATTGCTCGAATAGCCGATTTCTGAATAATGAAAATTTGATCAACACCAGTACACCCTCCCCAAGCAATTATTCCGTAAGATTGGAAATTAGCATAGTAAAGTAAGTCTAGTACACTGAGATCCACTTGTCTCGCCAGAATACACGACCGAAACTAGTTTTTGTCTGAGACACGCTAAGTGTTCATTCCAAGTCAAATATGAATCTATAGTCACACCTAAAAATCTTGTGCTAGAAGAAATGGGAACAGTGTGATCCAGAAGGTCGACCGAATTGGGATAATTTGTGGACTTTCTAGATGCGGAAAAAAACATGCACTCAGTTTTGGTATGTGTTGCCAGAAGACGATCAGTTCTCAAACTCCATATTGTGAAGAAGTTCTGGGACCTCAGTAATTCTTCATGGTACCCTATCCATGCTGAATTAAATGGCAGTCAATTCTCTGGACTGTATAAGTCAGATCGAGGCCAAACGTGCAATAAAGAGCGGGTCACTTTTTCTTTCTGAATGCCAGAAGGCAAATGTGATCGCATTTCTGAACAGAGTAGATTCGAGTATATTTTTCACCCTCAGAAAGTCAATCATAAAGTATGCAGAAGCATCAGAGCCTTTGAAAGTTCAATTGATGGGATATGTTATATAGGTAACACAAAAAAGACCAGCTGAGATAATCGCCTATTGGTACAGTTCACACTGGTGATCGACAACGGCAAGTATTGACCTTCAATAGTATAAAGTATTCTGGAATTCTTCCAGCCTAAATAAAGAACACAATACTTGTTGGTATTCAGTTCTAACACCCAATCAAAATTGGACCGCTGTACATTCATGTATCATCAGCGAAAGAACCATATTACTATTTGATGATTCCAAATAGTTTGGACGTATGAAACGAAAAGAAAATTGAATCAAGAATAAAACCCCTGTGGGACACCCATTGTAACCACCCTATCCGCTAGAGAATAAAACTAAGAATCATTTTATCATTGTTGCTGTTGACTATATTCAGGTTTTGGGTGCAAAGAATTTGACATCAACATGCTTTCGAGAATTGATCAAAAACCCTTTTTGGAATAACTTATTAGGGGGAAAGATAAAGTGTACGCTGTGAGAAGCTCCGATCAGATGCAGATTTCGTTGGAGTTCAGACGATAAATATTGACAGCCACATTTTTAATAACAGTAACCATAAAAAACTTCCTATCTGTCTACACCTAGGACAAACCTGCTATGACAATCCAATCGGAGATTCTACCCAATCTTCAATCCTATTTCTGCGTTTGGTGATGTTAACTTTCATTCTTTCTCATGTATTGCTCGACTGCTTTCATTGCAATGGTACGAAATCTGACGATTAGTTAGTTTTTGATCTCTTGCAGTTTTGTTTCATGGTAAGAATTCCCTGCAAGTCTTCAGGACGATGTTAATTATAAAAATAGTTTCAGTAGCTGAGTTTTTACGCTCATTTTCCTGATTTTTAGCATCAATATTCGAAAATATTGAGAAAAATCTAACTTTGAAACATTTTTCCACAAAACAATTGAAGGATTCTCTCATTCTTGTTTGTAACTCTTATTCAGGAACATTCTGTATGAGAGAAAAAATGCAGATAGAAAAAGCCAGTCGAAGGCATAAGTACCTGAACACAGATCTTCTCAACCATAACATCTTGTCGATCTTAACGTAGCCTTTTGTTTTAGCTATTCTCGGAATAAAATGTACTACTGCTGTAGATTAGGTGATCCACTAATATTTTCAAAAAGTATTGCTTCTGCAATGTTTTTGGACTGATGGGAATAATCATATAGCCACACAAAATAACACCAAACGAGTAATGAAGAATGGTAGTCCTTATACGGTCTACTAACGTATGTATGTAATCACATTAGGAAGAGCGTGGAACAGCTTAAGGAAGACTTGAAGTTGATACTTGCCTGAGGTTCTTTGGATCAGAAATGAAGACAGTGTTGAAAATATTATCCAATCAACTCAGGTTATCGGTAATGATCATCCCTTATTCAATGTGATTACTAGAATAGCGTCCTGAAAAACGCCCTCATTCATTGTTGAGAGGTAGAAGCCAGTCTTGACACAGAGTTGGTGCTATCATAGTATTCAATAATTTTTAGTACTATCAGTGGTTGGTACTGACAGTACAATTTCAATGTTTCCATTAGTCTCATCAGGTAAGCACCTTTTTGTCGAATGTTGTTACACATTATGTCCCGTTGGCCAAGAAGTTGGTATACTGTGTGCTTTCTGATAGTTGAAGGCATATTCTGCACATTTCTGTTTCCTCTGTTGTACCTTTCACTATACATTTCTCCCATATTTTCTAAATTCACTGTCTTCTTCGTCTTCCCCTCTTTCTTGTGAAGATCGAAAAATCAATCATCCAGAATGAAAGATCACTCTTCGGAGATTTAGTCAATAGTACTCTCCAGTAATTTGGATGTAAGCAGAGATGAAAATGTCTGAATTCTCCGATTGCGCTGATTCCGACTCTGTCGAATCTCACGTTCCTCTGTGTGGTGCAACCGCCCCTCCCGCTTTACCCCTGCCGATAAGTGCCGCTTAAGATCACCCCCAGTAACGATTTTACCATTACATCAGTCGCTCTCCCCTTTATCACCTCATTATTATTACCACCAAGCTGGCCGGATGGATCCTTCTCTTATTCTTTCGGCATGAAAGGAGAAACAGGTGATCCGTCTTATTTGCGTGTCGATGGGAGGGTTGGTGGGTTTAGAGGGGAAATCGCTAATTTTATTCATATCCCTGCATGGTCTTGTTCTCGGTGAATTTATGCTGCTTGTTTTTTTTTCTTTGTAACAAACTATAACTATTCATAGCTTTGTTAACACATTCGTTGTTTTTTCTCGAAAATTGTGCATAAATCTGGAATTTCAGTGATGCAGCATTGAATCTTTTTTTGTGAAGAACATAGCCTACACTTTAAACCACAAAATACTGCAAAAAATCATCTCTAGCTGTTTCATATCAATTTACAAGGGAACTTATTCTGGTCAACTTGAAGATGGAGTAGATCTCAGGAATATTTCATGCAGTGATCTTATTCAGTGGCGGCTCACATGAGGACATGCACCTCCAAAAAAAGTATCATGAAATCAAATGTCCATTTTTGAATAACTCTGAAGGTACTAATATTATTTTGTATCTATACTCTGTTCAAACTTGAGCGAGAGCAATAAATACAAACAGAATCGTCTGGTTTGCGCACAATAAAGCTCGTATTGGTCAAACGGTAATAACAACGCTCCCTTCGACCGCCCTAAAAGATTGCCAGGGTAGTACTCGGAACTAGGCTCGAGATTGCGGCAAGGTAATTCCAGGAAACACCAGAGTTTTAGAGATTTGGGTCGAAATCTTGCAAGATTCCGACAAAGTTATTCCGGGAAACACCAGATTTGGGTCCTTTCCATTCCGTCAAAACTGAACGAGTTTATGAAATCTCCTCCATTCGACTCTGGACGGAAAGTAACTATCCGAAGGCCCTCCTACCGCTGCGCGAACCTTGTTTTATTGCTCTCATTTAAGTTTGAACAGAGAATAGTATCTATTTCTGCACTCCCAATCCCCAACTTTTTTCATCTATGAATTGAATAATGTGCTTTACTCTACCTACCCTGCCGTCTAGTCTACGTCGATCGCACGTGCGATCGAGTAGGATGGGCAATTTCTGGAAGCGGGCGTAGGAGGGTGTACGCCGATTGAACTCAAAGAAGAGCACATTTTCGCTGTGCACCAGTGGTGCAGAGATCACGTTTGGACTATTTCTTCGTAAACGACCCCCTACGTAAATTATTGGATGAAGTAGGAATTATACGTATTTTTTCAAGTAGTGTTGTATATCTAGGTTGCATTATGGGTGCAACAAATAATCATTTAGAATAACATGGAACTGACAGGATATCCCAAATTGGCTGATTTTCAATGTTTCTGGTACTTCTGGACTAGAAAGGTAAAGATGTTGAAAGGAGTCTTCATTTTTTTATATAACTAAATTTTGATATTTTATCAATTCCGAAATTGTGCAATAACGTTTTCATCAACGAAAATGCCTGAAAACTATTGAAACTTTCTAGAGGCCCCTTTTCAATGGAAATAAGACACTATATTCAATATTTTCTCTCTTGTACTGAGGGTGCAAAAAAAACTTTTTTTATCTTAAATTCGAACGCATTCTTTTTATCTCATATCAAATTAAAAAAATGAAATTGAATTTGGTGTCTTATTCCCAAAAGAAAAATGCTTGTGAATGGTATTTATTGTTTTTGGATATTTTCGAAAATACAAAAATTATGGCACATCTTCGAAATCGTTAAAATTTATAGATTTTGTCATATCTTCAAAACGAATGAAGATATCGTGGAACGATTTCCAACACTGTGATTTTCAGGAAAATCGAGCCCAGGACTCCTTTCAACGTTTTTACCTATCTAGTACAGAAGTACCAGAAAAAGCCAAAATCAAGCAATTTCTGATACCCTGCTATCTATAGAAAAGAAATTTAGTGGAAATTTGCCAAATTTTAACGATCAGTTTGCTGAAAAGAAAGAAAAAATGGATTACAAAAGCATGAGTGTTTAAATTGCCTTCGGGCATTATACGATATTTTCTCTATTTCAGTCAAGTTTTTCTGGAACTCATTCGAAATTTAAATTAAAATTCATATTATAGATTGTATTGTATCCTGCCAGTTTGTGTGACATTTCTATTGTATCTGGGAAGTTGGTGTGGTGCTGTAATGAGTTCATTACAGCACGACTTCTTGTACTGTAATGAACTCAATACCGTACTGAAATAGAGAATAGTATATTCTAAAACAAGTTGCAGAATGAGCTCCTATTTCAACACGAATGCGAATGCATGAGTGTTGGAATTGCCTTCTGCAACGAGTATTAGACCATATTTTCTCTATTTCAGTAAAGTTTTGAGGATAACTCTCGAAATTCAAATAAAAATTCAGGTTAGTGACTTTTGTATTGTATCTTGGCAGTTGGTGTCACTAACGAAATTTGACAGATTGCGGAATTTGAATTGATTTGATTCAAAAATTGAGTGGATAGGAGTTCAGTACTGACAACCACAAAACGAAAAATATAACTGAAAACAATGCTGTAATGAGTTTCATTACAGCACTACTTTTAGTACTGTAATGAACTCAATTCGATACTGAAATAGAGAAATATATGCACCTTTGTTGTTAAATAAAATCAATATCTTTCTGTGATTTTTGTGAACCCCTGCTTCTGAGGCCCACGAGCCGCCACTGATCAGATTGTTCGACGATTCTCATGTAAGCTGAAAACATCTCAGACAATTTTTAGCCCTTTGCTGAAACTGTCTAGAGAAATTCAGTCAAAAATAACCTATGATCAGCTTGATGAGCATGAATTCATTTCTCTCAAACTTTCGCTTGTTCTTCTCGAGTGGTATTTTCCATGAAGTGTGTCATTTGGTGTTGGGAAAATCCTTGATATTCATTAGAGTCTCCTCCATACTTTTGCACCTTCTCCTTTGTCGAGAAGGGTGCTGCCATCAGAGCTGTCTTAAAAGCCGTTGCACCAACAAGAACAGATAAAAACAGACCTGTGAAACAAGCCGACTCAAGTTCCTTCAGAAATACAAAGCGCAATAAATCAATTTCGGGTAAAGGAGTGATGACACGCATGTGTTGGCATCTGGCAGCCAAGATCCGCGAAGAGATGAGAGAATGAGGTTATGTTTTTGCAGGAGAACGCTGTCCTCGGGGGATGATGGATCCATTACTTTAAGTCGTCATAGGAGTGAAGTTGGTTTTCGTACTAGCCGCTAATTATCGTAAAGTTGCCGTCATTTAATTGAGGATGATTGAACGATGCTAGTTCTGCCTGGCTTCAAGGGTTCTTGAGCGTAACAGGGTGTTACTGATGATATCCATCATCTCGGAGTTGTCAGTACAATAATTACTATATATCAAGCATGAATCAGATGAAGAAAGAAATTTCATTCGGAAAAATTGTAGTGGCCAAGACTAATTAATTATTGACGTTTATGGTATGTGCAGGGTATCCCAAATTGTTTGATTTTGGCTGTTTCTGGTACTTCTAGATTAGATAGGTAAAAACGTTAAGAGGAGTACTGGGCTCTATTTTCGTGAAAACACCACTAGTGAAAACCGTTTCACGATATCTTCATCTGTTTGGAAGATATAACAAATTTTTGATATTTTATCGATTTCGAAGATGTGCCATAACCTTTTCATTTTCGAAAATATCTGAAAAAGATTTAAAACTTTCAACAAACACTTTTCCACTGGGACTAAGACATTATTTTAAATTTTTATTTATCTATAATTTATATTTATATAAGATGAAAAAGAATGCGTTTGTATTTAAAAAGGAAAAGTGTTTTTTTCCACCCTCATACGATATAAGAAAAAATTTAATTTAGTGTCTTATCACCAGTGAAAAAGTGCCTCTAAAAAGTTTAAATCGTTTCCGAATATTCCAGTAAAAAAAAGTTATGACCCATTTTCGAAATCGATAATATATAAAAATTAAAAACAAATTTCATTATTAATATTGAAATTATTCATGCATGTTCATTTTCTATGCATCTTTGGAAAAATTCATGTCTTACTCTTAAAAAAAAACAAACATAAATATAAACATAAACACTAGAGGTTAAATTGTGGTATATTAATGTATTCGGAAAAATAATTGCAAAACTTTGACGTAAAAATATAAGAGGTGTTCCGTTTGGAAATTAAAAAGTTTGTGCTCAATCTCAAAAACAGTGCTCTGAAAAAAATTTCTAACTACGCCACTGACATCTACGTAGAATTATCTTTCGAAAGCAGTTTTCATTTTTTCTCTATTTTATCCAGGGTCCGAGAAATAAAAACATCTCCAAAAAGTGCACATTTTCGTTTTCGCCCTGTATTTCAGAAACAAAAGTTGTTGGAATGTTTCTGTTTGTGAAATTTCACAAGAAAGTGGCAGAGAGTCGCGAAAACCGCATGTCTCTTCCTTCAATAATAGCTGAGATACAGTGAAGTCTAACCCAATTTGGGACACAGTGTACAAGCATTCCTTCTCACTGAACTGGACTGAACTGCCTGAGTGGCAGTTCAGTCTAGTGAGAACATCTCCTGAAATATAACTCCTGAAGATGCCAGACACTCGAACTGGCGAAACGTCGAGAACTAATCCACGACGACGTCCGAAATGCTCGAAGGAACAGGTTACAAATCAATTCAAATTCCGTAATCTGTCAAATTTCGTAAGCATGAGTGTTGGAATAGAAGCCTATTCTGCAATTTGTTTTAGAATATACTATTATGTATGTATGAAACATTGTGGCGATTTTGCGGATATATTTTCGTCGAGAAATTTCTTGAACGTCATTTTTTGATTTTATCACATAGTCAATTCGTGGCTCGTTTTTGAATTTTGAACTCGTGTAAGAATATCTTTCCCTTCTGCACCTGTATTATAAATAACTAATTTGAGCTAATTTTTTTATACATTCAGGTAACTTATTCAGAGCCTGAAGAATATGAATAAGTTACAGTTAAATTATTCTGATTAGAACTGCCAAGCTGCAAGTTTTATTCCTGCGAACATTTAACACTGAACAAATAATGACGGCGAATTTATTCCTTCACAATTCTTCATTATGGTGGTATGTGAAATATACGTTTAATGAGTTCCTACATGGTATGATATGAGGTCTGCGTACGATAATGCTAATAGGTATCACACTATGTATTCATTATTATGAACAGTGTCACGCAATCAATCAATTAAATTTATTAACAAATTATTTATATCCTCATTACTTGTACTTACCCAACATTTACACCTGCATATATAGTTTTTAAAGTAAGGACATAATTCTTTGTGATTGAATTATGCTTCTAATTATCGTCCTGTATTTTGAATTCAATTTTCTTATCGTTTTATTGAAGACTTTTTACAAATCGAGTGAAATTTACTTTACATCTACATGAATTGGTTTTGGAAAGATCTGAATGAAAATATCAAAAACCGCGCTTGCTATTCTTTTTTTTTTTGTAATCCTGAAAATTTAACATTTTAAATGTGGTGAAGTATTCCTTTCAGCTTCGTTGCATTCGTTCAATTCGTAGAATTAAACAACGTCCCTCAACATGAAAATCGAATTGTTGGTGTCTAAAACGCATCATACTGTCAACAGATGACGTCCTCCTGAATGTCACATTTTGCCCATATCACACCATGAAAGATTGAACTTTATCACGCGAATTCTAGACTCGAGGAAACGGAAATATAAGCACCAATGAATTGGAACTCGAAAGGGTCAAGTATTCTGCAACACGAAAGTGAAATATTTGTCCTTCGATACTGTCCTCTTTTTCTGTTTGGATAACTCGATTTATAATTCCCTCAATTTTGTTTCAGCGGAACTATGGATGACTTCGAAGACGACACACACTTCTGCTTGAAATGTCACAGCACAATCATCGGTCTCGAATATTACGTGACCCACCGAAAGAATAACTGCATGAAGCAACCAGATGCATCCTTTCCTTCATTGAAAGCAGACGATTTCTTCTCCTCCCTCGAGCTGCAAAGTAGTTCTAAGAAACTCCTGCAACAATCGACATCAGGAAAACATTCCATTGGAATCTTAACCAGAAGCAAAGTTACTGCTTCTAGGGAAACGTTAGAACCATCAAAATCCGGTAAAAATGCTTGGATTGCAGGTGATCAAGAAATAAAATCTGAATTTGATGAAAATCAAACAGTTTCAAATAAAGATTTAGGAAGATCGAAAGATATACCAAGGTTGCATGATTATGCTGACAGCGAAGTAGAGTCAGAAGATTACGATTTAGACGAGGAGACAAGTGATGAAGATGCTCCTCCTAGAAATCACACAGGAGGTAAATGGAAACCTTCTTCTCCGATCTACTGGAAACATTCACAGTCTGAATCGGAATGGAGACCCCCTCCTCCCTCCTTCACAGGAGGCAAATGGAAACCTGCCCCAACTAAAAGGAGTTTCTCGCCTCCACCCCATCACACGCGGGGTAAATGGAAACCAGAACAACCTCATGAGAACGAAGATCCCCAATCTCTGTCTTTCACTGGAGGAAAATGGAACCAACAGAAGAAACATGAACATCTTGAATCACTACCTGATTTCACCAGGGAAAAGCCAAAGACAAAATCGGATATGCCTATCGAAAAAAATGAATATCATCTTTCTCCAGAACCTCCAAATGACATATGGAAACATCTGGAACTCATTCCTTCTTCGTACACTAAGGGGAAATGGAAACCAGAATTATCTCCAGTTGATATGATTCCATCGACTTACACTAAAGGAAAATGGAAGCCAGGTACTTTTCCTGAACCTTCTTCATCTTCTCTCATGAAAACAAAATCATCTAATTATTTGGAAGATAATCCAACACAAAAAGAAATATCATCGAAGTTGATAAAAGATGAGTGGCTGCCTCCATCAAAAACCCAGATAAAGGAACAGAAAAGTAATGATGATTCTCCATTCGTCAAATCGAGTGGCTCAGTTTATTATTGGTGTAAACCATGCAACCGCCGTTTAGCCTCTAAAGTTGTTTACGAGAGACATCTGAAATCAGAGTTCCACATCAAGAGAACCCTTCGAGAAAATGATTTGGAGGACAATCTTAATTTTTTCAAGGAGTCACGTGGTACTAAGCGGAAGTCTGCACCAATCGAAGCAAAAAATAAGGAAGAAAACGAAGAAGCTAAAAGAATCAGGAGAAAAACTTTCGAAAAATGTGAGGTTTGCAACTCTAAAGTGAATTTGAATCTCATGGGTAAACACCTAATCTCACATTACCACTGCAGAAAGAGCGATATGTCTTCGAGTTCTGCTCGAAGCATGATCTTCAACTATTTTCCTAGTATCATTAAACAGAGTCCATTCCAATGCAAACCCTGTAAATATTACTTCAACAATCACAAGGACTTCATTGATCACTGGCTATCTGAGGAGCACATATTAAACACAAATGATAAGGAAGGAAAATTTTTGTGTTCCTACTGTAAGTTTTCCTGCGTGGAAAACGAGGATATGCTACACCATCTTAATTCTTCAGACCATCAGGAAGTGATATCAGTGATCAATAGGTCAGTTCCTATCATTATCAAAAAAGTTTACTATAAGGAATGTGTAACTTGCAAAGAATGCTTTCCCCTTTCAATTCAACTGAAGAAACACATTGAGAAATCAGGACACCAAATATTGGAGAATGAACTAGATGAGTTCAAATGTGATGTTTGTATGCAAACTTTGAGTTCTGAAATAGCTCTTCAACGGCATAAGAAAAACGTGCACAAAATCAGGAGCTTCATATGTGGTACATGCAATTTAACATTCTCCACGTCCAAGGATGCCAAACAGCACAGAAACTCAGAAGATCATTATTACAATACCCTTCAAAAGAAAAATAGTGAAAATGGAAAAAGTATGGAAAAAAAATGTCAATATTGTAATTCAGTTTTCGAAAACTTCCTGAAGTTGAAGGAACACATTGGGAAAGAACATGAAGAATTTCATTCGAGGTTAGTTCAATCTATGCTTACTGTTAATGTTAGTCCTTGTGTCAAAAGTGCAAAGGAAATGGAAGCAACATATAGTTTGTCATATCTTGGGTTCTTCATATGAAGTGATTCGAATATTTTCTTTCTTTTACGAAGATGAGAATTTAATTCTTTTGTGTGAAAGTTTACATCTCACATAGTTATACTACCCTCTTTGCTCTCAATCATAAACTACGCCATTTCCAATTGTAATTCAGAAATCATCAATTGACATTCAGAAAACATCACTTGTATTTTAGATTAGAAAAAAAGGTAATGATTTGATTGATGTTTATACTCAAGAATTGTTGAATAAATTTTTGAAGATGCATAGACAACTAGCTATGGGGAGGTACTTCATATTCGTATTATATTATACCAATATTGAAATATTCAAATCATAGTTGAAAGGCAGTTACTACACTATTTCCAAGTGTAATTCAGAAATTGTCAATTGTATTTCAGATTGTCAATTGAATTTCAGAAAAATCAAATGAAATTCAATCGAGTTATCCGAAATACATTTGATGTTTTCCGAAATTGACTAATCTGGAATTCAATTGACGCTTTCTGAAATTAAAGTGACTTATCTGAAATACAATTGACAATTTCTGAATTACACTTTGAAATGGTGTAGTAACTGCCTTTCAACTATGATTTGAATATTTCAATATTGGTATAATACTAATATGAAGTAGGTCCCCATATCCCGAATAAAGGACTAGTTTCCTATGCATCTTCAAAAATGTATTCAACATTCCTCGAATATAAATATCAATCAAATCATTACCTTTTTTTCTCGTACCTCTAACCAAGTTCTTCTCTGTCACCTGTTTTTTTCGAGCATTTCGGCTGTCGTCGTAGATAAGTTCTCGATGTTTACCACTTCGAGTGTCTGGTATCTTCAGGAGTTATATTTCAGGAAATGTTCTCGCTGAATTGAGCTGCTTGAGTATACTGAGTATGCTCGAAAAAATAGGTGATATTAAACGATGGTCTCGAAAGCCTCCACCAATTCATCAAATACTTCTGATTTGTTACAGATGTCCGCGTTGTGGTAAATCCTTCATCGTCCCTCAAGATCTTTCAGTCCATTTAAGAACGAAGTCATGCAAACTAGAAGAACAACCACCGAAGAAATTCACCTGTAATACTTGCCCATTTTCAGTGGACTCGGAAGCTCAACTTCTTTTTCATGAAACTCTGCATACTGAACCTATCCATATGTATCCCGATAAAGAACCATTGAAAGATAAGAAGGCAACGCCTCATTACAAATGCTCGAAATGTGAGAAATTCTTCCCTAAGTCTTCATTATTAGGTCATTTAAGATTGCATACCGAAGAAAGGCCCTACAAGTGTTCTTATTGTGAACAAACGTTTGTGAGGAAAAATAATTGGCTTTTTCATGAGAAGAAACATAATTCGGTGAAAATTGAAAGCAGAGAAGATAGTCATGATAAGAAGGAAAGACCTCACTTATGTTCTACTTGTGGTGCAAGCTTCAGAAAAAGGTAAGTGAACATCTTAATTGTTTTATACCGTTGTAATATAAGAAACCATAAGAAAATGTATTGGGTTTAAATCCTATAACACTAGAGATCCCCAAAACGACATACAATTTCGAAAAAAATGTGATTTCATATTATGTATGATGTAGATATTTGCTCGCAAAATTAAAAAATTGTGAAGCACTTTCGAAAAAAACCCGCCATTTATGTCTCCAAAGAATCAACAAAGGGAATTTTATGTGTAAATATGCATGAATTTTTGTTGAAGTGGAATAATTTCGTAAAAAAAAGGCGTTATGTCATGCAAGTTACGTTTCGCAAAAACAAAGAAACACATGGAAAAATACATAACAGGTAGAATGAAATATTATGATACCTTGGAAGAATAAGAAATACAACAGGGTCACGTTCATAAGGAATTGTCCAAATACACTGCGCAAAAAAATTGACGCACATTATGGAAATCTCAAATTTATTCTACAACTGAAGGTGTTCTCAATGATAATTATTTTTATCAGAATTATGCATGCATATGTTATCCACTTTCAACGTTTTTCTTCAATACAGATGTTTTTTTCCCAACAGGAAAAAAAAAGATGATATTATCAGATTTTGAATTCTAAAAACAGTTGTTCTCGATCAATTCCTTTGATTTTCTACACTCGATCGCTATGCAACTGGAAACACGCAATTTAACCCAAGAGGAATGAGCCCAAGCGGTAGTTTTGCGAGAAGAAGGGTGGACTTACACAAGAATTGCAGAAAGGTTTGGAGTTTCCCATACAAGTGTGTCCAGAATGTTGCAGCGATTCAGGGAGACAGGTATGAATGTCCGAAGACCAGGACAGGGTAGACCAAGGGTAACAACTGCCATTCAAGAACGTTACTTGAGAGTTTCTTCGTTGAGACAACGGTTTGCAACCGCTCGCCTCCTTCAAAATCAGCTTGAGCAAACTCATGGGATGCAAATTAGCACTCAGACAATAAGAAATCGACTCAGAGAATATGAGTTAAGGCCTCGTGTCGCGGCAAGAGGCCCAGCTCTTACCCCAGCCCATCGAAGGGTGCGTTTGGATTGGGACGAGGCCGATTGGGTGGAATATCTTTGACTGCTCGCACAGACCTAGTGGTCGTCGATAATGGAGCTTTGAATGCTGCTTAGTATATAAGGAACATTCTTGAAGAGCATGTAGTGCCATTTGCCCCATACATTAGTAAAATTTTCATTTTAATGAACGATAATGCCAGACCCCATCGTGCGCGCATCGTTCAGCAGTACCTTGAAGAGGTTGAAGTCTCTCGAATGGAATGGCCAGCAAGAAGTCCAGATCTCAATCCGATTGAGCAGGTTTGGGACAACCTCAATAGAAGGTTGAGAAGTTCAGAAAATCATCCAGCTACTCTTAATGACTTAGGAATCCAACTCGGAGAAATCTGGGAAGAATTAGATCAGAATATTTTAAGATCACTCATTTTGAGTATGAACCGTCGTTGCCGAGCTGTAATTAACTCAAGGGGTGGAAATACCAAATATTAAATCACTTATCAGCATCTCAGTATTTTGAAAATTGTTCATTTCTCTTCTTTCACATAAGATTCAGTGAAATCCTGAATTTTTCTTTCATTTAATGTGTCTTGATTCGTTCAAAACCTTTCCGAGAGAACATAAAAAATAAGTTATAAAGTCAATGTAGAGTTAACTTTCATTAAAATTGAGATTTTCAGAATGTGCGTTAATTTTTTTGCGCAGTGTATCATTTCATGGTTTCCGAAGAAAACAATCATTTATCTGCAATTTTTGCACTGGATGAAAAAATGAAATTTCAAATTTTAATCGATAATTTCATGATTTACCATGTTGAATGGTAGGTGGTAATTTTTTTCAAGGTTGCATTTTTGTCTATCGTGTGATGCTCTGGATCCTATTTTTCACTGCCAAACTAAGCAGACGGAATTCGTTTCATCTGCTTTTTACGCCCCGGAGTTCTGAAACGGCTGAGCAAACCCGTTCATGCAGATTGGACAGTCTGAGACACATAACTGAGGCTGACACAAAGCCAGTAAGTTAAATTAGTGACAGGCCGGTCCATAAATCGGACAGTGAGCATTTGCGCCACAAATTTATGCCTCATATTTCGCGCTAAACGTTCAGTAATTGGAGAATTGTGGTATACGTGAAATATACCTAAGGGTGGCGAATGTTTATTGCCACAGTGGCTTCTGCTGCCACCCTGCACCCTCCACTTGGGCAGAAAGGGTTGTTAAGAAACAGACTCCTCTTCGAATGGTCTTGTTCGCAGGAGCAAGGCTGAATTACCGAAATAATGTCATCTTTGGGTGCAATCTTCATAAAATTCTGTTGGGGTGTTTTCTGCGTTTTAAACGAGGTTCTTGATGGCGTTTTTAATCGCGAATAATGTTTCGATGGGGTTGAGGGGGGGCGGGTTAATTTACGAAAATGCTTAATACACGACTGCTCTCCCTTAACTCGTCTAAATATTAAAATGTATGTGTACTGTTGACTGCGAGAGCAATAATGAAAATGGTTCCTTCAGTGTCTGGTGGGTGCTTTAAAAGGCTATACTACCAACTATCAGTCATTTCAGAGTATCGTTCAATATAATATAATTGGGAACAACCCTATAGTGACTGCATCTTCATAAAGGAACAGATATAAAAAGGTAATGAAACAAAAAAGCTATGATAAAACAAGAGCTAAAAAAAAAATTGTACGTTCATCGGCATCAATACTAAACTCGATTGTACCTAAGGAATGGGGGAAATAAAAATTAGATAAAATGAGCTGAAATAAGAAATAGAATAGAATTTAGATCTTCGATCAAGAATATTTATTATTTATAAAATAACTGAATGAAGCAATAAACGCAAATCAACTAATTAAAAAGGACATCATTAGTTGGGAAAATATTCTTAAATATTGTAAGTAATGAGATAGATGGCCAAAAAAACAACTAATTGGTTGTTAATAATATTACTTATTCTTTTTCGATATTTTCATAGGACAACATATCAAGATCATGAGTAGAGACAATATTATTGTTTATATTTAAAATAACAATGATAATGTAAATTTTGGGGCAGTAGCGCACCCAGGGGGAAGATGGAGCCACTGAGCTGCAGCCCCCGAGATTAATTTTTGTTAAAAAAAAATGAGACTACGAAATGTAATTCTGGGTGCCCCCACGTGAATTTAGAATGCATTCGGATGATAATTAATTTAAATTGATTGCTTGGGTTTGAATTTTCATATACAGGGTGACACACACTCATGGTACACCCCCATTTTCTCCCTTGTTTCTGTAGTTATATTTCTGAAATTTGGAACATTGAATATACTCACTATAGGGCACTTTTTGACATATTTAGAAAAAAATCCAATTGTCGGTTTTTCCGGAAATGACATCAACTTTGGATAGAACCGAGAAGATACTTAAACTAGTCTAAACTCCATTATCGTGTTCGTATTGGTTATACAGAAAAATAATTGATATGGATGGATACCCCACCGATGGTACTTTCGAATGACGTCAGAGTACCATTAGGTATGCTACCATTTGACAAAACGGAGTTTCGAGTGAAAAAAGGTTTTGGTTTACTTTTTTGGCACGTATTTCGAACCACGATACTTTTTAAATCGAAATTACTATAGTGTAGCATTATTTTGATTTTTTGGAATAATTTTAGGGAGTTCATGGCTCTCTAGATCGAAAAATAAAATGGGCGTTCTGACGAATGAAATATCAACTATGAGGTATCATTAGATTGAGAAAATTATGGGGATTCCAAAAATGTAATAATATACCGGGTGTCCCATTTGAAAATCGAAAGTTGATGTCATTTCCGGAAAAACCAGAAGTTGGATTTTTTTCTGAATATGTCAAAAAATGCCCTATAGTGAGTTTATTCAATGCTACAAATTTCAAAAATATAATTCGAAGACGTTCGAGAAGTACAGACGTGTGCATGAGTTGCTCTCCAGTTAGATTCAGTTAATCCTTGTGTATCAGTATCAAATAAATTAGTTTTGTTTCACACAAGTAAGTCCTTCGACTTCTCTGTTCATATCTTCATATCGAGGTCAAAAAATTTGCGTTAATTGGTGACTTGGAGTTCATATTTCCAACGAGCATTTTGATGATTCATAGAATTTTCTTTCATATATTTACAATATAGTTCTCTCGCTTACCCGACTTCGAGGATTTCCCACAACCGGTTGACCTTGGTGGGCCCCCTCTCTTGCAAGGCATTTCGCTCCCGTACCGTATTCTGGCTGCGTTTTCGCCGCTGCCGCTACAGTGGTTCCACATTGCTTGGTGGGGACGGATGTTGAATCTTCATTGTTGACTTCGAAAAATTCGCGTATTCCCATCCGCTTTCAATTCCCATCCTAGGTTCCTCCGGTTCGTGGCCTTATATTAACATCTGTTGAAAGTCTTCTTTAACGGCCCATTGAAGTGAAGAGTCTAATTGTCGTTCCTGTTCCTACACCCTCACTATCCGTCATAATGCCGCGTAATTGTACTACCTGCAAAAAACAGATAGGAACATCTCAGCTGTCTATTGGCTGCGTAAGGTGTTTGAAGGATTTCCATGCAGAGTGTGTTGGTCTCTCTATCGTCGAGATTGATTTTCTGAGGGAAGGAACTGAGGGGTGGGCTTGCCATTTATGTGGTTCGCAGGAGAGAAGATTGCGTAGTAATTCTTCCTCTTCACGTCAGGCTCTCTTACCATCTCCTCAGCCGTCTCAGTCCTTACCAGGTGGTGACATGCCAATTACCGCGCAACATTTTAATACCCTCATGGAAAGTATTCAGAAAATTGCTTCTAGTGTTGAACGTATCGAGAGGCGACAGGACGACCTCTTCCATCAATTAGCAGATTGCACCGCGGCGATACATGAGCACAATGATATACTTTCTAAGCATCAAAATGCGATCGATGGCTGTCAGTCGGAAATTGCCAGTTTGCATAGGGCCAACACGACACTTCGCGATGAGGTGGCTGCTGTTACTTCAATATTGAATGCTACTTCTGCTTCTTCCTGTCCTTCGGATCGCAATGACATGACCGAGATACTGAACCGTGTAGAAAAATCCCATAACCTGATCATATGTAACGTTCCCGAAAGAGCAGACATCTCGCTAGACACAGTCAATGTACGTAATATCGTGGAGCACATTCGGAAGGGTGCTAGTCAATTTCTGCTTAGTTCAAGTCGTCTACCATCCAAAGACAATAGCAAACCCAGGTGGATTCGAGCAGTTTTCTCAACACCTGAATGTGTTAGAGATATTCTGAGGAATAAATCCAAATTGAGGGGTCATCCAGATTTTCGACAAGTTACCATCTTTGATGATAAGACTAGGGAGCAAGTATCTACCCTCAACGCCCTTCGTATTGAGCTGAAGCAACGTCAGAAAGCTGGTGAAACCAACATTACTATAAAGTATATACAGGGTGTCCCAACCATAGTGCCTTCGTCACAATTTTCCAACAAATCCTCAAAAAACTGAGTGAATTATTAATCTGGCCGATACTTTACACTAATATTCAGTCACTTTCATCCAAATTTCCAGAATTTTTATCTATCGTTCAATTACAAAAACCTTCCATAATATTAATAACAGAATCCTGGCTACACCCAAACATTCCAGACAGCATATTCAATATTCCTAATTACACACTATATCGAGACGATAGTATAACTACACCTGGTTACAGGGGTGTATGTGTCTATTTGAGTCAGAATATCACCTCGTCGTTTAAAGTGAAAGAAATTCGCAAGGACTGGACAAGTATTAACAATATTTTCTTCGAAATATCGAGACAAAATTTTTTGCTTTTCATCGGATGTATCTATCGACCTCGTCCCTGCCCTGAAGACTTTGAGTTAACGGCTTTTCTGTCAGAGAGCTCTAGGAGTTATCAAACGTTGTTCATAGCAGGTGACTTCAATTGTCCCGATCTGAAGTGGCCTATCATTCAGCTGCCCCCTCCAAACGCTCCATCCCTACCATATGCTGATCTAATAATCAATAGTGGTCTCCAACAACTGATTCTTCAACCCACCAGATACAGGGAGGGCCAGGTTCCCTCCTTACTTGACCTTTTCATCTGTTCCGATGCAAACATAGTCTCAGACATTGAATATCTGCCACCTGTTGGAAAGTCGGATCATGTTGTTTTATCAACGCAAATTCAGCTCAACACATTAGTTACTGACTGTAAGCATAGTGAGATGAGGAGTAGAGTTGACTACACACAGGTTCGCGAAGTCGTTTCAAGCTTTGACTGGCACTCGCTTCTTTCTTCTCAGACATCAATGGAGGATATCTGGGGAGTTTTCACAAATATAATTGATAACGCTGTATCCGCTTGCACCAGGTTTTCGGTTGAAAGATCAAACCCTTTGAAACCATGGATTAATCGATCCATATTAATTATGATTCGGAGGAAGAAGTCACTGTGGCAACGTTACTTGCGCAGCGGGTCAGTTGAGGACTACCGCAACCATCGAGTGTATTCAAACATGGTCTCATCAACTATTCATCAATCCAAGAAAAAATTCGAGTACGACTTAGCCTCTTCCAAAAATAAAAAAAAATTCTATAAGTACCTCCGTTCCTCCATGAATAGTAAAGTGGCAATACCATTCGTACGAAACTCTTCTGGTGAGCCTTGCGATACGCTCGTCGAAGTTGCTGACGTGATGGCCAAGACGTTTGCATCAGCTTTTGTATTAGAGTCTGATGATTTCGGGCCCGATCCTCTGTTTCCACCCATTGCGGAGGAAGTGGAAGATATTGAGATGAGTGAGGAGCTGGTCCTCACTTATATTTCCAAGAGCAATAGCAGTTCAGCTCCAGGTCCTGATAAAATAACAACGCAACTGTTACGTTCCTGTGCCGAGGCCTTAGCTGTTCCACTCTCTATCATTTTTTCATACTCGCTCCATACATCTTCGCTTCCTAAAGATTGGTTATCGGCCTCTGTAACACCCATTTTCAAAAAAGGCGATAAGCTTTCTGCACAGAACTATCGACCAGTGAGCTTAACATCAAGTGTTTGCAAGATCCTCGAGAGAATAATAAGCGAAAGATTAATAGAGTTTGCCCTGCATCACGATATCATTCCGAAGGAGCAACATGGGTTTCTTCCAGGTCGATCAACCATCACAAATTTACTCTCCTGTGTCAACGACTGGACTAGATGGGTTGATGCTGGCAATCCAATAGATGTGGTGTACCTCGATTTTGCACGAGCATTTGATCGTGTTCCTCACTGTCGCCTACTGAGAAAGCTAGAGTTTTTGGGAGTTCGTGGAATGCTGCTGTCCTGGATAAGATCTTTTTTGACACTACGTACTTTTCGGGTTAGGGTTGGTGACTGTTTTTCCTCTTCCACCACAAAGGTCCTGAGCGGAGTTCCACAGGGTTCGGTGTTAGGTCCTGTTTTATTTGTACTGTATACCTCTGATCTTCCGTGCCTTTTCCGATCCAATTGTGCAATGTTTGCTGATGATACAAAGCTATATAACCGTCCGTTATCCAACGTAGGTCACCTCCAAGAAGACCTTAATCGTCTGTCTGTGTGGTGTAGGGATTGGATGCTGCCCCTAAATATCGATAAGTGTTGTGTTCTTCATATTGGAAGAGGAAATCCTAGGACTCCGTACTTTATCGAACAGCAGAGAATAACCTGTGTCTCCCAACATTGTGACCTTGGTGTTGTCGTGACTGACGACTTGACTTGGTCTTCGCATATTTCAGTGGTTGTGTCCAGGGCCAAGAAATTGACCTACCGGCTTTCGAAAACTTTTTCTGGGTGCGATATAGCTACTAGCAGGACACTTTATACCACCTACGTGCGTCCTATCTTAGAGTATGCGGGCCCTGTTTGGTGGGCTAACCTGAGAGGAGATCAAGAATTGCTGGAGTCAGTCCAGCGATGGAACACCCGCATTCCATTTGGCAGAATACGCCCAGATTATGAAACAAGATTGAGGCAGTTCAATTTGCCTTCTTTTTCGGACCGGAGAGCGAGAGGCGACTTGATTGTCACATATAGAGCGCTCCACTCACTTTTTGGTGTAGACATGGCGTTCCTCTTCCCTCTCAATCAAGGCCGCCCGTTGAGGGGACACTCCTACAAACTTGCCAAGGAGAATTTCAGAACTAGATCAAGAAGCAATTTTCTCCCAAATAGGGTCTTCGAGGCGTGGAATCGACTTCCCAATGAGGTGGTAGAATCAAGAACATTGAATGCGTTCAAGAACTCATTAGATAGATGGTCTAGGCGACAATATGAATCAGTTGCGAACTGTTTGTGAACTTTTCAGTGATTGCATGTGATTGTTCTAATTTTCTTTTTTTTTTCCATATATAGCTTCTCGAATATTCTATCAGTTTAAGTATGTATTATTTTAATTCATTTTTTGAGTTTATAGGTTTACCTCTACTCTAAACAATTTATAATAATAATAATAATAATAATAACTACAGAAACAAAGGAGAAAATGGGGGTGTACCATGAGTCTGTGTCACACTGTATAATGGATGTCTTAAAGTTTTTTGTATATATTGTGAAAACGATTTATTCAATAAAAGTCGTTGTGTCCTTGTATTATGAAATTGTAAAAAAACACTGGCATTGAATGTTTCTGTGGGGTTATCTCAAGAAAAAAGGTTATGCAGGACAGTTGTCGAGCATGGCAGACCTGATAGAAAGAAGAACTACAGACAGTTAGAAACGAGTATTATAGGAGGGCATTTATTATGATGTATTAAAATCAAATACATCATGAAATTCGAGTGAGTCTAGAGACCGTGAAATTTCATCCGTCATTATACATAATAAACCATACATTATAGACTGTGCTGACCTTTCGCGAATCATCTTGTAAATTTTAATGTATGCTCAAAAACCGCATTGAAGAATTTTATTCCATTGATGGTTTCCACAGTGTATGCAAAGGTGATCTTATTTAATTTCATTTTAGTCAAATTATAGAGTAGGCTGTTCAGTTTATAACCAGTGAAAGGGCTAGGACTGTTTACTGCTTCTTTTTCGCCAGAGGATCTTTATTGTTGTCAGTGATAATTTTTCTTATATAGTTGAAACTCAAAGAGTAATTTTCCTGTATCTGCTGGTACTAAGGTGAAATTTCCTAAACGAATTCATAGACTAGTTGCTGATGATGATTTGATTATGTTGGCAAGACATTGTCCACCATGTCTTGGTTTCTGATCCTCGGAATTTTTCAAACTCATGCTTGTCAGTCATTTGAAATATTTTTTATGTTTTTTGTTTGAGACTGCAACATTTCATGAGTTTCAAGGGGCAGTATCGAAATGGAGAATCCATATGAAATGTTCTCCATGGCTACTAGCAGAAAAACTGTTTATTTCCGTTTGGTCGTTGGGTGAAGTAGTAAATTCGGACGACCAATGTGTTCTTCCAATCCGAGCAGAATTAATGAATTCTTCATCGGAATATCGTGCATCCTGTTCCTCAGCACGAAATCGATATCCGACAGGAAGTAGGGTGATTTGGAAGTTTGACGGTTATGTGTAAGACTCCTCAGACGAATCACATTTTGTACTAATGGCTTCCCTTGGACGTATAACGATACAGAGAACTTTGCTCGTTTGTTGCGAACGCAATTATCATATATCTGACTGATATGACACAGAAAATGGCGCGATCATGCAAAATAGAGAGACGGGAGTCTTCATTGCCCCTTTCAAATCAACCGAGAATAAAGTTATTGCGACTGATATTAGTTTTCTTACGTGAAGTTGGTAATTCGGTACTTTTGCCATGCATCCACTCCCACTACTCCTACTTTTTGCGGGGATGAACGGAGATATCCAGCAACCGGAGTGCTCTTTCGTTATACTGCTCAACCGTCGAAGGCTTTCGGGAAATGATACATTTTCGAATGTGAAACGACAAAGTGGAAGGATTCCGATGCTCACACTTTGACGTAAACTCTGAATTGTTCACCAGTTCTCCTCAACTTCTTCACGAATCCCTTTTTTTGCTGATGAGTTATCCTTTCGCAAATTATCCAGTTACCTATAGATTTGTTTCAGAATCTGCCCTATAACTGCAATAGCTCCCAAGGTCACCAGCGCATTCGCCAAATTGCAACATGGCAAAATATCTATAAATACGAATAAAGAGAGAGAGATTGGAGAAATCTTTGTTAGCCAACAACTTCATGATCACAATTTAATTTCATAATCAATACGAATTAAAAATTATAATATTCGGCCTAATCGCTAAATTAAATTAAAAATTTTCGAGTCATTGAAATGAAAAACTCATGGATTGCTGGAATGTTTCCATCATATTGTTGAAAACGAATTTGTTCTTTTAGGATAACAGTTATCTTTCAGAAGGTCTTGAATTGATTCAGAAGAAGATAACTGGAGAATGACATCCATAAATTGCAATAAACTGACTTCATTCAGATTCATCTATTTACTTTTTCGTAATTCATTGAATAAAAAATGAAAAGGATCGTGACAAAGCCAAGTATTTCTAGATTATTCCCTTGGTTAATCTAAAATTTCAAGTTTCGGTAATTCCCAACCATTTAAATGTCAAAATATTGAAGAATGAGGGGCTCTTCCTTACAACAAACGCAAGAACTGTTGGTTCGGCAGCATTAACACCTAGGAAAATGCCACAACTGCCTTATTCAGTTTGTTGTTTAAATTTTCATGAAAAACTTCACTCATTCGTGTACACAATGTAAATGTTCACTATTATTTCCATACTCCTTTCTATAAATACAACAGGTTGCCTTTTGTTGCCTAATGTTGCAATCTGGCAACTTACAGCTTTATCCGAAAGTTTGACAGTTTTGAGGTTATCCGTTTCAGAGCGTTTAGACATACAATTTCTGTTTATGTTGTTTACAGCAACTCAAAGGATACATCTCTGCCAAGAAAATAGAATTAAATCCCGAACATTTTCATTCTCGTGAAATTATTTTTCACAACCTTCGACGTGGATAAACTCAGCAACAGTGCATCGATGAACTTGATTCAATTCTGGGGTATGAAGCTTCATCTGGCACCAGTATTTATCGATAGTGTAGTAAATTCAATCGAGGTCGTTTTTCGCTCCAATACGATTTTGAGAAGATCGTCCAAAATCAGTTGTTGTTCCCGAATCCATGGATGCTCTGCTCGAACACGTCTATTGAAAGGTGACAGATCGTACATTTACACGTATGAACCCGGCTTATTAATCAAGCTGAGATTTCGGTCTTCTATCAACACTCATCCCATTCCATATCTGTTTAATTTCTGTTTCATCCTTTCGCCTCTTTTTCATTAAAAAATTTTCCGGTCTAAATAATTGTTAGGGTAAAACAGGTAAAGATGACGCACATTTGAAAATGCTCCGTAAATCCACTGTATTGAACTATACGTGGTCATAAAATCATGAATAATTTTTCAGGTATTAAACTTTTATTGTATGCCATCAACATGAAGTTTCGTCATCTGTGGAATCGTTTGTAAAAAACGCACTCGTCAAGTCCTCCTGTATTCATTTCCTCTTTGTGCTCTTACGAATAGTGTAAAAAGTGGGCTGAACATAAAAAATATTGTGCGTCATTTATTCCGAAACGTCATGCGTCATCTATCCCAAAACCATGAGATACATGACGCACTTGATTAAGTTACTACAAAATCCGAGAGGAGACGTTAGATAAGTGAACATAGCTTTTATAATACCCCAACTTCCAACTGTCTTTGACAGAACGTCGACTTTTAGCAACAATATATCTTGAAACGGCACGAGTTAAACGTCTGCATGCATCTATCTCACTGCCATCGATAAGGGGGGGGTAATGGGGTAATTAACCCAGGAAAATATTTTATTTCGAAAAATAAGTTATACAATCATTACATAGGAACATATCATGACAATATATTATATTCTAATTTTTTTAACCCCTCCCAAAAAAAACTTCTAGCGACGCCTATGATCTATCTTATAGGCACATGGCAGTGCGTGCACTGAAATCGCGAATTATCTGATTGCGTCGTCTCTCCCGCCGCGTCATGTCTCCCTTTTTTATCCTAATGAAATTCTTGGTCTGCTCTATTCTAATTCATATTCAACAGCATATTCTTGATGTATGTTGTTCTTTTTTGTTTGTTTTATAATGACTCTCCAAGGTCTCAGTGAGGTCATTGAGTTGTGTAGAGCTTGTGCGGATAAATATATCCCGTTTTTCCTCTTGATTAAAAATATTTCCAGCATGATTTCTTCTTTTTTCAATGGAAATCAATTTCCGAATCAGTTGCAATGATCTCTCCGTTGAGCTTGGAATAATCGCAGTGCTTTCCAATTATGGACGTTTCAGCTGCAATGGAGCGAGTGAAGCATAACTGCCGCAAAAGGTGTTTCTATGAGAAATGTGTCAGTAATAAAGATAGGTACGAAAGGGTCCCGCCCATTTCTTTAAATCAGAGACACGACTTGATATGATTGCAAATACAAAAGAGCGAACTATAGAAAAACACCAATAAATAACTTAATCGATGGAACGATCAGAGAAAAATCTCAATTAAAGTCTCTCGATTAATTATGAGGCAAGTTCCGGCTGAGATCGCATCAGAGATGATTTACAGAATCCCGGAGCGGAGCACTCGGAGTCACTCGCATAAACAGAATGATTAACTGGATGTCAAACTAAAGAAATAAACGTAATTTATAGGGACGGGAAAAAACTTCACAAACTTATCAATACAGCCGCGTTAATAACTGCCTTTAATGACAGGGATGTATGTCTTCTGTGGCCATTCGCACTAGGCGCTCTGTCTGTGCTCTTTTCACTCGTCGCTGCTCGCACGGACACCTGCGTTGCGCTGTCCTGCCTACCAGATACGGTCACAGAGAATCATCGCCGATTTGAGGAATCACTTACAGGGTCAAGGGTCGCTGGATACCGACAAGTTGTATTCGTGTTCTTGTTCTTACCGACTTCGCACTCCGTTGGTGCGGAAAGCTAAGCCTTTCACACACGAGCGTTTGAAAATGGTAGTTTTCGATGCTCGAGTCTTCCACCTTCGATCTCATGGACACTCATGGTTGTTGTTCTTCATCACATAACTCATTTCAGAGCAGGAGACGAATTGAAAGTGCTCCTTCTCATTCAATAATGAACAGAGGGTTGGTCCAAAGTATGGATTTAATAAATTATTAAGATTAAAAGTTGCAGAAAGAGCCCCTATTCCAACACGAATGAGTGTTGGAATTGCCTTCTGCAACGAGTATTAGACGATATTTTCTCTATTTCGGTCCAGTTTTGTAAAGTTCTTTTGAAATTCAAATAAAAGGTTGATGTGACCTAATTTCAGTACTGACAACCACAAAACGAATAATATAACTGAAAACGATGCTACAATGAGTTTCATTACAGCACTACTTTTAGTACTGTAATGAACTCATTACGATACTGAAATAGAGAAATTCATATTTCTTCAACCTAAAACTCATGTAAGAACAATAACAAATTTAAAAGAAAAAATTTTTCTATATGGAGACCACATCGAGAAGATTCTTGAAACATAGATAAATTTGAAATGGTAACCATCAAAATGAATACCATTTTCAATTCTTATTTTTCCATTTGTTCTTTTTCTTGAAAAAACTTGGCTTCACAGTCGCGAAAAGAATTGAGCTTTTCCATCACTCGGAGAAACTTACATGGGGTCCCTGATTTGGGGCCACTCCTAAAATCTCATGGAGTGAAAGAGGATGTATGCAGTTCTTTTCAGCATGTAATTCGAGATATGGAACTTCCCTTTTGATGCAACTAGATGTCGCCACTTTGTAATATTTTACTCGGAACTCAGAACAGATATAGAAGTTTTTCAGTCTTGGACGTATATGGTATACTAAAGATGCCAAATGAGGCTAAAACTGGTATATTATTATCTCTTCTTCCAGGAACAAAATCTGATTTCATTTCTTCAGCCTGTGAATTGAAAATGGTATTCATTTCGATGATTACTATTTTGAATTTACGAGTATCTATGTGTTTCACCAGCTTTTAAGAGTGATATCTCGGAAAGGGGTGGACTGAGTAAATTTTATTATTGTAAAAACCCTTCTCAATTTCATACGAACATTCACCTCCTGAATTTTGTCGAATGAATTAAAGACACCTGTATATAAAATCGATTCGAAATTGACCACCTATTTTTGAAATAAGACTGAAACTTCATGGATGCCATCATTAAATCTGAAAATTGGAATATTATTTATGAGATGTTCAATTGTCTCCTCCTATCAACTACTCAAACAACTAGGGCTCTCAACTGAATTCCATTTGACAAGCATGCTGTTAAAACATTGGATTCTATACAAAAATTGGTCCAAAATGATTTACGGGATTTCAATCTGGAAATTTTCTGGAATGAAGGAGAGAATTGAAAATGAGTCCAGGAAGGACCATATATATGAAAACTCGAAAAAGCCGCATTGTGTTGATTTTAAAAAAAGGCCAGAGCAGCAAGTTTCATTATGATCGTGGTAGACCAATTCGTTATCCTGAAAATCTCTAATCATCGGGTTAATAACACAAGATGTAGGTAGAATAGTATATTCTAAAACAAGTTGTAGAATGAGCTCATATTTCAACACGAATGCGAAATTCGAGATTTTATAATGCGCACGCATCTGATTTAGGACTAAGAGCTTGAATTGGTTCCGCATTTAGCGTAGTGGCAAGCGACCCTTAGACGATATTTTCTCTTTTTCAGTCAAGTTTTGTGGAATACTCTCGAAATTCATATAAAAATTCAGATTAGTGACTTTTGTATTGTATCTTACCAGTTGGTGTGACTCAAGAAATTTTACAGATTACGCAATTTGAATTGATTTGATTTGAAAAGATACTGAGGTCAGTACTTAGAACCACATAGCGAAAAATATAACTGAAAAAATGCTGTAATGAGCACTTTTTTTAGTACTGCAATGAACCCATCACGATACTGAAATAGAGAAGATCTGTTTTTGTTAATTCAATCATAATCATTTATACAATATATCAGCAAGTAATTTCCTCATCATGAAAATACACAAATGAATACCTATACCTCTAAAAGCTAATTTCCCACAAGACGCAACAACGAACTAACATAAAACAGAATGAACAATACTTTCATCCGCGAAACACCACGTCCTTATAAAACATCTGCTGCGTTGAAACGTGTAATAGGAAAAGTTAACTAAGATATATCCGTAATGAGGAAGAAATATAATAACTGAAATAAATACCCTTTAGATTCTGTTTCATTTACAATAAATTCGTTTCGGATGCGCTTATTACTGAGGCAACGTCTGAACCTTGCGAGTACGACTACCAGAAAAGGAGGTAGAGGAAACCATCTCCGTCGCTCACCTTGTTTACGTTCAGCGTTTTAAGCACTGCCAATTTCTGCGCCATATATTCTGAGGTGACATTCCATTCTTATCCCTCATGAAAAAGTGGACTGAAGTTTTCATCCAAAATAATTGTAATCTTCTTGAACGCACAGTGCTCGAAATTATATAATGTATAGGAGCCCATTTTTCATAAGTACGTATTAGAATTTTTTCCCGACATTTCTCCCAACTAATTGATCTCGATGACTTTCAAGTACAAGTGCTCCAGAAAAAGGATTTTTTTAGGCTTTGTCTATTTCATCCCCATTACGGAATTTGAATTGGCGAGTGTTGAAAATTCATGAGATCGGAAAAAAGAGTTAACAGCCACAAAACGAAAAATATAACTGAAAACAATGCTGAATGAAAATTATAGGTAAAATAGCAATAAAAATTGCTTTTCTGTACAACTGCCATTAAAAGTGACACTTTTAATGACAGCAAACAATGTTAAAATTGATTGTTTACGTGGAAGCGTGTTAAAAATATTTTTAAAATTAGTGTTAAAAATATTTTTAGCACTCTATTTTCTTATGATGAAATCAAATGAGAAAAATTCAGCAATTGCAAATTTTCATTATCAATATTTAACAATCATTACTTATGAACATTAATATTAATCGTAAAACTAGAAGAATTACTAACATTAATGCCCTGTGACGTTAGGGAGCTTCGCAACACATTATTAGAATCCTCAGCACCATCAATACTTGTAGAAACCGTACAATATTGGATGATGAGGATCTAAAATCTGTTGAGGTTGGGAGAATTTTTTCAGCAATGACATTTCTATATGCAATGGAATGATCAACATAGCCCTCGGCTATCGTCGTAGACTTCCATCCACCATGTTTTTTATATCCGTAATATTTGCTCCTGATTCCGCTAGCAATGAAGCGGAGGTTCTTCGAAAACAGTGTCCTGTATATTGCTTTGGTTCTGGCATTTTGAAGAATCAGGCAACAATAAATGGAAATTTCCCAAATGTATCAATACCAACTGGATTGGCAGTGCATTTATTATTCATGTATTTCAGGAAAAAACGACGATGTTTGATGACAGAAGGGTGCAGTGCAAAGTACTTATGAAAATAGTCTACATACTTCCCAATAATACTGAAAGAACGACTGACTTTCGTTTTTGTATTTGGAAGTTGCATAACCAATGATTAATTTGTTATTTCGATGTCTTCCACTGATAAATTACACAATTCTTCACGCCGACAGGCTCCCAATAATCCGAAAATAGTTGCAACCTTAACCATCCAAGTATTTATCATCTCGTGCCTCCTTTATAAACTTTTCAATTTGTTCATTAGTGAGAATTTTCGATTTTTTGGGGCGATATTAAAATATTTACTAACATCCACACCATATTTAACAAGGGCGCTTGACTTTATCATTGAAAATTTGCTCCACAAAGTTGATGAACTCCATATTTTTGATTTTTCCTCTAAGTATGCCAGGAAAACAGTTTCACTGAAGTTCCCTTCTACATTTTTCAATTCACACTAGTCCAGGAAATTTTTATATGCAATATCGTACTGCTGAACAGATTTTTTAGGTAGGAGTTTCAGATTTGCACTTCTTGCAGATTCTTCAATATCCAGAGGAACAACCAAATCGTCACTTTTATTAATAATTGGACGCTCAACAAACATATTAAGCAGTTAAAAACCCAAGACGAAAATTGGACAGGAATGAAATTCAAATGACAGCGTTTTTTCTCATTTGTTCGTAATCATAACGTTGGCAACGTTTGCCATTCACAACAACCTTTTGATTATTTGAATATTAAAACGCATTTTGAAGTTTATTGTCATTGCAAATCCGCCCATTTGATTATCAAAATAGGGCAGTTGTACAAAAAACATTGTATGGTATTTGTGTTAAAAGTGATTTTATTTTGTTCGTGAAATTTTTCAATTCGCTCCGCTCATTTCACAAACTTTTTCACTCACAAAATAAAACGTCACTTTTAACACTCATTTCATAAATAACTATTTCTGAACTCTTTTCAATATTTGGCAATGAAATTCGTCGAGAAATCACAGTAAAGAGTATACGTTGACGTTTGGAGTGAATAAACGAATTTCGTTGATTTCACACAAGACACCGTGCTCGTGATTGGTCGACACGTAGCGTTATGCTCACAATCAGTACACACCGTTATTTCACGAAAATTTTGCTCGTTGGTGTCTTGAGGGGGAATCAGTTCTGAACCATTCTCACATTCTAATGTTAAACATTGATTTTCGAATTCAAATCCTTGCTAGTCGTTGACTGGGAAAGATTTTCCAAAGAAAACACCAGATGTTCGAAGACCACTAAAAAATCCCCTAATAGGTGAACCAGTATCAAATTTGGATAGGTAATATAAAATTGTTGAATTTCTCGCAAATAAATTTTCTTGACTGATTTTCTGTCACATTGACGCAAATGAAAAACCCAAGGAAGAAACAATCTCTTTTCATTGACTAAACGACCTGCTACCTGGACAATTAATCGAATATAATTTCTTCACGAAAACAGTTTTCCGGGGCGCGATGGAAAATGAAAAATCATCTGAGCCCTCCTGATTCGTTTATGGTGATCCCCCAGAAGGCCCCCTTTGGGCCAACACCGTCGTTTTCCCCTGGCGAATAGACATTTGCCTAAAGTATTATCTCATAATTCCGGAGTTATGTTTAAGTTACACACCGGACTCGCCTTTTGATATATAGAGGGAGGCACACTTCTAATGTGTACTTAAGTTATTTAGTGGCAGATGGGGCTCCGAGCGTTGCAATTCGACCAACGCGTAGCTTTTCCGGACAGATTTACGAGCAACAACTTTCAGCCTCAGTCATATCATATAGCCATTAGTGATACGATTTACTTGAGACTTTTCAGCACTTTTCAAAGCCAGAAGTGATTTGTTTGATAAATAGAGTGGAAATTTTCTCAGTCTTTATTCCACACTTTGACGCCCACTCCGGGATTTGAGACTTCTACATTTTGCCACATTGCGTTCTCGCTCATCGCGCAATTACTTTTATGATATTACAGGAATGAAAAGGGATATTTTATTCTGTATGCTTGATCTTACTGTAAATGGAGTTTATTCAAAATACTTCGACGAAGTGTTCCAATCACCCTCGAGGGTTAGTTTCTCAAGAAACTGGGAAAATTATATGTTATGAACAATTTGAGTTCAGAGTTAGATATGACACTCATCTTTATGGATTCTCGAAAAAATTATATGATATCATGATTGTGCACAAATAAATCTCAAGATGAATGCTTGAAATAAATGCATTAGAGACGTGCAGAGGAAGGAATGAGAGACTGACAACCTAGAATGTCTGTTGTTTCTGCATCAAAAAAGAAATGATTCCCTTGATGATACCCCTGAAATACATCATTTCCGAAATCTAAAAATAGCGTTTACCTACCCAAAATATCGTCTCTCATCCACTGCTAGTGATGCAGTCCTTATGCAGAGAGTACTTCAAAAACTTACCTCTTCCACTAAGGGGAAATATACTTAACATTTCCTCGAAAACTCCACTTACTAATTCACCATTTACTCTCGTAATTTTTTTCGTGAAAACTTGAGTCGGAGAAATGATGTGCCCAAACTGAATTTCAGTCAAGCGAGTAGTAATTTTATAAATATCGGGAAAAACGATCAAATTTTAATGATATTTTCGCCAATGTTTGAGAAGGAAAAATTATAGAAAGATTGAAGTTTGAATCTTAGATAATACAAAAATTCCTCAGCGCAAGATTAAATTAAACTGTTTCTTTTGAGGATATTTTTTTTCAATACTTCGTGTATTGTGGTGATAGGCAGTTATTTTCGTAGTCTCGCAATTTCATTTGATCTGTATTGTGTTTTGAGTCTCTTTCTCGTTCGACAGAAGACCCGATTTAGGGTTACCTCGAAAAAGCCACACTGTACCTTTATACAGAAGTTGCTGAAAAGATGTGCTTCAATGTCGAACATTCCTGATAATTTCGTGAATAGTCGTATCATTTTACAATGAACGAAAAAAAAAGGCAGCTTCACGAATTGATTGAACTTATTTATCTTTTGGTGAAATATAAGTCAAACCTCACCCTGTATACATATACGCCCAGAGGTCATATATTAATTGAATTTCATCAGTCTATCACTTTTTTCTCAAACTATAACTTCTTGTTCATCGATTAATTGAACAAAACTCAAAGTCATACAACATTCAGAACATATAAATTCGATAAAGGAAGCATTTATCAAATTGATTCAAAATTGACCACAATTTTAAAAAATAATCCGACACTTCACTTCATGTATAAAATACATCAGATAAGCTGACTAATTTTTATCCCTCGATTGGAAATCTGAAACAGCGTCAAGCGGGGGAGTTGGAATTTATATTCGAACTGTATCAACCGAATTGAAATGGATTTAATCTGTCGACAAGGCTCCAACAAATATTTTCCCCGATATAAGCGATCAAAAATATGAGAACTGCTGAAAGGTCCCTGCCAGTCAATATTTGATTAATAATCAAACAATTCGAATCCACTCCTCCTGTATTTCAGAAATAATCCTGGTGATAATCGAATCTTTCAGTTCGATGGAAAGGGAAAGTGTTTCTTGTTTCTTGTAGTCTTATTTTTTCTTGGTAGAAGAAATTTTCACAGTTGATCAAAACAGTTTGGATCCGACAGTTCATTATTCGCAATCTAATTTTCGATCATTTCAATGGAAGTGACACTTTCTAGCTGGAAAAGTGATTTTTACTAGCCAGGAAAGTGGGATTCGTTATCAAATCCATAGATTACCTACCGATTGTGAGTAAAATTACTGTTTCTCTTGGGTGTTTGTTTTGCATCAACAAACGCTTTGTTATTCCTTCGAAATGTATTATTTCCGAATTTTAAGCCCACAACTGTTTCAAACCATGAGGCTATTTTATTGTCAGAATGACAATTCTCGTAATATGTCTTAGTTTTTGGTCCTGAAAAATATTCTGTTTTCTTGTGTTATAACATGTTTGGTTTATCTATGGGAGATGATTGCCTTTCATTGGGGTCCCGTAGCGGTCTTCAAACATCTGAAGTGCCGAAAAATCATCACCTGGAAGGTCGTATCCGGTTTGAAAAAACCCTCACTTTCCAGAGAGCAACAATTTGTGGATTTTGAATTTGAATATCGAAGGAATTTCGAAAGACAAGTGTGATTACGTCTCCAAATTAGCTGATGAACATGGTATCAAAGAGATTCTTCTGCAAGAAACCCACACGGCAACAGAAAAAAATCATCGTGAAAAAGGACAGTTGAAAGGTTATGTATTAATTGATTTTTTACAAGTTTAGCTAGTTATGTTAAAAAAATTATCAGTTTCGTAACTTTCAACAGATTCGGAAAGGGGAAATTGATGGAGTTTTTCTTTCATTTCTTTCAAATTTTGTGACATTTCTGTCATAAATATTTATAAACCTCCGAACATTATTTGGCCAAGAAATCTTAATGTTGATGTTTTTTAAAGTAGCAAATGCATTTCCAAAATGCATTCGATTTATTCTGAATAATCGATTTCTTTTCTGCTTTTGTCTTTTTTCATTTCAGATTAAGAATTACGAGTCGTTTTGGGAAGAATCTGTGTATCCGAGCCCATCGACGGATAACATGAAGATGATCACACTGATGTCTTTCAAGATTTTCCTGATATTTTATGTTATTTTGTTTACGGGGAGGCAGGTTTTTTCGGCTGAGGTTTTTTCCCCTGGCTGTATAGTATCGTATGATACTAGTGTTGATAGTATCGTATGATTCTATAGTATCATACAAAGAATGTAATGATACCCCGTTCTTTTTTTACCTCAGCTTAGGTACTTTTTGTTTCAACATTTATTGTATTATTTTAGCTCTCTTTTTCATAAGAATACATATATATATATATATATATATATATATATATTTTAATAAATATTTGTGTATTTTCGATAATGAAAGTATTCTTCATATTTTCTCGCATATCGTTTTCTAGTGATTTGACATGAATATTCAGAGTAGAGTCGATTATTGAATAAACGAAATCTTGAAAATTGGAATCTTGAACCATTATCGATCTTCATATATCTCATCCGAATAGAGTGTCAATGACGTATAGACATGGGCGGGGGAAGGGCAACGGCAGAGGGGAGCCATTAGCGCACGGCCCATCCATGCATCACCGGGTGACGCCGCAAAAAGGAGACTTCAAATTTACAGCCGCCAGAGGCTTAAAAGTATGCAATAAATCGCGCCCAGCTTAAAAATCCACCCGCCGCACCGAAGAGATTGGCATGACTCGATATGAACTCACAGAACAGAATGTACCGGTAACGTTCCTGTCCTTTTCTGCGTCCGAAGGACCTTGTTGCCGATTAGCGGGGAATTTCTTCGACTAGTCGGAATTTTCTGCTGTTCTGATGAAGTGTTGGCGTTAGCATTGTTTGAATCACGAGATTACCATGGTCAGGTCAACATCTCCTAACAAGCAGAATGACTAATGCAATTGGCGATAGGAATAAACTTAGAATTGTGGAGAGAGACTTGAAGGCGACGCATGCCAGAGTGATCAGCATTGAGATACCCAACCCGCACAATACTGATGTTTAGCTGCAATCTTAAGTCATAATTGATGAAAGCATCTTTATTGAATTGGATAAATATAACACGTCACTATGTTCACAATTCTTATTGAAAAATTTCATAATTTCCGATTACACATTACACTTTTTCACTATATAAAAATTAATGGCATGAATTCTGATTTTCTGGAGTTGGTACCATATAATGTGTGGTTATTGGGATTTTCAGAAAACTTAAATCGAAGAACCTGGTAATGAGATATTTGAGGTCTCAGAAAGTCTTGGGGTTTATGACAGCTGTCAAATTATTTCGCCATCAAGTAACTTGTCAAAACAAGGCAATCCACAACCATGATTAAAATTGGACATGCTCACATAAGATTCCGAATATTCATTAGTTTAATTACTTCCCACCCGAATAAGATTTTTATTCATTTTCGCTTCAATATTAGTCTTCGGCCTGGTTGATGAACAGATATTCGAATTTCTTGTATCCATTATGGGTGAACGGTACTTTTAGCTCAATGAGATATTATATACCCATATCAGACCAACCCCAAATCTGTGTCAAATATTTAATAATATACCCGATAATATTCTTATGCCCACTTGCACCGTCAAATATAAGTCTGACTTACGTCGAACTTAGATTTGAAGTTTGGTTTGAGACGTCATTTCTGTTGCACCGCAGTTTAAGTGCCTCATAAGTTATGACTATTTTGAGCCGCGAATATTCATGGCTCAAGCAAGACTTTAGCCCGTCTCAAATATTCATAACATCAAAAACAAACTTCAGTTTTCACGTGTTGTTTTTGAATGCGTGAATTTAATAATTATCACGGATAGAACTTTATTGAATGAAATTGATGATCTATATGAGGATGATTTCGACGTATTTGATATCATTGATTTTGGCTTTCCCTATAGAAGTCTAGAATTCAATAGGGCCGATCATTACCATGATATGAAAGTAGATATCTTATCATATCTTATGTATGATGATAAACCTCAAAGGAGGGAGTTTAAGCCTTGATGATTGTAGGAATCAGAGTGTATTCACTTATGAGTCAACTCCTAACGCTAAATTCACACACACCGGTTTGTGGACGGCCGGCATAAATTCGACCGATGCTATAGTCCGTTTCAAAATGATTGTCATCAGAGCAAGCCATGGAACTCCAGCCGGGGCTTTATTTCTAGTTACAAAAAGTTACTAAAAATTTCTGTGGGTTCATCATAGATTGAAATATATCAATATAACCTATAAAATGATTGAATGTATTTTTCAAGGCAAATAAATTTGAAGATTTTTTGCGAAATAATATCATTTTCGTCATTGTTGTATTGACACATTTTCAATCTTAGCTTCAATTACAAAAGAAAAACAAACTGAGATGATGACTAAAATATACACACCCACACTATTTTGCTGTAGATCAAGCTTGGGAATTAGAAATTCAGGATTGATAATAAAAATAGCTTGTAATTCTTCAACATGAAATCTTGCATGCTTTCAAGGAACTCCAATGTAGAGATATCATTCATTAAATAATCAAGGATAACTAAAAGTTCGTTCTCTATGAAGACTCTTCAGCAAATTTTGGAATCTTGATTACTATCGAAAATTCAGCCAAGTTCTCGCCCTGTGTATTCAGGATAAGAAACTATAATAAAGCTGACATAACTTCACGATTTCATAGCCAAGTTGTTGAAACACATAGAAAATATTTGTTGACAAATTGTGAATCATTGGAAGTGTGATATGCTATAAAATAGATACCTATTATTCGTATTTTTTTTAATACTGTCTATATCATGATTCATTAAAAAATATACCAAATGTTGATTTTGATTAAAACTCAGTTACTTTTCAGACAGTTCAAAAAATATGTACCAACTGATTTATTCATTGTTTCTGATTTTAGAAAGAATAACGTCGTATAATGTCCCTTTGAAGGTATAATCATGTGGAATAGGTTTCCCTCCACTGCTCACTTCTGACCGTAATGACTTGTCTTGCCTTCTTTCTTCTCCAAAATTCATCTGACAGTTCTAGGTGAAAACTGAAATTGGAGACTTATTTATTTATTCGAAAAAATCGAAAACACCTCGAACAAGTAAACGATTGTTACCTGAATAACTAGCAAAACGCGATTAATACTGACAGAAACCTGCTGAATTATTGAAAAACTTGCAATACCGACGATAAACTGCTTCACGTTTCCTTGTAGTTAGGCGGGGCGAGAGGTATCTTCATGAATTCCAGCCATTTTCAATTCGGTAATACTTCAGAAATAATCAAATCCAAAACTAATTTGTCGATTTAATCAAGAACATAGCATACAGAAATAAATTCGAAATACATTCAGGAGGTTAATTCAAACTCTGAAATGTCAAAACTTAGTGTTTTCAATCAACATCACCAACCTAAATCCTAGAACTCAAAAGTTACTGATGGGATATTACCAACATATTTTCGAGATTCCACAGCCGCCCGAGATGCCAATCATTTTGAAACGGACTATAGATACTTGCACACACACCGGATATTTGCCGGTCAAACAATCAGTTGCTCCAGAATGACAAGAGATTATATGAAAATAATGAATCTCAAAGGAGTTGTTTCGATTTGGTTATTGTATCGCTGTATCCTCCATAATCTCGAAATCACTCCTCAGACCGCAGAACACTTCCCTCCATGCATCCCTGCTACAATTCCTGTCTTTGAATTTTTAGCAAGCTTTGTTCCATAAAACAGGTCGAGCCTCTATCAAACAAATGAGGACATCATTATCAATAATGAAATTTATTTTTCAATAAGCCAGTAATTCGAAGACTAGTTCAATACGTACGAGCATCTATAATTTCACAGAGCTATCATGTGGAATTGTCGGCAAAAAATCGGTGTGTGTGCATACGTTCATTTAATCATGTGCGCCACTATTCACCGGTTCTGCCGGCGATGCAGTGGCAGTGGCCGGCTGCTGACCGGCATTTTACCGGCGCCGCTCAGCGGTCGGTGTGTGTGCAAGGTTCCATAAGCAGCTGTGATTCACTATTGGTATTTGGACGACCGGCCGGTTTCCGGCCGACCAGTACCGGTGTGTGTGAATTTAGCGTTACATGCCTGCGATTCTACGCATCAGCAGGACATTTATTGGCTGCAGCCGATTTGATGAAAATCCACGAATCTACAGTACCAAGAATAGTTGGTCGAGTTTCAGTATTCATAAAAATGCCTCAGACAAAAGCAGAATTACGTTCCACCCAATCCCAATTTTACCAAATTGCTGGATTTCCTCGTGTTATTTTGGAGCAATTGATTGTACCCATGTTATTATTAATTCTGCAGGTATTTACTCTTGTTAATGTGAAAAGTATTACTTTGATGATATTCCACAGGTGAAGAATTATGTCATTCCAGTTACAAATAAAGAATTGTTGAAATCAAATCAAATCATTTGCTTCAAATAAAAAAAAAAATAGGTTGTGATGTGCCTTCTCGTTAGCGGTCCAAAGTACCTATTTATCGTTCTGTGAATCAGAATACTGAAAAGGAAAATGCATGGACAAAATATCTTGTTTGTCTATGAATTCGTGTGTTTTTCTTACTTCGCTATGCTTAGTGTCGACAAAAAACCATATGGTCATATCGCATTTCTATGTCAAAACAAACAAATTCACTGATTTATACAGTGTTGCCAGATTTGGCATTGCTTAGCGAGTGCTTAACAAAGTCGTTTTTATTAGATATATGCGGTACTAAATCTGATCCTTTAAGGCGGGGAAAAGCCTGACTCAAATTTTAAGGGCGCCTTAGATAAGTCTGTCTTAACCAGAAAACGATGCAAGTGGGCATAAGAGTTTTGGGGTTTACGACAGCTGTCAAATTTTGCGATCAGGTAAATTGTCAAAACGAGCCAGTCCATAATTCTGAATATTGGTTTGGTATGCTCGTAAAAGTTCAACTTTTTATATCGACTGGTTTATTTAGTTCCACTCGAATAAGATTTTCCTTCATTTACGCTTCAACGCGAGTTTTCGTCCTGGTTGACCAGATACTCGAAATTTCTTGTAGGTTCACTCATACAAATCTAATGTATGAGTGAACGGTACTCAAAGCTCAATGAGATATTTAATATACTCGTATCAGACTAGCTCCATGTATGTGTTTATTCAATAATATACTCGATAATATTCTGGCTATCTTAAATTTTTATGTTTTTGATATCAAGCCTAAGCCAATAAGACGAACACGTCGCTAATTGTTTTATTAGAAGCAATAAATGTTCGTCTTTTCGTGGCTTTTTTTGACTGGAAAATTCAACATTCACATTCATTTTTACTAATGTATTGCATCTAAAAGCTCCATATATGCCAAATATAATAATTGATCTGGAAGGAGAAAAATCACAATTTTCAATTAGCACACATTTCTCAATTGAATCGTTTTATGAAGAGTGCTTCCAAAGAAACTCATAAATATTGGAATTAAAAATGCCTACTTTCACATGCAAATAATCTCTATACGGAGCCTCTCCTAAAAATCTCCTATTTCTGAATTCAATGATTTCTTTGGAACATAGCCGCTGGCTTTTCTTTTGAGGAAGGCCAATTATTCCGAAGACTTGATGTCTATATTTGTTTTTATGTTAAGTACCGACCTAAACATTTTATATTTTTGCTCCATAATGTCGATGTTTTTAATACTTTTGCATTCTGAGCAAAATGTACTTGGATTGAATTTTCGGAAACCATTCTTTGAATAAACTGTATTCTTTTTCAGGTCGCTCTTTCATGTCTTTGTACTATAGTCGCATAATTTTGGAGAGAAATTAGGTAGTAGAAAAATCTATATACATACCTCAGGAGGATAATGCTTTTCTTGCCTACGTGCGGAAAAGAACTATTTTCGTTCCTTGGTATGTAAATAGCTATTATCTAGGCGGAATAGAAATGGCTCAAAAAAATATTTCTTTTCACCTCAAAAATCAATTGTTTAGGTTTATGTACAAGTAAAAGACTCACCCTGTATAAAATTTTGCTAAGAGTCACAAAATATCTTGCGAAATCTCTAAGCAGCGAACTTTATGGTCCAATTTCGTAGTTCAATTAAGTATTCATCTAGCCTCGATGAATACCCAATCGTAGGTCTGAAATAAAACCCTATTAACGATAATTGTCCAGATGAGTTCCACCCGATATAATTCGACCACATCAGAAGAAGAAGAGCCGCTGGCCGCGCCTGCTCATGGTATCTCAGATTGATGAGAAAGAAGTGAGCAGTTGATTCTTACATAAATAACCGAAGTACAATATCTTTTTGACAGATTTATACGCGGCATAGATGCCGCCCAATGTCCAGATTTTTGAGGAGCACGCCCATCAGCAGTAAATAACGAGGAACCGAAAGGGAATTACCACAGATAAGGTGGTGACCAGCCCGAAAGGATATTATTCGATTCTATGATACCCTTCTTCTCCTTTTTGTCTTTGTTCGAACGGAACGGAATTAGTCGATTTGTTGGAAGCTTTAATATGGGCTGTCGTCTGACCGTTGATCTCTTGTGATTTTTGAATTTCGTCACTGAAAAATTCACATTTCGATACTTTAAAAAAAAGAGCAAAGTAATTCATGGGATTGAAAAATTTTTCTGCCATCTCTGAGTGAAACCTTTCAATAGCAGAAAATGTTTGACAGAAGGCTATCAATATTATATTGATACAATATATTTTTCACGTAGGTAACTGTAGGTAAATGGAAATAATTGAATAGCTACTGTTGAATCCTTCATAACTTTTATTAGACGTCAATTCATTTTGAAATGGTCAACTTTCGAAATATTGGTACCTACATATGGAAATGGTCTCAGCATATAAAAAATGTCAAGCAAATTTCAAACCTAAATAACTTGAAATCATTCGATCCTCACGAGCCATGAAACATCCGAAAGATTGTTGTATTGCCTTGAAAATACAGGTGTTCAGATTGATCTCAATTTGTGACGTTATGCGAGTTCTCAAAAAAAGGTTTATTTTTGTCCAGAAACTAAATCCATCGTGTATGGCAAAAACATATCAGAAGCAATAATAAATTCCATTTTACGATTAAGTTAGTATTCAGCTCTAAAATGTCAAGTGGGAACACATTGGTATCTCTTGCTTTCAAAGCGATAGATGGTTTTTTTCACTAAGTTTTGCATGGTATTTTCAACATCTAACAAAGAAGTTACATTTGATTCAACTAAATAGAATGATATTAATTCATTCATGACGTAGCTTCCTTTATCATTCATATATGAAATACCAAATTTTGTAATAAAAAATAATGAGTTTAATGTATCTCAAAACAAATACTCAATACATATCAACATTGAGTTCATTTTGTATTATCATTCGTCAACATGATTATCAAAATTGAGGATAACTCGAAAAATTCAAAGTTTGAAAGGATATGTTTGCCACAAACCCAGCTGTTTTGGTTGGAATAATTAAAAACGTCATTTTTCCTTTGGATTACGTATGCAAATACATATTACAATACCTGTAATGATCTTGCAAACTTTGACCTTACTTCGTTGCAAAGTTCATAAAGGCCGAATGACCAAGCAAGAGAACGAGTAACCCTTCGGTGCAGTGATCTTTCGATTGAATCAATTTTCAATCGAATTACTTTTTAATCGAGTGAAACCTACTCGATTATTTTATCCAAAGTATGCGAAAGAGGTGAAGGGCCTCTAGTAATGGTAGTGGTAAGCACCAGTATAGATGACCTGTTAATCAGCTTTCATCGTTTGAAAAGTTTTGTAGTTTCCATAAAATGTTTACATAGCAGGACAAATTTTTTGATGGTTTGATTTGCGCAATAAGGTCGAATCGTGAATTTTAATTATCAAAATTTATCAGTGTCTGACTGTCTCCGCTAACTCAAAATATATAGTTGATAAGTGGGTTAAGACGGTTTCAGAAAAAAATGATTCTCCTTTAAAGATCACGATCATCTGATATCTCACCATAAATCAGCGGAATATTTTCAGAATATGTTCGGGTGCACGTGTTATCCACGTGATATCTCTTAGGAATTACAGTCCATTTTTATTCCGCCATTTCTTTGAAAATCCCTGTGGTATGTCACCTGCGGTATAAATCAGAACTTGATGGGCCATTACTAAAATGTCGCTGCAACAGTCGCTAATTGGGTTTATTAATTCTCATTTCTATGTGTGGAGTCTGCTGTATTCTCCAGGAGAATAAATTTATTCATGGGGTTCACTGGATGAGTGCTACTTGAAAAAACTCCATAATCAAGAAATGCGCCATCTATCATGCAAATATCTTTCACGACGTGATTTTAATTAAGGAATGATTGTCATATATTCAATGTATTATTAGGAATGATACTCGAATATAAATTCAACGTCTTTAGGTATGCAAGTACCTACCTATTACTTGTTATTATAGATTTCGCGAATGAATGTGAAATTGTGATGGCTATAAGTCACAATTGAATATTATTGAAATGAGGACACCTAATTGTGAGGAAATGGTTGGAAAATAATAACACCTTCACTTGATGAATAAACATTATGAAAATATCATCAAAATAGGAAAAATCTTTATTCCTTCCCCAGCATGATCGTTTTCAGCAGAATAGTATATTCTAAAACAAGTTGCAAAATGAGCTCCTATTCTAACACAAATGCGAAATTCGAAAACAAGCGACGAAGGAGCGAGATTTCGAAAGCATCAGTGTTAGAATTGCCTTCTGCAACGGATATTAGACGATATTTTCTCTATTTCAGTCAAGTTATGTGAAATACTCTCGAAATTCAAATAAAAATTCAGATTAGTGACTTTTGTATTGTATCTTGGCAGTAGGTGTGAATTACGAAATTTGACGGATTACAGAATTTGAATTGATTTTATTTGAAAATTGAAAGAATCGGAGGTCAATACTGACAACCACAAAACTAAAAATATAACTGAGAACAATATTGTAATGAGTTCATTACAGCACTACTTTTAGTACTGTAATGAACTCATTACGATACTGAAATAGAGAAATAAATAATAAACACTACTTCTTTCATAATTTTCAGATTCATCCTTCAACAGCATATGAAAATCCATACCGGTAAGTCCTTCAAGTGTATCCAAAAGGACTGTATATTCACCGGTAGAAGTTTGGGAGAACTGAAGATGCATTTCCAAACGCATTTCAACGAAAGGAATTTTCCATGCAAATCATGCGAGTATAAGGGCAAAACGAAACAACAATTATCAAGGTAAGAAAACAGTAGAATTGGACTAAAAATCTCATATAACTTCTATCGAAATACAATTGCACACTTCTGAATATCAGCAGAAAGTTTTAGGGATACCATCTCATAAGAACTTTTTGTCTTTTATTCTATCTATCCATAGAATACTTCTCTTGGGCCAAAAGAACGCAGACGATGATAACATTTCGATTAAGTTCAGTTTGATTAGAAATATTTTAAGTTCTTGTTATATACTAACAGACAAAGAAACGGAAACATCCAGAAGGAGCTGTTTGAACTTCGTATGGTAAAACATAGATACTATAGGGTAAAACCCGGATAGATGCCCCAGTTGGATAGATGCCCCTTTTTCAAAAACCTAACTTCCCAAACTCCCCACTAGGAATTAATAGTGTAAGAATGAGCCACTGTCGCCCTTAACCTCAGTTGGTAAAGAAATATGGTACAGTGAGGACGCGTTTTGAAAGTGTATGTAATTATCTCCGCAATGAACTTCGAAAACATGTGAAAGTTTCAAAGGCTAGTATTTGCCGTTGTAGAACTTTTGAAGTAGTTATAAAATCGATTATATTTTTTATTATATCAAGAAACTGGTTCATTAAGTGTGCATCTAAGTATGTGTTTTTAATTTGTGAAAAGAATACATGGGCATCTATCCGTACCAAAAAGGATAGTTGCCCTGATTTTTCGAGGTATAGAAGCCCTTAGGGATATATATCTCCATACAACCCATACCCTTATATAGTCTGAGTATTAAATCTTTCAAATATTTTCAGTGTTCTGTTATAGTTTGTGTACCGATCTGAACTTATTACTGATTGTAGCAAAACCATGCCGCGGAAGTATGAGAGGAAAGAAGGAGTACAAGGTCAAGTTTGCTCTTGGACCACAGAACATTACGAAGGCGTTATGCCACTGAAATAGAAAATATGAATGAAAATACAAGGTCTCAATCCAACTTGATTCAGTGTATAAGGTATCACAACTGGCTTCATGAAACCTGTACACTTTTTCGGAACTGCTGCTCAAGATGTGGAAAACTTAAAGCACTATCTGACTGATCTTTGTTGTGTAGTATTGTTTCGAAAAGAGTATTTCTATTTCTGTTGAAACCTATCAGGTTTTTAATATTTTATAACAACAATGAAAAATTCGTATACCTATTTGTTGATACCTACCTGATATTTTATGATATAAGGAATTTATATTTTCGTTTAATAAATAGGTTCGAAATTTCATTGAGTAGGCTGATTTAAGTTATATTACGATTATAACAGACATAACAATAAGAGATTTCATTGAATTTGGCTTTGTAATTGGATCACACAATATGAAGAGCATCTATCCCGGAGTGAAGGCATCTATCCCTCTCAGTATTTTCATAGTGGGGCAACTATACATACCTGTAGGCATCTATCCCCAGAAATAATGTTCCACAAAAACCAAAATTCTGTGAAATCTGCTAATGCTAGGTCAGAAAAAACCCACAGTATTTCAACTCAAATATCAAGGTTAGCTACTTTCATAAAAATCATTCAGATAAAATCGATATTTTCGAAAATATGAGGCAATTTCAAAAAGTGGGGCATCTATCCGGGTTTTGCCCTATAGCCAGGAGTAAAAGATTATAATTTGGATAAATTCTCCAAATTTTAATCATTTACTTCTTGTTGTAGGACTACTAAACAAAATTTCAAATTTAAACAGCTTCTTCTGATTGTTGCAGTTTTATTGTCAGTAGTTAGTTAAGGCCTGTTGAATGTTTTCGCACACCACGTGCACCAAAAATTTGTATAAATAAGAATGGAGATCTAATGGATGTGGAAAACCGATTTCAAATGGAGATGAGATGGGCGTACCAGTGACTCGGGTACTGCACGAAGAATAAGAACAAAACGTACAATGGTCGCAAAGTGATTCGAAGATTCCATTCGAGCGCGTACGTACGTTAAAGACATAAAGATACGACCGACCTGGACGTATAAATATACCAAACACTTGGTCGGTTGGTACAGGCGGCACACCAGCTCGCTTATATGCTTCCAATGCTACCATTAATTGACATTTGGCGAAGCAGGCCATGTAATTAACGCTGATATCTATTCCGAAATCAATGCGCGGTCGTTGCCTGTCATTCGGATCGTACTTTATAGTCCAGACTGTTGAAGGAGTTCGGTAAAGTTCAAGAAATTAAAGAGTCTTAACTCGGTCGTAAGTCTGCGTTGGAAGAGCGGGCGATATTCTGCATTTCGACCTTAATTGTCTCCGTTGTGTAGGTTTTCAGGCTGTGCTCATGATCCCGAAGCCTACTCCTCGCCGTGCGATCAGGAGTGTTGGATAAATATCATAAAATGTTGTAATTTGAGAGATTTGTCGATCCTGGTCTATGATATGTATAAATATATTATACAGGGTGTTTCAAAAAAAGTTGACTCCATCTCAAGGATAGATAGAAAACTGAAAAATATTAGTAGTTTGTTCAGTAAAAAAATTTCGTAACGCCATCCGTATTCAAGATACAGTGCGTTGAAAAAAAATATAAACATTTTTCGAAAACCAACATTTTTTACGATTTTGCCGAAATAACTGGCAACATTGTAATGAAATCGAATATGTTTTGGAAGCTGACACATATAATGAATGTGTTCTGATGTGACTCTCATAAAGGGCGCTAGTTACACGGTTCGTACCAAGTTGTTTTACTTTTGAACATAACTTTTTTGATATTATTTTGAGCAATATCAAACATCATTCAATTTCACACCGAAAAAGCACTCTTGATGAAACTCGATACTGTGCACCGTTTTCGAAATATTTTAATTTGCAAATCATCAAATCATAACCGATACTGGTATGAAGTAATCAATCAATCAAATATGTTTATTAGTACCACCACAATCAAATACAATAATTTACAATTGCATTTTAGATAAATAAATATATACCTGAAATTCCACAAAGGAATCATTTCCTCGTGTGGACTTAAATTAATCTACAGGGCGTCCCACCGGGAGTGCCCATTAGAAGTTTATGGAGAAATAATTATTCGATCGATTTCAAATTTTGCGTGGATATATAAGCAAAGTAGACCTTCATTTGTGATATATTTTCAAATATCAATGACTTCCGCTTTCACCGGAAATGGTATCAACTTTCTTATTTCAAATGGAAACCCCTGTATATTATGACTTCTTCGGATAGATCTTCGAATGCCACATTCATTTTAGGTATCACTTCCTATAGCCATCTAAAGTCCTTCTCGAGTTATTCACTGTTTTGTGAAAAAAAAAATACAAATTGAGCCTTGTAGAACACTGAAAATTCAATGAATGCGCAACGCACAATCTCAGATCTGTTTTTTGTAATGGGTTACCGAAAAGATATTCGATATACTGGGAGGTAAAATGAGAGTGTCAAAGTTTGAATTCAAAAAAAGCCAAAAACTCGATTTTTTCAAATGGAAACCGTATTTTTTTCACTCACATATGAATTTGTGGGGTAAAAATAAGTGGAGTCTATTCAGGGTTCCCTATATCTAAAATGTACCATTTTCGAGATATTCAGAAATAACGGCTGCGAGCTTAATATTATTATAATATGATCTATGTTCGCCCTTCCATGAAAATGTTTGACTTTATTCAGAATATTTTTCCATGCTTCTGTTGTTGATATTCCTCAAAACTTATTTCATTGTTCAAAGAAAACGACCACTGGTTTTTTTACTTTTCATAATGAAAATAACGAGTTATTCTTCGAAAAATATGTCATACATATCGAAAGCTTAAATTGTAATGCAAAACTCATAAAACAAGCCATGAAACTTCCAAACTTTTATTCAGATATATCAGAATAGAATATTGAATCATAACACATTTTGAAAATTTCGTCCACCTACTTCCGAACATTTTTCGCACCTTCTCATTATTTCTTGGTTGGTAGATTTCCTTATTTATTCTGGAACAGAATTCTGCCAATACATTGCACGATAAATTCTTCAGTTGGAACAAACCAGGATTATTTTGAATAAAGTCATACAGATTCTTATGAAAGGGTGAACATAGATCACAATTGATACCTCACCTATTATAATATGCTCGTTGCTAACAGTTATTTCTGAATATCTCGAAAATGGTACATTTTAGATATAGGGAACCCTTAAGAGACTCTACTTATTTCTTCCTCACAAATTGAAATGGGAATGAAAAAAATACGCCTTCCATTTGGAAAAATCTAATTTCTGCCTTTTTTGGAATTCAAACTTTGACACTCTAACAGTTCTTCCTGAATATCTCGAAAATGGTATATTTTGGATATAGGGAACCTTGAATAAACTCTACCTATTTTTACCTCACAAATTGATATGTGAGTGGAAAAAGTATGGTTTCTATTTGGAAAAATCGAGTTTTTGGCTTGTTTTGAATTACAACTTTGACACTCTGATTTTACTTCCCAGTATATCAAAACGTTATTTTCTCTACAGAGTTATGTTGAATATCTTGTCAGTAACCCATTTCAACAAAAAGATCTGAGATTGTGTGTTGCGCTTTCATTGAATTCGCAGTGTTCTACAAGCCCCAATTTGTAAATTTCTTCGAAAAACAGTGAATAACTCGAAAACGGCTCTAGATGACTATAGGGAGTGATACATAAAATTAATGTGGCATTCGAAGATCTATCCGAAAATGTCATAATATACAGGGTGTTTCATTTGAAATAAGAAAGTTGATACCACTCCCGGTGAAAGCGGAATTCATTGAAACTCAAAAATATATCTTAGATGAAGGTCTTCTTGGCTTATATCTTCACACAAAATTTGGAAATGATCGAAATATTATTTCTCCATAAACTTCTAATGGGTACTCCCGGTGGGACACCCTGTATATTATAAACTAGCTATCTAACATAAACAACATGATAAATCACACAATATCATAATTTGTATCAACCATGTTACCTTCTATCCTTATTCATTTTTATATCTATTAAGTTCTATTATAATTTTACGATCCGTTTCCCCAAAACTTTTTTAATAGAATTTCGAACTTTCTTTCATTTTCTGCATACTTAATCAGTATTGGTAACCTATTAATCACACGAGGAACTAAGAAAATAAAAAAACGTTGACCTATGGTTTTGTTCATCTTTGGTACCATTATATTATCATTCTTATATCTTGTGCTGTGAATGTGTTCGATCTTAAGCCAATTATTTTTAAATTTGAATTGATATAAACTGAGGGACTGAAAGTACAATTGCCTCAAATCAAAAAGTCCGCTTTCATTGTACAGTTGATCAGTTGGATAACGAGAACCTCTTCTGAAAATTACTTTAATTATCAAAATATTTCGAAAACGGTGCACAGTATCGAGTTTCATCAGGAGTACTTTTTTGGTGTAAAATTGAATGATGTTTTGATATCGCTCAAGCTCAAAATTTATCCTGATAAATATAATATAAAAAAAAAAGTTATGTTCAAAACAACTTGGTACGAAGCCTGTTACTAGAACTCTCTATGAGAGTCAGACATTAAAACACATTCATTAGATCAGCTGCCAAAACATATTCGAATAAAATTTCATCACAATGTTGCCAGTAGTTTCGGCAAAATCGTAAAAAATGTGTATATTTTTTTTTCTTTTTCAACGCCCAGTATCTTGAATACGGATAGCGTTATGAAAATTTTTTACTGAACAAACCCCTATTAGTTTCCAGTTTTCTATCGATCCTAGAGGGAGGGGTCACCTATTTTTGAAGCACCCTGTATATTATTTTGAATGAGAAAGCTAAAATTGAACAATTTATATTGAAACAAAAAAGTCTATGAAACGATGATAGAAAAAAAAATTAATGAAAATATTTTATACCAAAAGATTTAAAATGAAATCGACGTAATCTTGAAAGACATCTTTATGTAACTTTTCTATAGACAGAGCATAACAATTTGCCCACTTTAAAAAAATAATTTTTCATGATTTCCAAATATCTACCAGATGTGGTAGAATGAACGGATCTAACACAGAATTAGAAACATAATTCAATCATAGTTTATTCATCACAATTACTCATATTTTCAGGCATATGACAGTCCATGAAGAAGAGAAAAAATTTAAATGTCCAAATTGTCCCTTCACAGCTAGAACGTCTCACCACCTGAAAAGACACTCTAGACTTCACACAGGCAGCAAACCCTATAACTGTCCCCACTGCAACTACAGTTGCAACAGCTTGGTCAGTACGAAACGTTCCCACAGCATCAATTACTAATAACACTCATCCCAAATTCATATATTTTCAGGAAAATTTGAGAAAACACATCTTATCCACGAGCAAGCATCCCGGAAAATCCATCTACGAATGCAAATTCTGCAAGGGAGAACGATTTCAGACCAACTTCTTCAAGGAATTCAAGGCACATTTACTCACTTTGCATCCTAATGAAATGGACAAAGGGGATAAAATAAAAACTTCCACCGTATACGAGGCGAAAAAGGACCAACCCCTCCCGATTGCGAACTCGAATTGCCAACTCGATGCAGGGTAAGAACCATCAATTTTATTTGGTACAATTCCCATAGATTAGAAAAAAAATGTGTTAATGTCGTGTTCTCTGAAAGACATGCATAGTGGAAATAGTCAGAAAATGTATTTTAAAATGATTTTCTTAATACCCAGCAGAATATGAAAGTAGCTCAGTTTCCCGAAATGAATAAGATACGTGTGTCATTTCTGAATTTTTTCCAGGGAATCTTCTGGTTCTTCGAGTCAACTCAAAAGAGAGAAAACAATTTTTTCAGTAGTAGAAGAACCTTCAAGTCTACCTGGCTCTCTACATCTTGTACCACTCGTAGTTTCAAAGGACGAAAACATGGACGATACTGTTTCGGAAAATTGGAGTTTGGTAGGATGTTATGACGTTTCAGAATCAGGTGCATTGATCGCATTCAACAAGGATGTTCTGTTTGATGAAATCCAATAAGAGCTGAAATATGTAATTTTTCTATTTGTCGACTGAAATTTAATCGTGTGAATTGGATAAAACATAAGAAATTGCAGGATTTTTATTTCGTGTGCCCGTTTCTTATTTTCAACATGTATTTAAATCGATTCATATTTTCATAATATTGGCAAGAATCTTCTCATCACACTTTCCATGGGAATAAATGAAATAGGAAGATTAAAGACTTCAGGACCTAAAACAGATAGATATCTTCAACTTTCAGAATTTTGCGAAGTGACTCAAGGGATTTCTCCACTAACGTAGGAAATTAATGTTGCTTTTAAATTGAGGCAACCACACATTCGTGTTCTCGCTCGGTTTCCGGTCAAGTTGTCGCTTGTTTATTATGCAGATTTGTTTGTGGCTTTTCAGATTGAAATAGTTGTTTCGTGATTCAATCAATATTTGAAGGGTGTTTCTACTGTGAGCAAACTAGAATTTATTACCGTTATAATCTAAGGGGGGTTATAAAACCAGGGCAACTTTTTTTATGAGAGAAACATGAGAAAAACAGCTGGTCAAAACGGAAGAAATTAAGAATTCTGGGAAGTTTTTTGACCAGAAATTACAATTTTACATCAGATATATTATGAGTTATGATGGTCAACGCAAAAAGGTGATGACAACAGTAACTAGCCAATTTTCTATTATAACGATCGTAAAAAAGAATCTAACCTAATTACCTGAATGTGAATCTCCAGATATTTATGAATTTGAAAGCGTTTGAAAAAAAGCATATTTCATATGAAGGCGAAAGTGATTTTTCTTGGCTCGCCTTCAATTACCCTCGTTATGAATAGTGACACTTTTCCTCGTTATCAAATAACATACTTTTCTTTGTTCTTATGAAACGATAAGAAATTCGGTACCATTTATGAATTAGAGTGGGACCTACCTACTGAAAGATTTCGATTTAAATTCGTGACTAATATCTTATCTGTGTGAAGGACAAGGACACCACCTCCAATGGTAGGTATATATGGATGTTTGAAAAAAGAAATTTCTGGAAGAAGCCCAAAATAGTTGGTCCTCTGAAAAAAATCCCAGAATTCCACTGAGTTGTTTACATTTTGAGGAATTACTCGGATTCTTGTGCATGAATGATTAGACAGAGGGCCTTTACCATAAAGTGAATGTCCTTAGAGAAATAAATTCGGTATTGTTTCCATGCAAGTCTAAATCACTCAACACACATAATGCCGGGCACAAATCCACCCGAAACTTCCAGAGAAACACTATATCAAGGTGAGTCTTCCGGCGATACTCAAGACAAATGGCCATTCTTTTTACCTTCATATGTTAATTTATAACTAATGTAGGTATACCTCCATCAGAAGTGTCATCATAAATTACCTCCAAACTTCACAGTGAGTCCCCGCTTCAAATACTGAATCTGAAAGGTTGAGGTGGATTGTCCGTGTTGGAGCTGAGTTATTGATTCATAATAAATTCCGGTGAATCAGATTGTGTGCTTGACTTGTCGCTAATATTTCCAATACACGTCGATATACAGGACATTTCATGGTCATACTTTGAAAAAGGGAATAAGAATTCATTCGCATAAGTTAACAAAACATAAACTGCTCCACATGAGTTGGGGAAATTGACTTAAATTGCAACAAAAATATGGTTTAAATGAGATTTTGTGATGAAAATTCATATTAATATGATTTCAAGTTGCAGGAAATAAAATTAATTTTAGCCTGTAGTTCTGCAGCGTATACAGGGTGGTTGAGAAAAAACGAGTGAAACAACGAAATTTTATTCCCAACGAATTAAAGCATTCTAAGACTATCAATACAATGTGTGGCACCCACGGGCATCAAAAACAGCTTGCCATCTTCTTTGCATACTATACACGAGGTTGTTGAACATTTCTTGAGGAATTTGGTTCCATAAACGGGGCAGAAGCTCTCTCAGATCATTTGAAAATTCTGGGGTGGGTTGATGATTATCTAATCTTCTTTGGAGCAATTCAAATCTGGTGAGTGCGAAGGTATTGGTAAATGTGGAATACCAAGCTCCTCGCGCACATTCTCAACTATGCACCTTGAAAATTTAGCAAAACATTGTCAATGACATGCTCCCTATAGTATAAGGCGAACAAATGTGTAGATCTGTGCGCCCGTTGAAACATATCCCGGCTATACCATAACACTACCCCCTCGGAATGGATGGACTTCTTGGACATACCTAGCGATGATTACGGGGTATGCGTGGGATTGTCCATACCTTGGAAACTTAGACCCCATCTGCATTTTGAAGAGTATTCCGTAGATGTAGGCTTTCTTCTCGCCGAAACGGTGATGAAACGTTCCTGAGCCTTGGTCTTTCCAACACGAAACCTATTCCAAAGTCGAGATATCACACTTTGGCTCACTCGGAGTCTTTCCGCTACAACAACCTGAGTTAGGCCACCCTGTAGCATTCCGATAGCCCTATTAGCCTCAGCTTTTGTTAATTTAGGTCTTGCCATTTTGAGAAAACTCGCTTCAACTCGGAGCCGTTGATAAACTGACTCCATTTCAAAACATGAACATTCATGAAGCATATGCAAAGAACCAAACTTCAAATAAAAGGCGACCAGATTGGCGAAATGTCTCATACTGAATTTTTTTGGATCGATTCGAGTTGTTATTGAGTTTTAAATGATTTTACAGCGAATTTCTCGAAGATTACATACTTTTCAAAACGATTGAATTGAAATTTATTTCAAATGAGAATGATTATATCAGAGAAAGACCTACCAATTATGATGAGATAGTAACATATAGGGATAGGGGATACACAAATTTCAGTGATCACAGCAAAGAAACGTAAAACATGAAACATCGCTTATGAATTGAAAAAGATATGTAAGAACACATCAAAGAAAATCGGTGCAAGTCAAATCAGAGAGGAGAAAGATGTGTCGAAGCATTAAATAGATTCTTCTCTACAGGGCCGGATCAACCTTATCGGGGCACCAAGGTACTGAAATTTTCGGAGCAGTCTTTGAGGGGCATCAGCTGTTTTTAACATATTTCGATACATACCACCTAGCTGCTGGGCCCCTAGGCAGTTGCCTCCATTGATTAAAGGTTAATCCGGCATTACTTCTGTATTTTCACTTCATATGTTTCAAGTTCACCTCAGTTAGTTTATTGCTTGGGCAAAGCTGAAAAATTGGTTTCTTCGTTGTACCACAGCACAGATGCCGTTTATAAACAGGGTGTCCAGAATGGATTTCAATATTTAGGGATCGAATAAACTTTAGGCCGAAACATTTCTGAGATAGGTGTTGAAATTTCATGTGAATACCTGTTTTTTTTTCAATATTTCTCAAACGCGGTAAATTAAGACACTTGATTTCTTTTTCCGTCAGTGGCGTTCGTGTAGCCTTGTTCATGATGTGTGTTGTTTGGCAAAAAAAAAAATAATACGTCATTGAGTTTTTTCGAAATTCAAAATATTTTCATGATTCCCCTTCAAATACTTATAGAACACTCTTCTTTGGGAAATGGAAAATCAAATGAATATGTAGGTATATTTTCAAAGAGTGAATAATATTTTTTTTTTCAGTTGACCAAATTTTTTCAGATGTGGAAAGGCCAGACACTGAAGAACCACAAAAACTTTGAAGTAGAAAATAGAGTATTTTTCAACTCATAGGTTATATACCAGAGCTCGAAATCCCTTAAACAAATAGCCATAGGCGGGAATAGAATAATAGGGTCGAACAAATTTTTGAATTCAGTGATTTTTAGATGAATTTTTATTCGTTCTGGGGGGGCACCGTGATACTCTGGGTGCCCCCTGCCCCCCTTTTTCCTTGCCTTTCTAGTCATACAGCAAAGTGTCAAAAAATTTGATCGTCCAGCAAAACACAAAAGTTTTTTTTTTGTGCAGATTATTGCCTGCAATTAATCTTGAGTAGGTAAAAAAGTTATGTCTTTTATAATTTCTTTTCTTTTGTGCGCTTTAAACATGTATGTATTTACAGCCATAATCAGTGAAAATGAGTCATCCTTCATTGATATACCTTACTTGAGAATCTATGGATTTTGAATTGCTGAAAATGAAAAACTATTCCCAATAAGTGGATGTTTTTCGATTTAACCTATATCTACCTATTGAAGGAATTGACAGCAAAGAAGTGTTTTTCATGCATAATCATTCAACAAACTGGTTGGCTGTGAAATCTGCAAATACCTATGCATCTCTGACTCTATGAAAACGAACTAAAGGCACCCATATATAGGCAACTGATATTCTGATTCATTTCATTAGAGATGTGATCAAACCAATTTCCTTCGCAGCATTCATAATTATATATCATCGGAGAAAACGCACAAGGTCTAAATTCTCTGTTTGTTCATGTAAAAAACGAGGAGCTAGTCGCTCTGTTGGCAATTAAATGCCCGATTAGGTATATCTTTGATTCGAAATTGTCAGGTAGCGTGTCATGTGGCCGTTCATCAGGACTTCAAGATGGCGTCCGCGTCTCCCTAAATCATCAACAACCCGTAATCACCAGCCGTAAATACTGGCCTTCGAGCCGCTGATTGATTCTACTGAGCCTTCTTGATAAATCAGAACCTTTCTCATTCTCATTCATTCGAATTTATGGGAAATACAGGAGCGGACTCAGATGGAGGGGATTTTGTTTTTGGTGCTTGAATGAAACAATTTAATTCGGATCATTCTATATGAAATGTTCATGTATTGATATATAATATAATATATGTGACAGAACAATCGTTTGCTCAGAATTCGATCGAAATTCATCCTTGAGAAGAATTTTCTGATACACACCTACTTATTAGAGATTTCACTTCTCTGAAAAAAATTTAATGGAAAGACAAAAAGACTTCATTTTAATTTTTTGGGCATTGATCTCCTATTTTCTGGAACAAAAATAAATTTAAAATGTTAGTAATATAGAAATAATTTTTCAGGATCTGATTCCTTTCCAAAATTGTTGCCTAACAATGAAAAAAGCAATAACAATTCGAACTTTTAAACTTGGTAACGTTTCGGAATCTACATCAGACAAATTCTCTTGAATTCATTTAAATCTTCAAAATCGTGAAGTGTTTCGACATTTGACAATATTGAAATGGTGACTCTAGATTACCAAAGACTAAATACTATGATGGTTGACATTGATCTATTTATCTCAAAATTTTTTGCTGTTTTCTGAAAACATCTTTGAAATTTTGAGCTGTAGGCTGTAGGTAGGTTTTGTAATTCCCTATCTAGGAACGCATTCATCTTCATAATGGATAAATATGAATTGAAAATAATTTCTGATTTGTTATTTTAGAGATGTATGAAATTCCAACTCATAGTCATCAAATGTTTATTTTATCCCTTGACCCTGTGGTTATTCGTATGATCCGCCACTGCCTGGATAGCATATTTAAGTATTCTTTTGTATCTGAATTTGGAGTGACTTGTATATTTCATCATTAGGGTAAATCAAAACTATGTTACTCAATTTTTTCTATACATTAATGGTGTATTTCGCTGAATATTACCAGAAACTACGTTCGTAACGACATCTTTGGGACGTTAACGTCAACAAATTGGTTTTCTGTAAGGTTCTATTGAATCTGAATTTCGTTCTACTATTGAAATAATTTACAATCACATTTATGTACATTATAGGTACACTCAAAATAAGTAGTCTAAAAACGGAACTTACAGAAATTGTACATTATTCTTCAGTCTTCAGTAGGTGCATCAACGCATCCACCACATTTCAAACAGAAGGTTCAGAATTATTCAATACTACATTATCATCAGATATCAATCGGTAGTTAGTATCTTAACTATATTTTTTGTCGATAGTATTCTCATATCAAAGAATTATACATTCATTCTAACAAGGATGGAATTTTTTTTAAAACTGTGAGGACGGATACCATTTTCCGAAGAAATTTTGAAGTAAAGACCATGATAATATTTATGCAAAGTTTTTCTATAATGTGTAATGGTATCTATAGACTAGCGAAAAAGTATACTTCTTCCTCGCTCTGAAATAAAAATATTCCAGTAAAGTGATTAATTGAACAGAATTAAAAATAAATTATCCGAGTTTAACAATTTTTTTCAATGTTATACTATCTACATTTCATTGGTCAATATGAAATGTTAAAATCTTGTATTTTTTGAGATACCTAATATCTGGCCGCCTGTTTGTTGTATATGACACAAGAAAAGCGCTGTATTATTTTATCAATTCAAAACTAGGCGTTCCTATGGTGATCAGCAATACAAACAAACACTTTCAGAGCTTGCAAATTAGGAAATTTAAATTCTGAATAAGTTTTTGGTCTTCGTGGTGAGATCTCAAGATGGATTGGAAAACGACCGTCGCAGTTATGTCAGACAGAGTATTTCCAGGAATATCGACTATAACCGAAAAACAAGGTGAGAGTTTGGAATTTCCTCAAGTATTCGTTTCTTTCATACCTTCTTTGCAGGAAATGAGGTCAAATCAAATCTTCCCCTACAGATGGCACTATATTTCAATGTGGTATTTTCTCCTTTTTGGCTTCTCATCATACTTATGTATCTCAACGAAAAGGTAACTTGATTTGAAAATTTTTTATTGGTTTTCAACCAGTCTTTTGCAGTTACAAGATTTCACACATCTTCATAAGTTTGTTCTAATAACAATCATCTTCATCGCCATTCTAGTGGAACTATTACGGTTATACTTGGGCTATGAAGGAAATCTTAAAGATAAGGTAAGTCCCATTACAGGTTTTTATATGGCTGAAAAGTAGAACAGAAAAATTGTAAGCCAAAATGTTACCACCTCTTTCCAAAAAATGTTATTCATTTCCGTCATTTCCCTCAACCTTAGGATATATACTAAATATTCTTGTTCCAGGTTCCAGAGCTTGCTGGTTTCTGGATGCTTTCAGTACTTCTGCAGTTTCCTGTCCAGAGTATATTACTCTTAACGCCCCATTTGAACTTCGGAGTTTTGGAAATAATTGCCCAATCGGTTATGTACGCGATGCTTATTGCAGAAATAATTGCAGGTTACAGGGCTTTGAAATTCACGGCAGCGCAACAAGCTATTTTTTTCAGGATTATGAAAATGAATGGTGATATTTCAATGGCAGATATTCAAGAGAAATATAGAATTAGTTGAACAATTTGTTTAATGCTATAAGAACTCCCCAGTCCGGTATATACTTACTTATTTCCCTATATCCTCGAAATAAATATCAATATTAATAAGTTTCCAATAGGAGGAAAGAACCTCTTTATCACAATCTGCACGGTTCAAATCAGGAGACCAGGAAAGAAACTGAGTTTACAGAGGAGTGCGGCATTCATCACCCACACTCAAAGAATATCTTGAACTATACACTTTCATCCGATCCTGATGGTAGGTATTCGCCAAGTGTGGCAAGTCGAATGGTCTAAATTCGCAGCATTCCTGAGAGGTCACCAGGGGGCGGGTGAAAAAATAGTGTCATCTGAAACGTTTACTTTAATGTTTTTCGTGTATGTCTCCATTGACGTGTTCTTTGATGTAAGGACTAAATTGAATCGAATATATTCAATGTTTTGAAATAATTTGAATGAAGATACAAGGGGAAACCTGCCAACTTAAACATTCGATCGCAGTGCTTTGCATATGGAGACCATATAGAACAAAATTAAATACATAAAAGAAAATTGCACAGTGACAAAACATGATTATATTTTCTTTTCTTTTCAAATTACATCATCGTGCAAGAATATTTCATTCCGCACATTTTTCATTGTTATATTTATGGATTTCATGTTCTTCTCTTGCCAGGATTTATTTATTATCTGTCAAATTTATGGAGGTGAAAACAGTTCGGCCAATCATTATTTTTAAATGCCAAAATCACTGAAAGATATTTATGGAAAGATTCCATAAATTCCAATGAAACTTCATAATCAATTAGAGAAAATAACGTATAATACTCGTTCAGAAGGCTTATCAAATCGTTCATTCGAAATCTCGCCCCTTCGTGGCTCGTTTTTGGATTTTGAGTCGTGGAAGAATATAAGTGCCTTTCAGCACTTGTATTATGAATAACTATTTTTCCCTTCTCATGATAACACACCTACAAAACTTTTTAAAATCATTTGTCTCTATTATAACCCTAACTTAACTTCCAATTTTCACAAAATATTGCCATCCTGCATTTTTTACAACTAGTTCCAAAGTTTCAATTTAATCCACCTAGTTTTTTTTTCAATTATTGAGACACCTGATAAGATGAATAGATAGCTTTTCCTACAGAACCTTTCATCGGAATTCGGCGGATTTTTGAACAAGCTATGGTATGAAAATAATAAGAACCCAAATAAAAACCAATAATGAGAAATCTTAGGGCACTTCAACAAATTTCTATTAGGTTGGATGGAATTTGCGCTTCTTGATTCTTTAAATTATTCATTGAGAAGAACTCTGGAAGCTAAATTACTGCGTAATTGGAGATTGCTTCTTGAACCATGACATTGCCAGAAGAAACATATAACTCAATTTATTTGGGTTCCACTGAATCAATCATCAACACCTTTCGAATTATAATTCTTTTCAATTTATGCATATTCTCATGCTCACAATAGCTTCTTCATACTCAAATCCTTTCGTTTGGTAGCAAGCAGCAAGTGACCTCTGTAGTGAACCAGATAAAAAGCTACCTCTGCAATGATGCTATGAATCCAAAATCAATACAACACAATTCATAATTTACAGTCATATTATATTTCTGGGGCAACTGAGTCTAAGTTGGATAAATATTCAAAAATACTTCAATCAACTTAATAATATAATTAATTAACCATCTGGTTTTATTTATTAAATCACAGTTTAATCTTCAAAAGGATATCTGCTGCATTAAGTTTTGAAGTTTATACATGCTCCAAAAATCTGGATATCAAGGGGATGATTTTTCTGGAAAAAGGTGAAGGTTATATCGGGAAAGTCTGTTGAGGTTCAAGTTAAGTGTCGCCTTCATCCTAACTACATTCTTGGCAGGAGTGAAGTTCACTGTAGCATATGTAATTTAAATGAAAATAACTCCAATTTGTAATAGGTACCAAGATTATTCTGGTACTATTATTTCGAATAGTGTGAAATTCAATGTGTTTGTTCCATAAACTTATCAAATGAAAGATTTTGCTAGGGATTTCATCTATTCCAGAAGTTATTGTGAATATTCATTCATACAAGTGATTTCAGGCACATTGAATTAAATTATTCGTTTAAATTAATGTATTCAATGGAAGGATTTTGATTATTTATGTCCAAGGAAACAAAGGACCTATGAAACAATTTCCATTTTCAAAAATTCGCTGGATTACCCTGGAACTAATCCTTTATACCAAATAAATCTAACATTATTATAATCAGTAGAATAAATTGGTCAAAAATGGAAAGCAATTAGGACACACTCACCAACCCGGAGTGACAGAAATTACAGGGACTTATGAATCCCTGTTGTAGAAGATGATACTCTAATAACGTATCGAATCGTCCCGAGAAGAACAAATTGACAAATAGCTCTGCTATTTCATTTTACCCCATGATACAAGGAATATTCCTTTATTACTTGTATCATGATTTTACCTTACCCTGTTTGTTTATTGTTTATTTTTTCACATTTGCTAGGTTAGGTTGGAATTTGTTTTGAGGTTAAAAGCATAAAAGCTTCTTCTTCTTTTGCAATGTGCTAACAGATCATAAATTATTCGAAATTCATGAAGAAGATTGATGAGAGAAAACTATGAAATATTTGTTTTCGAAACATAAATAACTAATAAGAACAATATAAAGATATACAATAGATATATTATATTACGAATGAGAAAAATTTGTGTTGATTATTAGTAGATTGCGTGGAAAATCTTGAGTTTCATAGATTCGCTTTTTCAAACTGAATTTGAACCAAATTGAAAAAAATTTTTTTGATGGTTCATTAGTGGCCTTATTTTGTGAACTGTGGAAATTAATGAGCCATCTAGAATATATCTATTCGAATTCAACTTTGACCGAGCCAATTTACAACCCGTTTTCAAAATGCAGTAATTCAATTCGAAAAGGTTTTTTTTTAATTAGTTTTTCCTACAAATTCACAACCGAAAAATTGCAATGGTTGAGAAGTTAATATTTTTTCAAACAACGCAATTTGAATTATCGATCGAGTACGATTCCTTCGTTATCGGCCTAGTGTATATTGGTTCGGGATTTGCGCTTTTTATTTTATAGTAAGTAGAGTGAAAAGTGAGATGAGAGTTGTCTGAATTTTTAGTGTTTTATCCCATATAAACCTTTAATTTGTAGCTTAAAGCTGGGATATACAGTGAGTATTGATGTTTAGCAATTTTAATTTTGTTTTTCATCGAATTGTCGTTAAAAATATAACCTAAAATCTAAATGTTTTGTCAAAATGGTAGCTGGTTATCTTTAAGGGTTACCGATATTTCAGAAACAGTTTTCACTGTTTGAAAGTATTATTCAGGTTGTTTACATTATTCATCAACTATTATAACTTCCTCCTACTTACTGTGAAGTAATCTTGAACTTCTGGAAACATAGGTATGCACATTGAACTAACTCAGGCATTCAATTATTACTCTTGCATCTCAAACTAATGTGAATATTTATTTTTACCCTCTGAAACTAAAACTCATTGTGTGTATCTTGTATGTTGACGTAGATCCTATGTTTTTAATAAAGTAAACAGGACTAATTAGTTTTTATCAACTTCTTCTTTGGGCATGGTTGGTAATTTGAATTTTTCTGTTTTAGCTAGTGAATCTGCTGAGTGATTGAAATTTTAGAATTTAAGATACATTAAGACATTATGGCTGCTTTAGGACAGCAAGCTGCTGCAGCTCTTCTTGATTTTAACCAAAAACTCGACATAAACCTATTGGATAGTGTTGTTGTTAGCATGTATGCCGGAAATGGTGAAACACAAAGAATAGCACAGGAGGTTTTAACCACTCTTAAAGAGCATCCAGATGCTTGGACCAGAGTTGACACTATTTTAGAGTACTCCAGTAACCAACAAACAAAATATTATGCATTGCAAATTTTGGAACAAGTTATTAAAACAAGGTGGAAAGTATTGCCGAGAAATCAGTGTGAGGGAATAAAGAAATATATTGTTTCTCTTATAATTAAGACAAGTTCGGATCCAGAAACACTAGAATCAAATAAGACATATTTGAATAAATTAAATATGATCTTAGTACAAGTTTTAAAAAGGGAATGGCCTAAAAATTGGGAAAGTTTTATACCTGACATAGTTGGAGCTAGTAAAACAAATGAAAGTTTATGTCAAAATAATATGATAATACTTAAACTCCTGAGTGAAGAATTATTTGATTATTCAACTGGTCAGCTAACTCAAACAAAAGCAAAGCATTTAAAAGATTCAATGTGTTCAGAATTTTCAGCTATTTTTCATCTTTGCCAATTCGTACTGGAAAATTCACAGAACCCTCCTTTAGTCAATGCAACACTAGAAACGCTCCTTAGATTTATGAACTGGATTCCATTGGGATATATCTTCGAAACTAAGTTAACAACAATGTTCATTTTCAAATTTTTGCCGGTTCCTATGTTTCGGAATGTGACATTGAAATGTTTAACTGAAATAGCAGGTGTAGCAGTAAGCAATTATGATGAAGTATTTGTAAATCTTTTCACTTACTCTATGCAACAGTTGGTAATAATGCTACCATTGGAAACAGATATCAAAACTGCTTATGCTCAAGGGCAAGATCAAGAGCAGAATTTCATACAGAATCTAGCACTTTTTCTCTGTACGTTTTTGAAGGAACATGGTAACTTGATAGAAACATCTGTGCAACCCGAACATCTCAGTAATGCTCTTAAATATCTTGTTCTAATCTCTGAAGTTGAAGAAGTCGAAATTTTCAAGATCTGTTTGGAATATTGGAACAGTTTAGCCTCTGAGTTATACAGGGACATACCTACACATTATACAGACTCCATAGTTCTACAACCTTTCCATGCTGGTCAGAATGGGCGAAAAGCTTTATATCATGAGGTTTTAAATAAAATAAGATACATTATGATTTCTAGAATGGCAAAACCTGAAGAAGTGTTGGTTGTAGAAAATGATAATGGTGAAGTTGTTAGGGAATTCATGAAGGATACAGATTCCATCAATTTATATAAAAATATGAGAGAAACCCTAGTTTATCTTACACATTTGGATTACGCTGACACTGAACGAATCATGACTGAAAAACTGCAAAATCAAGTAAATGGTACAGAGTGGTCTTGGAAAAATTTGAATACGCTTTGTTGGGCAATTGGGAGTATATCCGGGCCATGCATGAAGAGGACGAGAAAAGATTTTTAGTAACAGTAATCAAAGATCTCCTAGGACTTTGTGAGCAAAAAAGAGGCAAAGATAATAAAGCTATAATTGCCTCTAACATTATGTATGTTGTGGGACAGTATCCTAGGTTTCTGCGTGCTCATTGGAAATTCTTGAAAACGGTGGTGAATAAACTGTTTGAATTTATGCACGAGACTCATGATGGTGTCCAAGATATGGCATGTGATACTTTTATAAAAATTGCTCTTAAGTGCAGACGACATTTTGTGACGACACAACTAGGAGAGCCGTGTCCGTTCATTGAAGATATTTTAAGTGCTATTTCTTCCATAATATGTGATCTTCAACATCAGCAGGTGCACACATTTTATGAAGCAGTCGGTTACATGATTTCAGCACAGTTTGAAACCTCCGCCCAAGAAGCTCTGATTGAAAAATATATGGCCCTTCCAAATCAAGTAAGTTTTAACACAGTCAATAACGATTTAAGAAATACTTGAGGAGAATAATATGACTTTTGTGTGAATGTAAATAAAAAAATATTTTTGTGTCAATACGAGATATAAATAAATATTCTGTTTTTCATTAATCTCTCACTACCTTATTTCGTATTTTCAGTATAATTCTTATTTTTTATGTAAATCCATTCATATTTTTAGGTTTGGGATGGAATCATCAACAAAGCTAGTGAGAATGTGGAAATATTGAAAGAAATAGATGTTGTGAGACAGCTTGGTAATATCCTGAAAACAAATGTTAGGGCATGCAAAGCCTTGAATCATGCCTATGTAGTGCAGTTAGGAAGAATTTATTTGGATATGTTAAATGTTTATAAGGTAAGTGGAATTGAATAGTTTCATCAAGTAATGAATTCCTTAAAAAAAGAAATTTAGAAGTAGAAGTTAAACTGAGATGCAATCTTTTGATGGTAAGCAGAACACTGAAGAATTCTCTTGAACATCATCCAATACTGGTTTGTTCGATATTGTTATTATTAATAATTTTAATTATTCTACTACTTTAAAATCTTTTGGTTATTATATGCAGCTGATTCAGAATGATTCTGTCAATAAAATGTTGGCAAATTAACAAATTGAAAATGAAAACACAAATACAAAAATAAGCTCAACTTTTTTTAGTAAATTCATAAGAAGAGGGCTCAAATTTTTTATTTCAACAATTATCTTTCAGTCCTTAGTGCAAGTGTTTTCATTTATATTACAAATATGCTGGTTTTTGAGTAGGCATAAGGAGGCTGCTTCAGATATAAGACCTTCATTAAGGGTTTAATAAGTTTAGTAACCAGCTGTAATATTAGTCCAGTCATTTTAATCAAAATAGAGTCAAAATCTCGGAATTCAAGATAATTGGCTGTTAACTTGTGAAAGCTCTTATTTTGACATCCCAAAACTTGTCTCAAACCCTACCGACTGTAGGATGTCCGCGTCTATACAATTTTGAGGGTCAAAGGTCAATGAATGATTTTTTATATGTTTTTCTCAAATATCTCGGTTCCTATCAGATTTTCTCAATTTTTATCTATTATGAATATTGTAGAGGAATAAATCATTTATGATTTTTGTTCCAGAAATTTTTTTGTACTTTGAATTGTTTTTGAGATAGACTGCAGTGAGCGCGCAGTGTTTTACTGTGTCGTGTACCGTAAGAGCTCAGTCGGTAGTCTCGCTCGAAAGATAATCGACCCCTGCGCGCTCAATGTCCTCTGTCTCAAAAACAGTTTGAAGTACAAAAAAACTTCTGAAACAAAAATTGTAGAAAATTCATTCCTGTACAATATTTATAATCAATAAAAATAGCGAAAATCTGATAGGAACGGAGATATTTGAGAAGAACATGCAAAGAGTCATTTTTTAGACCTTTGACCCTTAGAATTTTATGTACCCGGACATCCTACACTGTTAGATATAAGTTTTGAGATGTCAAAATAAAGGCTTTCACAAATTTACAGCCAATTATCTTGAATTCTGAGGTGAAAACCCCAAAACGACTGGACTATATTAGTTATATCTTCTAGCCTCTTTTCCTTAGCTTAAAGAAGAGTAAGTAAAGATTTCTACAATCAATGTAAAATTGGAATGCTTCTGCAACTTACACAGTAGAAGCAGGACTTTTAGTATGTGAAAATATTCAAATGGCAGCCTGAAGAGCACAATCAATATATCACTCAAAATGTAGTTTTCAACTTTTTTTGATGCAAATGATTCGATTCCATGGTGAAAATCAAGATGTTATCGCTTGAGAGAACAATTCTGATAGAAATATAGGTTGAAAGCAGTGCTTCTGCAACTTACACAGTAGAAGCAGGACTTTTAGTATGTGAAAATATTCAAATGGCAGCCTGAAGAGCAGCACAATCAATATATCACTTAAAATGTAGTTTTCAACTTTTTTGATGCAAATGATTCGATTTCATTTTGAAAATCAAGATGTTATCACTTGAGAGAACAATTCTGATAGAAATATAGGTTGAAAGCAGTGCCTTCTTGTGTACTCTTTAGAAGAAATTAGAACCTTATTTGTCATGTTGATATTAAATTTACAATGTGTGTACAAGGTTTGAAAATAGGGTAATTTTAAAATTATTTTTTAAGGTCATGTCTGAAAACATTGCTGCGGCGATATCTTTGAATGGAGAACAAGTAACAAAACAGCCCTTAATAAAAGCTATGAGGGTTGTTAAAAAAGAAACACTGAAACTAATATCAAGTTGGATATCCAGATCCAGTGATAATCAGATGGTATTGGAGAATTTCATTCCTCCTTTCCTGGATGCAGTTCTCATTGATTATCAAAGAACTTCTGTACCTGCTGCGAGAGAACCAGAAGTACTCAGTTCTATAGCTGCAATTGTAAATAAATTAGAAGGTTATCTCACACCAGAGGTAAGTTCATCGTCTAGCTAAAAGAGATTCGATATTTGAAGTATTTTGTTTTCAGGTTCCCAAGATATTCGATGCAGTGTTTGAATGTACGTTGTCAATGATCAACAAGAATTTTGAAGAGTATCCTGAGCACAGAACAAATTTCTTTCTTCTTTTACAAGCAGTTAACAACCATTGTTTCCCAGCATTCTTAACCATCCCGCCTGCTCAATTCAAATTGGTTTTGGACAGTATAATTTGGGCGTTTAAACATACCATGAGAAATGTTGCCGACACAGGATTGCAGATTTTATTGAAGTTACTTCAAAATTTGGAACAGGTAGGATTTTCAATTCTTGCTTTGAAAATATTGAATTCTAGCTTGTTCACAATAGCATTCACTAATTTTTTTTATCAATTTCCGTTTCAGCATGAGCAGGCAGCACCAAGCTTTTATCAAACCTACTTGACAGATATTTTGCAACACATCTTCTCAGTTGTGACGGACACATCTCATACTGCAAGTCTGGCTCTCCATGCTACCATTTTGGCTTGCATTTTTTCTTTAGTCGAAAGTGGTAAAATTAAGTGTCAGTTGGGTGGTCCAGGTGTAGATAACGTTCTATATATACAAGAATTCACCGCAACTTTACTTAGATCCGCATTCCCCCACTTAACAGATCTTCAAATCAAGGTAACAGTACAGGGAATGTTTAACCTTAATCAAGACATACCAGCATTCAAAGAACATCTGAGGGATTTCCTTGTTCAGATAAGGGTGAGTTGAACTGTTTGTATTGGTCGAGTCTTTGACTACACATATTTCAATAATAATTCTATATTATTTAGTAATGTACTGTGCCACCTTTGTAGCTCCTCTCTGATTGTAAATTAACAATTCTAAGCTGCACTTTCAAATTATAACTTATTTTTGACATTTTTTTAGGAGTACACTGGAGAAGACGATTCAGATTTGTTCCTAGAAGAACGTGAGAAGGCTTTACAACAAGCACAAGCAGAGAAGTTCCGTAATCAAATGATGGTGCCAGGAATTATCAATCCACATGAGATTCCAGAAGAAATGCAAGACTAGCGTTATGGTTAAGTTAAAGCTTGTAATTAATGATCCAAAATCTCATTATTTTAGATGGATATTTTTGTAATGTATCCCAAACCCTCAAGAACAATTCTGACCCCAAGTTTAACATCTGATCTTATCATTCTAAATTGAAAGTATAACTGTGCTATAGAATATCCATTGAATGCCTTTTAAGTTTTTATACAATTTTAAATAAAATGGTTGTTTAAATGAAAGATTTTTTTGATTGTTTTTGTAATAGGTTTGGATCAAGGAAAACTTGAATGGACTGTGAGAAACTTATTTCACTTTGTTCCAAAATTTTTATTATACCAATTGGTTTTTTTCTGTGATGCCTTCTTTCAACCTACCAGAACTTTAAAGAAATCAGCTATGTTTATAAGGCATATCACAATGAGGAAATTCTACTTTTTTCAAGAGGAGAAATATGTTGTCCCCATAATTTTTTATTATCCAGATTCTTCAACATCTACTTTATTTTGTTTGCCTTTTTATTGTGCTTATTAATGAGAGCTTTGTTGGCAGCTTTGATTGGTTGAATAAGATGTGAATGCATTTATTGAACTGAAAAAAAGGTGCCTTCATATTTTCAAGATATTTACACGAAATTAAATTTAGAAATTAAGTTGTTTGGAATACATTTATTTATTATAATTCCAATTACTGTATGCAGTGACCCAAAACGTTGAATGGAAAATTCATGTGGAGAATGTTTCAATTTGTGAGTAAAAGGAAAAATGTACAATGAGGAATTTTTAAGAGCATGTGAATTTGTGGTATATCAAGAGTGCACGTAGGAGTAATTTAGAGGATATTTTCTTGCTTTATAATATGCAGGTATAGATCTATGAAACTTTATATCTTATCAGTTGGATGTTACTCCAATATTACTTGAATGTGTATTATGTTTTTAATGGAACTTCTATGGCATCACAAAATTATGTACATTATTAAGTTTTAGTTATCTAGTTGAATTTTTTAACAAATGACTTGTTTGATAAATTTTTGAATATTAAATAAGTTGTTCAAAAATCACGTTTTTTATTTGAGCAATTGAAACATGTTCATTACGGATCCTAAAATAAAAAACAGATATAGTTTCCTGCATTATAATATGTTTTTTTATATTACAATAACTGCTTTCAGAACCATTGAAATTTTAAGTATTTTATAATTGTCCATATCAATTCTTCACATATAATATCCATTTTAAATTTGTTTGGGAAGGTAAGTGTAGAGAAAAGTAATCATTTCAAGTTATGGATAGTAGTTTAATAATGTAATAATTTGTATAAAAATTATGAAATATACAGAATTGTATAATAAAATAGGTACATCAAATAGTGTGACATGTTGAATATATATATAAAATTTATAACAATAAATTCCTACAAATATTTAGGTACTTTTTCACTTGACACAGGAAGAATACTTTTAACATCAATAAACTTTTTGAAATTCAAATTTTCAGAACGAAATGTTAATCACAGCGGGTTATTGAAGTATTCAAGGTTCCCCAATAAGAGCATAAAGACATCTTTTGTAGTCTCCAGAACATTCATCCTGAAAAATATTTTGCAATAACTAATTATTTTCATCACAATAAATTAAGTGTATGTTAGAAGAGCGAACAATTTAATTATTTACAACCCTTTTTCTAATATGATCACTGTAGAAATAAAGATCCCCACTAGTGACTAGAGACAACTGACCCTGCCACGCTAATTCACAGCAGCTATACGGTGAAATTTACGCATTAAGACCTTTTTTGCAAGAATTTACAAAAAGCCTTTTTTCTTGAGAATGAATAATCGAGCTGTTTCAAATAAATTTGTAAACTAAAATATGAAAAAGTTTCCCGAAAACAAATTTAAGCAGTGCCACTTTTTCTATTTCTTGCAATAAAAAAATTTGTTTAAAATGCTTAATTCAATTTTGGTAAGGTTTCAGGTTTTCAAGAAGAAACAAACTAAAAATTACTTTTCTGGAGCAAGTTTCAGGATGCTACACCTATCAGGGGTTGCTCAAAAAAAGTTGAATAAATGATCAACCGTTTTTTCATTAATGTTGCCCTTAAAATTATTTGCAACTATTCATGTTTAAACAACGATATTAAAAACTATCTGCTGAGTAAAAGTCTATAAAGTACGGCTGTCTGATATATGGACATTATGTCAGCAGAGAGTCAAATGTAATCAGTTCAACTTCTATTTGTTTTATATTTGATGTCACCAATAAGGGACAATTATTATTATTTTCTACAATTTTACTTTGACCTATTTCCCTCCTCACAGTAACAAAATCAAATAATTTATAATGAAAACATAGTCTTAAGACTTACCCTTAGTTTATCCTTCAATGATTTTCCGTACATTGTGTGATATTCCCTTTTAATCTCTTCCATATCTATTTCACATCTTGTAACTATCACTCGAATCAGGTTTTTGTCTTCTGTTCCCATTCCAGCCATGTATTTGTGGAGACATTTCGCGAAGAATGCCGGTTTGTTTCTGATGGCGCGAATGATACCGAGCAAACAGTTCTCGGAGTTTCCTGAGAATTCATTCTTCACAGCTTTTTCAATATCATGACCTGTCAAGTGCTGGTACTCCTCGAAAATCAGTCTTAACTGAGCGTAGTTGCGTTGGCACAGGATCATATTGAAAGTGGATTCATCAGTACCCAACTGTAGTTCGCCTAAAAAATTTGAGTTGTCAGATATAGGTATCTACTCATATATTATATTGCTACTAAGAGTGTAAAACGCAGCAATGATAGAGATATGCATATTCATAGTCTAACACCTTTGTCTTCACTATTCTAAGTGAGTAGAAGTTAGTGTTTCTGTTTTTGGATTTATCATATTAAGTAAAAGGTCCAGAAAACTATATCCTACCGGCTCTCAACAACTGTTGCGCATCATATCGAGCTTGATGTGGATCCGTTACCATGCTCTCATCTCTGCCAGCCGCGCAAAGAGACACCATAAGCCGTTTGAACGTTCCAGAGCTGTCACCTTTCAAATCGCTCTCGAGGGAATTTCCATAATCTGCAACATTTGTATTGAGAGTAAGATATACTTAGTTGCCCATCATTCATTACTTACGTTCTTGGTAAGCCTGTCTGATAGTTCTGATCTCATTGTTGGACAGGGTACACATGATCTCGATTAATATGTCTTCATCTGTTCCAATGCCAGATATAGCCCTGTGCAACTCTTTGGCATAATACTGGGGCAAGGGAGTCATCATGGCTACAATAACATTTTCAAAATTTCCACTGAGTTCGCTTTTCAGGTCATCGATTAAATCCTGAAAAAAATTGTTATTCACATCGAAGAGGATTTGCAAGAATTATATTTACCTTTCCATACATCGTTTTGAATTCGACAATGATTTGTAATCGTTGAACATTAGTTCTTCTGGTCAGAACATTGATGATGGCCTTTTCGTCTGTTCCGAATCCTTTCATGGCCCTTCTGAGAACTTCCGCATCTTCCCTCGGGTTGAAAGGGTGGGCTGGAACAACTGTAGGTGTTCCCTAAAGCAAAAAAAGGGAATAAGATTCATTTTCTCCTGAAATGAATTAATCAGAATGAAAATTTCGAATATCCTATCCATTCAAAGAGGTATCGAATCTCTGGTTTCATTTTATGAAGGCGAGTACAGAAATTGAAAATCAAAATGGAAATAATGACTGAATAGAAAAATGGAATAATTGGTTACTCCGGAAAAATATGTTCATGACTAAAGATATGAGTCACCAAAAAAAGAATAGGCAGTTCATTTTCTTGCGTGAAATTTTACTGGAGTCACTTGAATTACATGTACACAATATAGTTCGCAAGTTCGGAATATATTCGTGGTATCAGCCTTGAATAGCGGAGTTATTTATAGATTTTAAGGAAATAAAATGAGGTTGTTCAGAAGTTTCATTGTAATTACAAATGTAGGTAAGACCTGTATTTGACCATAAAATGGTTTGGTTAGTCATGCTAAGTACCTAACGTATGTCCTCTCGAAAAATTGTTCTAGCAAGATGATTTGATATGTTCGACTTCAGCCAAACGAATTTAGCTTTTTATCGAGTGTAGGTACTTATTCTATTCTCACCATCCCACATCAATAAATTTTCTTCTGTCTGGAATATTGTTATCGAATTCATCAGATATAAGTTCAAGTACCTACTCGAATACGCAAATACATAATAATATCCATTTATACACATGAACGTCTCGGCGTAGGATAAAAGTTTCGAAGATAAGGCAGCGAGCACGGTGTGGACGGAAAAAAATTCTTGAAAGAAGATGTAGGCCTGATTGATTTTTTATTTGATCAAGTGTCTGATCTAGCTTTAATGATTCTTTTCAATGGAATTATTATCGGTTCTATTTTTTTTTTCTAGCTCTAGTCTTTTCCAAATTATGAATTTGAGTCTGGGTGCTTTGGAGATGATCATATGTTTTCTTTTCGACACAAGAATCGAAATGTACTAGTCATAAAGTTTTTGGAAAAGTCTTAACGTATTTTTTCAATAGATGTTTTTCAATATCATATAATTCAACCTATTCCGTATTTGTATTAAACCATGCTTTAGGTTTCTACAAAACTTCTCAGAAGCTATTTAATGATCTTACAAATGATGACACAAGAGTAATTGTTTTTTTGGGGAGATTTTTTTTCTAGCTACGTCTGCTAAGACACCCTCGATACCTGAAATATTTTGACTACTTTCTTGTGAAATGTGATATTTGCGAAGTTGCCGGAACCCCCATAAAGGGTTGCACCAGGCTCAGAGTGTAACGTCTTTGCACTTGCAGTTTTGTTTTGAAGCGTAACATGTGATATAGTTCGCATCAGAAATTCGATCGGGAAACGTGAAAAAAGGTTTGTGTTTTTTTCGTGTTCGTATGATCGGTTTTTCAATCAATAAATAAAGTGAAAATAAGTGTTGTAGTTGCAAGAACAGTGTGTATCGAGTTTGTGATTGAATTGTTCGACTTTTAGTGCTCATATCTGGAAGGATTATCAACAGGAAGTTTTTTCATTTTAGTATTTATTAGAATTTTATTTGGAAATCTTTGATTTGAGTACTATGCCTCGTACTCATGCAGTGCCCGGTTGCAAAAGCAACTATAAATCTACTAATATACTTTCTCTATGAATTGCGTTAAGCCATTTTCTTCTCCTCGCAGTATATAGATTTCCGAAAGATCCGCGAGGAGAAGAAAATCAGTTAATTTAGGAATTTTCGCGGCATTTTAATAACTGAACCTTCGGCGGTTGGATAAGAGTTTTCTCTCAAAATATGGGAATCTACAAAATGTTTTATACAGACTACACTGTCATTGTTGACTTTAAAACTACTTCCTCTATTAATTGCGTTAAGCCATTTTCTTCTCCTCGCAGTATATAGATTTCCGAAAGATCCCGCGAGGAGAAGAAAATGGCTTAACGCAATTAATAGAGGAAGTAGTTTTAAAGTCAACAATGACAGTGTAGTTTGTAGAAAACATTTTGTAGATTCCCATATTTTGAGAGAAAACTCTTATCCAACCGCCGAAGGTTTAGTTATTAAAATGCCGCGAAAAATTCCTAAATTAACTGATGATACATTTCCTTCAATTTTTCCAAATCGACCGAGTTACATGACGTCAATTATTCCGACAAGAACTGATCCTGAGGAACAGGGACGAAAATTAGTTGTCGATTGTGACAATGTTTACTCCGATTGGGACAAACAAGATGATATCGATTTTCCTACATTTGTTGTCATTTCAAAGTCAAGGCAATTTTCAACTTCTTTTCCAACGTTAAAGAAAATGACTTTGTTCAGTTCTACAATATAAATTTTGAGGGGGCAATTCCGAAAATATCATCGGGGTTTAAGATTTTGAGTAATTTGAGAATCGAAGTCGTATTTAGAGACGAAGTAAACGTACCCACTTCTAATTTCAAGTGGTTATTAGGTGACAGGTATATTTGTCACTTTTTTGCCTCGTTTGATGTTCATTCACCTATTTTATTCTCTTCAGAAAGTAAAATAATTTTCATTCTTATTGTAATCTTGTGGAACTCAATATAACAGCTACCTCCTCGTGGTGAGTTCTGGATTATTTGCGATAAAATATTAAGAAATTATTCGCAGATAAACGAAATGCTGTTTTGTTTTCCTCCCTACAGTTCTTTATTTAATTGTCAATTGAAATAAATTCGAAATTATATCGGAAACAGTGCGAATTGCACAAGAAAACCGTATACCTTCTATATCTACGAGTGCCACTAGACACGTTGCTGGTAACAACGGCAACGTCTAACCTTCCAGCCTGTTAGATTTAGTAGGCCGTGGCTCGGTTTTTATTTGTCCTAAGACATGAAGATACATATTGAAAACTGAATACTATAAACCTTTTCAAAATTACCAAATTGGCCATAGAAAATGACAATAAGAAGTAAAGTATTATTGTAGATGACATTTTCATTGAGCGAATTTTTCTAGTTTTTCGCAGAGTGGTCCATTTCACTTAAAGTTTGTAAAATGGTCTAATAAGATGAAAAAACTTTTATATTAAATATGCTTACGGCTTTATGATAACAATAATACCTTATGTAATGGCGTAACTTGATGGTGACCAGGATTGGGATAGTAATTGGAGTGTCCACTGGGTGGATGGTGATGACCTTGCGGATATGCACCACCGTGATGATGTCCACTTCCATGCGGGGGAGCGCCTCCAGCACTTGAGGGGTAAGGAGAAGTGGATGAGGGTGCTCCCCCCATGGGAGCCGGTGGGTAGGTTCCCCCTTGGGAGGGATAACCAGGCCCCCTTTGAGAGGGATAGCTCGATCCTCCGTGAGAAGGATATCCAGCAACGCTTGGAGTAGGGTAGCTCGATCCTCCATGAGGAGGTAAACCAGCACTTCCATGAGGAGGTAAACCAGCACTTCCTTGAGGAGGATAGCCAGCTCCTCCTTGGGAAGGGTACCCTACTCCTCCTTGAGGAGGATAACCCGTGCCCTGAGAAGGATAACCTGTACCTCCCTGAGGTGGATAACCTGCCCCACCAGTAGGATAGGATGGTGGCATATAAATTGGGGAATTCATGCTAAATCCTAAACTAGGAGGGAATACTCCTCCTCCTGGAGGAGCATTAGTAGGATATGGTGCTCCCCCTCCCGTATGTCGTTGTTGGGGATAGTTATTACCTCCCTGTGATCGAAGAAAAAATTTTGAAACTTTTGCAGATTTCAGTGAATTAACTTCGTTTTATTTTATCCGTAAACATACATTTCCAAATTTAGAATATTTCTACCTAAAGATTTATCTACTTTGCTTATCATTTCATTTCAACTGGTAGTTACCTAACACGTGAAGTAGATGATTGACGATAAAAATCGGAGATAAAATTTTATCATGGGGAAACCACGTATTTTGCTCAACCATCTGTCACATTTTATCGTAAAATGATGGTTATTCTCGAGTAGATATTACGGGAAATTCGAAAGTTGAAGTTGGATTTTACGTTTGATATCAAAAGAAATGAATATTTAAGTTGAATACATGGTACGAGTAATGATACGTACCTATATACAAATATTAAAATGAAATGGGTTAGAAGAGTTGTGTATTACAAACAACAATCTTTAGATCAATGTGACTACGATAAGGTTGACTCAAGTGGTCCTAATTCTGTTCAAGAGAAGACACCAGATCTGTCATATTTTTTGTGACATTTGTAGTATGAACAATGTGCCAAATATATTAGTTGTGATTTCACATTTCCATTCTCGTTTTTTGAAACAAATATTTTCATTATTAATTTCAGCGTTTCTCTTTATCTTACCCCACTTTCTGATGAACAGGTAGGCCAACAGTCCGTTAATATTCAAAAAACCTTCTGCTTTGTTATTCAAATAACGATTCCTTTTCTGTTTCGTAATTTTTCTTGTGTTTTTTCATGAATCGAAGAAATATTGTGATTCATCATTCTCTTTATGGGCAGGTGAAACAAATGTGGCTACAACGTCGATATCAGTAAATTTGTAGGAAGAAATACAGGAAAATTTTGAACAAAACAAAGTGAAGGAAATGCTGAATGTTGAAATAACACCAGCATTGAAATATTTCATTTGTATCATGCGCTGTACCTACTGCTAGCTATACCGTTTCGGAGCATATATGATTGATTGAAAATGGTTGGAATGTTAGGAATTTATAATTTATTGTTGCTTCAGGTTTTTTTCCAAGTGGAGTTTAGATCTTCCCCCTTAGGATGAGCGTTCATTCAAATTCATTTGGTATGCGTGTAGCATATTAACGAGGACTTGTTGTTTCCAACAAATTCAAGATTTGAATGAAAAATATAAATACATAAAAACATTTATACGCCAATACATAAATACATACATACATAAACAACGAACTCGTTTGATTACGATCAAAGCTGATATTCGTTCCAGCTTCGTTAATTCAGAATGTCATGTAAGAGATAACTATTCTATATTCAATTGAATATTAATAAATTGGATTTATTTATTTTTTTGAGATGAAAAAATCACGAACAATTTCCTAGGTTATATTTATATATATGTTTCCTGTGACGAACCCATGGAAATTTTTTTGCTACTTTTGAAGCTGGAATAGAGTCTTAAATAACGGAATGAAGATATATGGTATGTGGGAAGCTCTTTGAATAAATTAATGCTCTCAATATATGTATCTCGGGAACGATTAATTCGAGAACCAATTTTTACGAGATTTTCGATTTCATCCAAGTAATCCTCCCCCATCGTTTGTACCTCGTATTCAGGTAATTCAATATTTTATCGTGGATCAAGTGAACTATCCCAACAAACCCAACCTTGAAGAGTAAAACTGAATTAATTTATTGATTTTGTTTGTAGTATTCACCCTTGTTTATTCATTAGTTGATTATCAAATGTAGATAGACATAACTCAATTACTCAGAGTCCTGTTTATTCAAACAAGTAGGTAATGTTAGTTTTCATTTAGTTAGTTAGTCTTAATTAACTTTTTTGTTATTGAAAAAATAAGTTGTGACATGTTCGAGAACTTATACCTTTATAGTAGCTTATCAAGCCTTACCTGAGGATATCCAGGATAACTCATTTTTATTTATTCTGAAACAAAAATGTAATTATTTTTCAATCTTCAGAATATCAAGAATATTTATAATTGTCATAATTTTTATCATTGTGATGATTCGATGAGATCGTTTCGTTATTTGAAATTATGAATTAAAAATTTTTTTTGGGCATGTTATGTTATTTCCTCTTAGGACATGATTTTAAAACTTGAGAAGGTTTGATTAGGAATGTAGTCTTTGTTGGGTATGTTCACAGTATATTTTCATTCAGTCAATACAGTTTTCTAGAAAAAATTCGATTGAAATATAGGATCTATTTCATTTTCTCAAATGTAGGAGTTTTTGTGCGACCCTACAAACCTGTTTATTTTTACGGTATTTTTACCGGTTCAATTTTGAGCAGACAGAATAGAACCGGCTATTCTAGGAACATCTTTTCATTTTGGGGCTGATTAATTTCAAGATGTAAATTGAACAAAATTGAATTAAACAAATTCGCTTCGAAACACATGAAAGAGTTAGTTCAATAGGCGTATCCACAAAGATAGAATACTTTTCGAGGATAAATACTCCATTCACAGTTAATTCAAACGGGACTCACCTCTGTTTCGACAAAATACGAATTACAACAAAACAGTTACACAACAGCTATTTGTGGCTAGAACTAAACAATGAGAAGGAACCCTGTGACACTGTGTTAATGAAGAGATAAGAAAACTACGGCTATATTACAGTAATCCAATTCCAAAATAAAATCGTCGGAATGGGTGGGGAGCAGATAGAGATGACCTTGCGGTGTTGTCATGTTTCACTTGAATTCTGGAATCAGAATTTATTCAGATAAAGCAGTATCATTGAGAATAATAGTATATTCTAAAACAAGTTACAGAATGAGCTCCTATTCCAACACGAATGCGAAGTTCGGAAACGAGCTACGAAGGAGCGAGTTCTTGATAGCATGAGTGTTGGAATTGCCTTCTGCAACGAGTATTAGACGCTATTTTCTCTATGTATTTCAGTCAAGTTTTGTGAAATACTCTCGAAATTAAAATAAAAATTCAGGTTGGTGACTTTTGTATTGTAGCTTGGCAGTTGGTGTGACTAACGAAATTTGACAGATCATGGAATTAGTATTCATTTGATTCGAAAATTGATTGGATCGGAGTTCAGTACTGACAACCACAAGACGAAAAATATAAGTGAAAACAATGCTGTAATGAGTTTAATTACAGCACTACTTTCAGTACTGTAATGAACTCATTACGACGCTGAAATAGAGAAATATATATTCATACTCAATGATTTAGCGTTGAGGCCAGTTATGATAGGTTTTGTTATATCTTGGAAATGAATGTTTTCACAGAAAAAGTTTACATTTCCGAACAGCTAAAAACTTTTTGGTTTTGGTGCAATAAAGAAGTCTTTATCAATTTGTTGCCTTTTCTGCAGACCAGACAGACTATCTGGAGAGTACAATTTCTAACCTTGAATGCCAAATCTTGTCAGAAATTCCATTATATGTGGAAGAACTTGCGTAGTGTTCGATGTGGATTTGGATTATGCTAAGATCGCATTAGGTCAAAGATAGCGTGTAGGGTAGCAGTTGGTGGCCAGAGTAATCTCGATATGCTAACGAAAAAGTCAGTGATGGTTGCCACACATGGCGTTATAATTGGTTACAGTTTAAGAAAGAGGTGCTTGATCACTACGTGACTATGTTGAAAGGAACCCAAAAATCTAATAGCATACAGGCTTGACACCTACTGCACATATTGATTGAAGCAATCAATTGATCGAAGCCTCGACAAAAATTTTGTAAAATCATATTCTGTTTAGAATAATGAATTTGATTTTCCTTTAACAGCGCATTTGAGGTACATCTGACAACATTGTATTCTCTCTTCTGAGAAATCTACGGTTGAAGTCTATAGAAATTGGAAATCCACGTCATTTCTTCGACGTCATTGAAGATGACTCATGCATTGTTTGAAAAGATTCAATGAATTGGATCTAGTTGGAAATTCCCTTACTTTGGGTTCATGTTCGAATGAAAATATAACATCTAGCGCATCCACCAGAACTTGAATAAGAAATGCAATAGCAGGAAACTGTATTATCAGTGTGAAATCCAAGGGGTACCCAGGGGAGAAAAAGACTTCTCCCTGATCATTTGCTCATCTCGTTTAGTTTGAAAACAATATATTAGGGATGCGAAAAATGATGTCGTGTTGTACCAGAAAGATCAATAGAGTCATATCTCATCATTAGTGAAAATAACTGAAGATTTCGTTAATCCAGTGATCGAATGTTTTGCGCGGGTCCAACGATGAAGAATAGCTTCCACCTAAATCATTTTTACTCTTCGAAGGATTGAAACCTAAATTTTAAACAAATATTTGGTTGAATGTATATGATTTTATTTCTGACCTTCTTTCATTTATATTATTTGTTACTTTTGCATGTTCAAAAAGTTTTCTTGAAATTAAAATGATAAGAAAATTTCAACTTTCATTTATGAATATTTGCATTTGTTCCTGCAAATCATTTGACCTGAGATGAAAGAAAATACTTTCATGATAATTTGAATATTTCGATAATACGTGAATCTAATTATTTGCACAGAAACCTTTCTACACGAGAATTGGGTAAAAAAAACTGTCAGCTCCAAAATCCTCTATGGGCGGCTTCAGTAGCTTTTATTTATTTGAGCCAGCTTCAATAATGCCGAACAAGAATTAAAATAATTGTTCAACTACCCCTACTACATTATAGACACTGGAATAAACCCCCTGGAGAAAATTGTCTGGATTGCATAAACTCTGCATATGATCTGACGATGATACATTTCAGACTGCAGAAAAATTGATTACGAGAGAGATAACATCTTAAAAAAATTTTAGATATAAAAAAAAATCACAATAAAAACTTTTCAATAGACCTGCGTTATGTTTATGTTTGTCCATCTGAAGGTGTTCGAAAATCAAATAAATTCAATATTGTATAATTTATTGCAAGATGAACAGTGTAATTTGAACAAAATTGAAGAATTTTTTCTGGGAATTTAACTCTGCGATATATCTCCTGATTTTATTGTCAGATTTTGACATACACAATTTTAACATGGTTGGAAATAAAGTATAAACATATCATTATCTTTACCTAAATTTATTAACAATCGGTAAAATATCTGCAAATATCTATAAACATACCTAAATATAGTCAACGTAATCGATATCAACATTGGTCTAAAAATTATATGACAACAAGTCAGGTACGGAAACAATTAAGTATTTTTTTCATTATGAATACAGAATGGTGAAACCAGCTGAATACGAGTATTTTGAAATTTTGGCAGCAATATGTTTTCGAGTTGATATTACATAGAAGGCTGACCAAGTTCATATTGAATGATCGAATTCTTGGAAATATTCAAATTATTTGGAGATTGAACGTAATTTTCACGATTATTCATAAGTTTCAACTTTCGACAGCGCAAGAAAAATTCAAATCCTGGAATTTTATTTCAATGAAGCATCTCCGAAAGTCTACGTAAAAAAGTACCATTTCAAGAAGAGCCAATATAATAATACAGAACTTTCAAAAATACAGAAGCTAAAAGAAATCTGCTTATTCAAGATATATTTTCTTCTATATAGGTATATACACTTCTTTATTAACTATTTTTTTCCTAAACTTTTCGTGTTATCAGTCATTGTACTTCTAAAGTACAGTGCCGTTCAAAATCACACAACTTAATATTCACATGGAAATCATGTTTATCATCAGATTTGATTATAATTTTTTCTTATTCAATAGTCTATGTGATAACAGATTATTTTATTTACATGTCAGTGGATTTTTTCAATGAAAATAAAATGATGATTGTTTTCTAACTCTACAGTTGAAATGAGGAGCAAACATTTATTTCTTTCAAGGATCTATTTGAGTTTTTCGACATAAGTACATGCTGAGTACTTCCGAGTTCCGTAAAGTAGATAAACATATATAACATTGATTAATTGTGATCGACTGGAAAGAGGTAACGATACTTAAGGCACTTCTTTGTTATTCACAGAGTGCTCCAATATGAACCAAGACCAACTTCATTCGAAATAAATCTGAGACACATAAATTTGAATTGAATTCGACAATTAAATACATGCATATGTACAAATATTGCAAGGCATATTGTAGTTACTCAGTATATACTCCTCTAACTGAAATCGAATTTTCATTATTCTTTAAACTCACCGATCAAAATTTTTTGTGCTTGACCGTTAGAAGATTGAAAGAAGGTATTCATAACGACATTTTTCTGTAATAGAGATCCGTGAGTTTCTATTTCTTAAAATACTTATCTATCTAATAAAAACTCTTTATTGAAAGCGCTAGTGATAATTTGTCTACCATATACCCTTATTAAATCACAACTCTAGAAATACACTCAAATTCACTTTGAAATGGAACAGCAAATCGCCAATAGAATTTTTGTGGCAGTGCTTCATTTCTTAGAAATGTGGAGATCATGTTTCACCATGTTGTTCAAGACGCAATTGACTGCAAAAATGAAAGTAGTAGGAATAACAGTGTCAAGTACTAAGACCAAGAATTATTTGGAAGATCCTGCTACGAGAGTGGGCTGAAAAGTTTCCTGCCTGACCAAGAAAAAAGATGTTTTCAAAATTCAAGATAATCTACATCAACACTGATACATTTCTCATAACCATCTTCTAATTAAGTTATACCAGTTTTTAACATGGATTCGTCAAGCTCATCAAAATATTGATTTACAGCTTAGATAACTCCGATAACAAGCCATTTTTTGAAGTTCGGAAACAGGTATTAGTCGCTGGAGCTGGAGGTAAGTCTGGAGAATGATGCAGCATCAATTCAATTTTCAATTTGTGGATTTTGGATATGTCAACACCTCGTTCTTCAAACGTTGCAATAACTCAGCATAGTATTGACCAATGATAGTAGGTATTACCCTTTTCATGTAATCAATGAGTGTAATTCCTCTCGCATCTGAAAACCAATAGCCATAACCTTGTTTGCCGATGAAATTGTTTCTGCCTTCTCTGCAGTTGTTTCCTCTTTTCCAACCTACTGTTTTGACTGTTCTTTATTCTCATGAGTGTAGTCGTGAACCCAAGTGTCATCAACAGTTATGATTCAACGCAACAATTCGTTTGGATTAAGTGTCGGCAGAAATGGTTTTTTCGAATAAGTTTTTGGTCCAGCGTTAGCAAACGCGGCACACACCTTGCAAACACCTTTTCCATACGCCAATGGCTGTGCAAAATATTTTGCAAACGTTCAGATAAAATCCTACAGGTCTCAGCTATCTCATGCACTATCAACCAGCGCGATTTCCAACACTATTGATGGATTTTCTCAATCTTTTCTGTTGTGACCTAAACGGAACGTCCTTAGCAAGACTCATCAGAGGTGCCCACACGACCCATTTCAAATTCAGGAACCCACACATAGTTGAATATGACGGGGATAGGTCTCTTAGTATTAAATACATTCCTTCTTCTGTTTGTTTCGGTGTGGAACTTTTCAAATAGTAGTATTTGATGACAGCACGTTTTTCCAATTTTTTCATTTTCAACGGGAGCGTCTCGCATAATGTCGTCTTAAACGCAAACTGACGTAGCGATTGGGCTGAAATTTTACATACAAGCTCGTTAGGAATGGTATACTGTACGAAACCGCTCAAAAAGTAACCCTAGTGAAGCCATCTCTTGGTCATGCCGTAAACTTTTCACTCCACCCTAGTACTCGTTTTTTTTTTTGATTTGCAGTGTGGCGAAAATATCGAAACAAACAATCCGGCTAAAACAAAGTCTACGAAAATTCTTCAAGTCCAGCTGAAATGAAAACCTCTAATTCGTTAAAATCCGACTTGAGCAGATCTGACGAAGTCACGCCTTTTCTGGGAAGTAAAGTTAGCTTCCCTTAATAAGTGTAGGACAAACAGGCATAAAGATCGCAAGAACACAGATGCAATACACATTCTTCGATACCAGCAACTTCAACGATATTCGACACTTAAGCTCTTGACGCAGAACCAGCTGTCTTACCGCTTCGACCAGATATTTTCATGACTACCTGTGTTGCTGAATCCGTCGAACAACCGAAATTCTCAGCCGCTAAAAACAACGAACGATCCAGCCTTCGAAATACAGTCTTTTCAGACTTTCAAAACCGTTACGAATTATCGACTGGACCTTCGGCGCGTAGAATCCGATATATTCTACAAAAATCAATCTTTTCAGACTGATAAGTTTTCACCTATAAGTCGCCGTCCTACAAAATCAGTCTTTTCAGACTTCACATTACTTTCTGCAGCAATGATTTATGAATCAGTCTTTTCAGACTAAACCTTATCAAAATTTACACCACCTCCGAATTTGTTTTTGTTGAAATAAATTGTTAAACCATTCTACGTCTTTTTCTGAAATCCTATCACATCCTCCACAGCAGAATTATCGACCCTGGTCTAATATGTATAGGAGCTCTTGACCTCGTGTCAGTGGTTTTCTAAAGTTCTCATATTACTTTTTCCTGAAAACTTAATATGGGTTTTCTCTCCCAGTCTCTGGAACAAGTAACAATTAGATATTTTTGTAATTTGGCAACATGGGAAAGAAGAATTGATAAAATTTTTCAATCATATCAATAATAAACAACCTACAATAAAATTCACAATAGAGTTGGAACAAAATCATATACTTTTCTTCTTAGATGTTTCTATAGGAAAATTTCCAAATCATTTTCAAACAAGTGTGTTCAGAAAAAAGACACAACCAAATCGATATCTATAAATTTTTATTCTAACCATCAAATGAGTGTTAAAAGAGGTATTATAAAAACACTTTATGATAGAGCGCAATTAATTTCATCGTCAGCTGAAATACGGAATAACGAAATTAATTTCATTTTAGATATTCTTGAGGATAATCAATATCCAACTAATTTCATAGAAAAAACTATTTCAAATTTAGAGAGAACAATTTCGCGACAAAACGATAATAACAATCAAGTACCAACAACAAACCGTCAACCAATTTTAATAAATTTGATTCCTTATGTTCATGGACTTTCAGAAAAAATAAAAAGAATTGGTTCTGAATTCAACATAAGAACTGTTTTCAAAACAAGAAATGATTTACGATCTTTATTAACAAAAACTAAACCTTTGAATGAGAACCAAAAATCAAGAAATTGTATTTACAATATTCCCTGTATTTATGGAAAATCTTATACAGGAGAAACATCAAGACCATTAGAAATCAGAAAACGTGAACATAAGAATAACATGAAAAATAGAGATATTGGTAGATCACAGATAGCAGATCATGTGTGTTCCAATACCGGCAATCACATGATGGATTGGAATGGAACAAAAATTCTGATGACGGAACCTGATGGTTATAAAAGAAAAATCAAGGAGTCAGCTTGTATTTCGTTGGATGAGGCTGATAATCTCGCCAATTGTTCAGTAGGAATAGATCGAATTTGGATGGATTTATTGAAAAAAGAACTGGTTTCAGGGAATTTTGAAATAAAATAACGATATCAACATCTAGTAATCAATATTGATCTATGTTCATCATATATTGACAAAAATCAGAAAAATTGTCACGATTCTACAAAGTTGAATGAAAACTAGTTATTGTCTGACGAAGGAGTCTGATTTAGACTCCGAAACGTTACGCTTAAGATTTCAAAGTGTTTTCATTTTCTTTTTGTTCATTGTTAGGCAACAATTTCTTCTCGTGAAGTTTTGGTCCCTGACAAATTAGTGTTCAAATTTTTACGCAGGGCCTTTCTTATATTATTAAAAAAAATTTTCTAGTTGTTTCTTGTTTCAGAGATTGGGAGAGAAAACCCATATTAAGTTTTCAGGAAAATGCAGAGACCTCCCAGACAATATTTCAAAGGATTTCCCATATTACTCATTCGGAATGTTTTTCATTACATCAACTTTATCCAAATTTTTCCGAAACTCGAATTTTTCGATTTCACAGTTGTTGACTCCTACATAAAGTAACAGAGGGTAAGATAGGATCTTCCACATTGAAACTGATTCAGCACCTTATTTATAATAGTAGTTTCGAAAAGCATTGAAATAAATCGATCATTCCAAGAAGTTTATCGTATTTTAATGAAAAAATCTCTGATATTTCTGTTTTCGAAGTTACTGTTTAATTTCCATCTTGAACAACTTCAAATCTTCATAGAAGAGAATCCGATCTGGATGAATTTCCATTTCAAAATGACAGTTCAGCGTAGATCGATTGGTCCTTGACTAGATTGAGAATAAAAAACCCCTATCGAAATAATGAATCACGTCCGACAATTCTGTCCGTTTCGCGAAGGCGTCGGGTCTTCGTCAGACCGTGGTGACCCTGTCCACTTCCACGTAACGGACAGAATTGTCGCTTTGTCAGCAGATCACGCCCTTGTCGTCGATGATGGCAGTGTCCGAGGATGACAGGCTCTTGAGGCGGGTCTGCAAGATGGACCGAGGCCTTCGTCTGAACGTCCTGTACAGAAGGACGAAGACCCCGAACCCGATGGCCAGGAAGGCCAGGGTGCCGAAGAAGAGGTAGACGGCTGGAAGCTGAAGGATGACGGAGCAGTGGGTGATGGCTTCGTCCACGCCAGAGGGGCAGTCTTCTTGGCCATCGCACCATACTGAGGCGTTGATGCAGGCGTCCAGCTCCGGACATCGGTACTGGCACTCGTCTGGTTTGATCAGATACAATCCTTGTCCGTTAGGAGGAATCTCACGTCTGAAACAATTTTAATAAAACCCTTATAGGTAATCATAGTAATTGTGATGATGGTCAACCTATGATCTTAATATCAACTACTATAAGATCTCGGGCAAAATTGGTGATACCTGAACTACAACCCTCATCAAAAACAAAATTTGACCTTATGTAACGGTATGATTTAGCGATTTCAAATTTCGGGAGTTTCCGGAGCGTCTTGGGTCGGGAATCAGCCGAGGCACGCGTCGCAAAGCCAGTCACGCGAGTTCCCTGGTGGACGATCGACGAGGCATTTTCGATATCACTTTATTCTCGCATTGCATTGAAAACGCTGTGGTTTTATTCTCTCATTCTCGAATGAACAAATTGTCTGTGGCGATTAATAAATATCGGTGAGTACAAAGTTAATCAGACAACGATTATTTCATCGTTGCTAATAGTTACTTTTGTTTCATGTGGAGTGAAGTACTTGGTTAGCACGCTTGGGTTCTGCCATTTTGAGAATTGAATGGCGTCCCATGTGATTTTCCTCAACCACCTGATGAATCAACTCTCCTTCTAGATCAGTGTATCTATGTTATAATTGATTGATTGAATTTGAACATTTCGCAATTCCTTGATCCTCTGATTTTCAATTTCTTGATTTATCGGTGCCAGTGTTTCGGTGAAGACGTGGGCATTTTTTCTTTTCTTGAATTTTCTTTATGTGAACTAAGATCATCAGAGATCTCGGGGAATTGTGGAAGCCTATCGATTTTTTATCGGTAGGCCTTTTTGGAGGGAGCTAAGCCTCCGGCACCTTTTTGGAAGGAGCTAAGCCTCCGGCACCTTTTCGGAAGGAGATAAGCCTCCGGCACCTTTTTGGAAGGAGCTAAGCCTCCGGCACCTTTTCGGAAGGAGATAAACCTCCGGCACCTTTTTGGGGGGAGCTTAGCCTTCAGTACCTTTTGGAGAAAGTTAAACTTTCAACCTTTTTGGAGGGAGCCAAGCCTTCAATACTTTTTGGAAGGAGCCAAGCCTTCGATACTTTTTGGAAGTAGTAAAACCTTCAGCACCTTTCTTTGAAGGGAATTAGACCTTCAACGCCTCTCTTTGGAGGGAATTAAACCTTCACCTTCTGCAACACCATTCTTTCTGAAAGAATTACAACGTCTTTCTGGAGATTTGAGAATTTCAGCTTTGGAAGAGCATCATTCTAGTTGGAAAAAAACTGGAAGTCTACTGCATCTCAACTCTGGAAGAAGTCGAGGGATAATCACTTCCCTCACCTGGCATTATTCTAATAAGATAAGTTTACTAAGAACGAAGAACGCTCATGAAATAAGAGTCTAACGAATTGTTCATAATTGTAGATATTCTTGTCCTCATGTTTTGATGTTTCAATTTGTAATAGTAGATATTGTAAATAGCTTGTAAGGTTAAAGAGATAGATAATTTACGTTAATATACAGCCCCACTATAGGGGTGCCAATTATGGAAAGTTAAGATAGAGATATAGATTACGTCATGTAATATTTTAACGATAGATGCTCCAGCTAGTCAGGACATGAGACCACCTTACGTTTATATGAGGTAAAAGGAGATAATATGCTTCTACTCAGGCTAATGATAGTCAAAACTTGAAGAGTCGAGATTTATTCCTCTCTGATGACAATAGCTATCTACAATGTCTACTATCACAAATTTAAACAATTAAATATGAGGACAAGGTTATGTACAATTAGTAACAATTCGTCAGAAACACCATTCACAAGCGTTTTCGTTCTTTGTTAACTTATCTTGTTATAACAATGCTGGGTAAGGGAAGTGACCATCTCTCGATTTTCTCCCAACGTTCGAACTTCTGAATCTCCTGGAAGACGTTGCAGTAAGAGGTTTGACTTCCTCCAAGGTGCAGATACTGAAGGATTTGAAGACTTAGATCCCTCCAAAGAGGTTTCAGATGTCTAGATGTCTCCGAAGAGGTGTCGGAGGCCTAGCTCTCTTCAAACAGGTGCCGGAGGCTTAGCTCTCTCCAAAAGATACCGGAGACTTAGCTCTCTTCAAAAGATACCGGAGACTTAGCTCCCTCCAAAAAAAAGGCTATCAAAAAAAAACACTTGTATCAGTTCTCTATACCGCCAAACTTCCACAATTCCCCGAGATCTCTGATAATCTTAGTTTAGAAAAGGAAAAAATGTCCATGTGTTCACTGAAACACTGGCACAGATAAATCGAGAAATCGAAAATCAGAGAGTCATGGAATTCAATTATTTAACTATAACATAGATAAACCAATCTAGACGGAAGGTTGATTCATCGGATAGTTGAGGAAATCAGATGGAAAATCGTACGATCCTCAAAATGGCGGAACCCAAGCGTCTCTCACCTCATATGAAACATATGAATCGTTAGCAAAAATAGATATATGGTTGTCTGATTAACTTCGTACTCACCAATCTTAACAATTGCCTAAGTCAAACTGTTTCGATCCAGAATAGGAGAATAAATTATTGCCTTTTCCGGTGCAGCGTCAGAACAGCGAAATAACAGAGTCTCGCGTCTGAGGTGGCACGATCTCGACTGACTCGCGATAGTGTACCACTCGATGTCGCGTTCTCGATCCGAGACGATCCGGAAACTCCCGAGATTTGAACTCGATAAATTGAACCGTTACAAACTATTGTCATCAGAGAGGAATAAATCTCAACTGTTCAAGTTTTGATTATCATTAGCCAGAGTAGAAGCATATTATCTCATTTTACCTCATAAAAATATAAGGTGGTTTCATGTTCTGACTAGCTGGGGCATTTAGTGTTAAATCATTACCTTACACAATTTATCTTTAACCATACACAATTGGTACCCCTAAAGTGGGGCTATAAATTAACGTAATTCATCTATAACCTTACACTTATGCTAAAATCATGAACGTTTCCTCACCTCCTTCCCAACTCCAACCACAAGACGGAATAAGAACCATCCTCCTTTCCCAAGAACTCAACGACAACGGACCTGGACAGCTCGGTGCCTAACCTGTCGATCTCCACGTTGTCCAAGGTCATCTGACCCACGGAGTGTCGTGGTGACCCTCCGATGGTCCATCCTTCCGAGAAAACCTCCACCAGGCTGTGACGCCTATTGGACTCGTAGGGGCACACCAAAGCCGAGTACAGGGCCGTATGGACTATTATCCTGTTGGAAGTCCCACAGGGTATGGGCGTCACAATACGGGCTGTGCCGTTCCCTAGTCGACTTGAGTGACGAAGGATGATGCCGTTGATTTTGACGTAGAGGTATTTTCCGGGAGCTGGTAAGATGACCCTTGGATTGTTCTCGCAGTTGAGCTTGAAAAGATCAGTATTTTTTAAAATTCGCAATCATTATCTTCATTCACCATGGTAAGCAAGGTAAGGTTTTGAAAATTCATAATTGGTGAGCGAAATAATGAAATGAAAGAACGTTCAGGGTATTACTAATTTAGAGCTGCGACTATGCTGAATCGCTGATCAATAGTTTGGACAAGAAAGCAGACCTGATGTGAAAAGTATCATCACATGTTGATCTCGTGTTTTCACTCAACGTTGATTTATACAGATAATTATTAGTTACCAATTAAGGTTCTTTAACACTGATTCTCTATAATGATGATGGCCTAGTGCCGCATGCTCTTCAAATTGACTCATTTTCAATTTGATACATGGTTCAAAATACAAAAAAGAGTGATAATTGACATTATTATTTTTTTGGCTGTATTATGTAAATGAAATTGCTGATTATCGGAACATTAATATAAGTCGTTTCAGATTCAGATGAACCAAAATATAAATTTACTCGTCAGATAAATCGACCATATTAATTAATCCAGTAAGTTTGTCGATTTTGTGACCTCGAACGTTGAACGCAACTGTGTCCAAAATCTGTCTGAACACTAAGAAAATATAATTTCTGATGCAATTTTATTAGCAAGTGACTGGTGACTGATTTTCTGCAAAAAAATGCAGATATACTAGATCTTGAAAAAAATGTATCGAGTTATTAATTTTAACATTTTTGAATATTTGTTGAAATATCTTCCTCCACAAGTTATCATTTACGTTATTTCCACAAAAATATCACCAAATAGTGAATATTATTTTGTTTTGTTTTAATTGTATAACATTTTAGTTCAATATTTTTACTTTGCCTGTAGTAGAGATTTTTCATTCAATATACCTTCCAACTATATGATGAAGAAGTATAATTTTTTTGAACTAAACACAATGTCACCTCTTTCATTTGAGAATTGAGGAATCAATTGATTTCAACTTGTGTGCTAAGCCACCAAAATCGGTGGGTAACTTGAGACAAGTATATTTAATTTTTTTAAAATTTATATCAGAATTCTGAACCGTGGAATATACAGATAAATAAAATCCTTATGGAAGCATAGGAATTTGAATGTTAAATTCGAATGAGCTCCGAGTCTAGTAAAACAGTGGTAGAGTCGAAATCTCATTGCGATTCGATAACAAATAAGGGACTGGACTGTTGGAATGGCAAGTCTCGGTAGGAGGGGGTGATCTCGGCTGCCGCGAATTGCAATGCATATTAGTCAGTCGAACCGAACGTCAGATGTGATAGCTAGACGGTTTAAAAATAAATCAGATTCGCACAAAATGTTAACGGTTAAAGAAAAAATTCAAATCATAAAATGGTACTTCGTTGGTCAATCTATGGCGGAGACAATAACTTCTTTCATTGTTGTTTTTGGAGATAGGCCAGTACCTTTACGCTCGGCTCTCCAACTCTGTGGCAAAAAAGCAAGTTTGCCTAATCTTCTCAGAGATATGAGATTATCTCTTTATAATAGATTGGGCTACTGTTTGTCATAAGGTGGATTATTTGAACATTTAATTTGAATTAGTCGATCTTCAATTTCGCATGTTTTAGAATTCGTTTTTGTTTCTTTTTTTTTATTTTCATGGAATAAATTTTTCTAGAATTTAATTTAATTAATTAATTTCCAGAGGAAATTATTTGTGTCCATCGAGGCAAATAAATTCCACGGGTCAGAGTGGAATAAAATTGTCGTATTCATTTACAACAAATATGGAATCACCCATACCGCTTTTGGAGTATTACTGATTCAATTACAATTGGACACTTCGCCTAGCGTACCATCACCCAACCGAATCTGTCGGCCCAGCCTTTCATTCGATATCACTTCCCTCTGAGGTTTCGATTCTGCCAATGTTCCACTAGAAAATGGCTCTGTTCTAATTTACTATAGAAACTGTGATGTTTCCAATTGTTTTTTCCCGATCTGTATACTAATCAATAGTCTGAACCATTTAATATGTTTGAACCTTTTTGTCAGATGAAAATAGGTCTCCCTTTTTGAAATATGACACGTTAAATTTCAAAATTGTCCAAGGCACCTAAAATACGGTACTCAAAAAATTTGAAGAAAATTATAAACTTTGGAAGACTGTATATAGAAAATCATTTTGTCTACAGGGACAATTCTGGTATCATATGGTAGGAAATTCAATCTACTTTGAAAACGCCCCGAGGATTTTTTTTCAAAAAATAGTCCTATTTTCGTAGTTTTTTGGATTTTTGACAAAGTTGTGTTCAACGTCCGAGGTCACAGACTTGGATTTTTTATCCGACCAACATCATAAACAAGTCCGCAAAAAATCGAAACTACCGGATTTGACACATGCAGTGATGTATTAAGTTAGAGGACCACCTGTATCAAAATAACATGACAACTAAACTGTTCCACATGAGTTAGGAATATTGACTTAAATTGCAAAAAAATATATAGTTAAATGATTTTGTGATGAAAATTCATATTAATATGATTTCAAGTTGCAGGAAATAAAATTAATTTTAGATTGTAGGTCTGCAGCGTATACAGAGTAATTAAGAAAAATCTAGTAAAATAACGAAATTTTATTCCCAGAGAATTCAAGCATTTTAAGACTGTCAATACAATGTATGACCTCCACGGGCATCAATAACAGCTTGACATCTTCTTTGCATACTACACACGAGGTTGTTGAACATTTCTTGAGGAATTTGGTTCCATAAACGGGAAAGAAGCTCTCTCAGATCATTTAAGGATTCTGGGGTAGGTTGATGATTATCGTATCTTCTTTGGAGCATATCCCATACATGTTTTATGCTATTCAAATCTGGTGAGTGTGGAGGTACCTATTGCTAAATGTGGAATACCAAGCCCTTCGCGAGCATTCTCAACTATGGCTGTACAGTGCGGTCTAGCGTTATCGTCTAGAAATTGAAAAGTTTCACCAAAAGCAGCGTGAAAATTTGGCAAAACATTGTCAATGACATGCTCCGTATAGTGTGAGGCGGTCATAGTCCCAGGACAAATGTCTAGATCTGTGCGTCCGTTGAAACATATCCCGGCCCATAACATAACACTATCTGAAAATCGTCCTTATCTGGATTTATCAGTAAAAAGGACACTACGCCATTGATCGTTCTGATTATTATGTTGCCTTGCCCATTCCATTCTTTGACTCTAAGGAGTTCCTTAGAGAGGAAGTTCCTCTTAATGGACGTCTAGAACCTAGATTCACCTCTCTCAAACGTCGTCTGATGGTTTCGATAGAAACTTGAATACCATCTGCATTTTGAATAGTATTCCGTAGCATTCTCTATTTCAGAATAAGAACATTCATGAAGCATAAGCAAAGAACCAAACTTCAGAAAAAAAGGCGACCAGATTGACGAAATGTCACATACTGATTTTTATTGGATCGATTCAAGTTGTTATTGAGTTTTAAATGATTTTACAGCGATTTTCTCGAAGGTTACAAACTTTTCAAAACGATTGAATACGATATCCCCAAATCTTGTGGAGCAGTATATCAGAATGAGCAGATTTTATTTCAAGAAGGCGTTTCGAATCGTAAACAAATTGAGGTTGGCAAAAATGGTTAAAGTATTTCGGGAAGGTGACAAAAAATTCACTCACTTGATCCGGAGTCTCGCTCGGATAACTGAAAGAGACCTCCCCGTTGGCCCCCTTCATCCTGAAATCTCTGCCGCAGGTCGGCGTCCTAATAAATTTCCAAGAGCCCTCGAAGAAAAGGGTGGTGAAATCATCTGTGGCATTCATCCCTGTCACGTCAAATCTCAGCTCGATGACGTTCGTTGTCGAGACGTAAGTGAAAGGCATGAATTTGTCCTTGTCAACGGAGCACAGGCAGTCCCTGGGCACCCCGGGGACATCCGACCACGGTATCTCGAATATCCTGATGGCTGCTGTGGCATTTCCGTCGCACATTAGACGGCCTGTGTCGCGGCTGACGCGGGTCTCGCAGCTTCGGTTCTTGATGACGACGTTTGTTATCGTGAGCTTCACCTTTTCGTCTTTTTGGGCCTCGAACCGATACACGCAACTGAAAGAATATAATCATAATGTAAAAACATCCTAATCGTCATCATTTTCGTGAAGGAAAAAGAAGGTTCTAAATAAATGTTCCTCTATTTCAGTATTCTAAATCAGTTCATTACAGAAAGAAAGATGGAAAGAGCGCATAAATGTGGAATTTTTAGAACCACCTCAGTGACACCTAACCGCCTGTTAAGTATTTCCGTTTACCAATGAAACACCCTGTATAAGTATTAATAGTAATTGTGATGATAGTCCACCTATGATCTCAATATCAACTACACCGAATATAAGGTCAAAATTGGTGATACCTGACCTACAACTTTTCGAAGATCATCATCAAAAACAAAATTTGACCTTATTATGATAAAATCATGAACGTTTTCTCACCTCCTTCCCAACTCCAACCACAAGACGGAAAGTAGTGCTGTAATGAAAGTCATTACAGCATTGTTTTCAGTTATATTTTTCGTTTTGTGGTTGTCAGAACTGACTTCAGATCAAATCAATTCTAATTCCGTGATCTGTCAAATTTCGTGAATCACACCAACTGCCAAGCTTCAATACAAAAGTCACAAATCTGAATTTTCATTTGAATTTCGAAAGTATTTCACGAAACTTGACTGAAATAGAGATAATATCGTCCAATACTCGTTGCTGAAGGCAATTCCAACACTCCTGCTTTCGAAAACTCGCTCCTTCGTTGCTCGTTTTCGAATTTCGCATTCGTGATGGAATAGGAACTCAATCTGTTTTAGAATATACTATTAGCGGTGTCATTGCCTCACAAGTGAAAGGCAGAACTAATCTCGCAAACTCTTCTTTTGTTATGTTTTTTATTGTCTGGAGAAGGTTTTCAGCAGAGAAAAGAATGAGAAAGTTGTGCAGAACTCTAGAAAATTGAAAAAAAAAATACATAAGATCGATCAGGCGCATTCGCCAATTCGTAACCAGGGCATTTTTGGTGAATAATATCATGTAGTTTTTTCCGAAAAAAATCGAATAAACACGATGCTAAGAAATATTTCAACAAGAGCATTAGTGCTGATGGCAACAAAATCCGACTCGAAGACCAAGATTTTTGCACCTGCACGAATGCTTTTTGTTAAAAAATATTACTTTGCATCGTGTTTTTTCGATTTTTTCACAGGAAAAATTGAATGCCCGAATGGTATTTGACAAGACTATTTCATGAGTAACATTATTTTGAATGCATTCTGTCAAGTTTTGCCGCGAGTAAACTTTATGAAACTGATAGTAGGGGAGCCAAAGCGAAGATTTCTGGATTTATTCAGACGCCGCAGATTTATATACAGAGAGATTCCGTGAAGTCGGTTAAGTCCCTCCACCAAATATGAGCGCCATCGAAAATTTTCCAACGGTACATTGAATTACCGTTATACATATTACCGCTATGCATATAATGGTATAATATTTGTTTCGGTACAAAAAATTCAAAATGATGAATTTCAACAGAGTGAGGACTTATTATTATTTCCAACTACCGAACATTCAATTACATAAGTTGATTTTATGGAGTCTTTTTTTTTTCATGAAGAGTATCTTGATGTTGCTTGAAACTTTGAGAAACCCAACTTGTTTGTTTCTTCAGTTTTGTAGCTTTTCTTCATTTCATGGAATCTGGGAGAGAATCAGAGAAAATATTTTTCCTGAAAAATCTCTTCTTTTCATTTTGTGAAAGGAGTGAATATTGGGAATCATAGTGATGAGAAATTAACGATGATTTTCCAATTACCAATGTTCAGTAATATGAGTTTTTTTATTTCATGAAATCGTTTTTTTTTTTGAGAGGAGTACCTCTTTGTACACTTTTTGTTTCATTCTTCAATTACGTTCAGTTTCATTCTTTGGTGTATCTCAAAATTTCAAGCATCATGAAACAAGATATTTTCCACAAAAAAAGCAGATTCCATAAAATAGAGAAATATACATGATTGAATGTTGGGAAGATGAAAAATCAACGTAAATTACTTACCACTTTGATAAGATTCATAATATTGAAACTGCTCATCCCTAACATGAGTCCATTTCACAGAATAATAGGAACAAAATTTTCAGAAAATATAGTTCGTTTGATAAAGGAAGAGCTTTACTTTTGCTTACAGATTCCATGTAATAGAGAAAAGCAACATAACTAAGGAATAAAACAGCAAATGTGTGTCAAAGTGTGTGTCATAAATCAAGATACTTCTTAAAAAAAAACAGATTCCCAATTTAGGAGGGAAACAGTTTCGCCCTAAATCAGTCATATTGAAGAAACAATTTTGAACATAATTTTCTAATTTGAGTTGGTGATTTCAAACTCTTCGCAGCGTTTATTGCAATAAGTGTTTGGAATTGAGGATATATTTAGTGTTTTGAATGATTTTTGTTGTGTAGATGATTCAAGTTTAGATTGTTAAAAAAAAATAAAACAAATTGCCTTCCACATTATGTGGTCCCTGCTAATAATTTTCTTTCAGACTTATTGTCCTTCGTGCATTTTTTGTTCATAATTTTTTTTTGTAATTTCTTATGAGGCACCACATAACTCAAACTTCACTTTCAATGTTTTTCGGTTCATTATTTGAATTTATTTACACATACTGTTTATTCGCAAAACTTTAACACAATGTACGAAGAGCGTATACCTAATGATGATTCTGCTTATCTGATAGCAACAGCCTCAATTCATTATACCAAATGGTTTTTCATGACACAGTCCATGTTTTTTCTAATTCAGATTCCGTATTTCATACCTCTCTCGGAATTAGGTGTTTCAACTGCTTCGAAATTTTCCCAATTGCTTTGAATTTTTTCCAACTGCTTAGGAATTTTTTCCAACTGCTTTGAAATTTTGCCAACTACTTTGAAATTTTTTCAACCCTTTCGAAATTTTTTCCAACTCCTTTGAAAATCTTCCGACTGCTTTGAAAATTTGCCAACTTCGTACAACATTGGATGGGGGGGAAACATCCCTCCCATCCCCCCTTGGGCCCGTCCCTGTAAGCTATGTTCAACATTACATGAATACGAGAAAAATAGTCACATTACTTCACATGAATTGAAATCAAAGGGCTAATATCATAAGATTTCGAAGAACCCGATAGCGGCAACAACAATTGGATATCATTTTAAATAATTCAGGGGATTTCAATTTCGATTTAAAGTCTCACCTTATACTCTTGGCGCCTCCCCGCCCATAAAGAAATATGTCCTTCGGCGATACGAACTTCTGAGCTACGTTATCCTGGGTCGAGGACATCGTGAATCTTCTCGAGCAAGGTCCAGATCCCCAAGGTTCCCCATCCAGGTGTAAATCAACGAATTCGTACAGAGCACGGAAGCGAACAGGCCTGTAAAGGAAATGGGAATTATCATCCTAATGTGTCTGCCGGGAAACTTTGGGATGCATTCAGGGTTTTTCTCGAAGAGAAGGCTTCCAGCGTCAGCGTTCTTTTTGCAACTTCAAAGTTGGAACATTGATTTTCTTCAGAAATTCGGGCAAATTACTCAAAATTCTCCGCGGTTTGTTCTGGTATGCCTCAACAGTAGGTACTGATTGTTTCTTGTTTCATAGACTGGGAAAGAAAACCCTAAGGCCCGGTTTTACAATCGAAGGTTAACTTTAAGTTAAGGAAATTTTATAAGTTAGGCGTTTTACAATACCACGAAACGTGGTTAACTATCAATTAACTTAACCAACACCGAAACTGTGGGTAAACCTGAAGTTAATCAAAAACCATAGAATCATGTATATACGTATATAACCTAAAATGTTTTGTCTGATTCGAAAATTATTGTTTTGAAGAAATTGATTTCTCACTAGAGATTTGTTAATATGGATTTAATGGAATTTGATTTCAACGCTTTTAGCAGTGATGAAGAGGAATGTCGTAGACCTGAAGTGATGCGTCTTAGATAAATTTTTTTCGAAATTAACGACGATTATGATTTTTTTTGTAAAGAATCATAAAAATTCAATTCGAACTATTCAGGAACCATTAACAGTTTTTTTTCTTGAATGTGCAAACTGAAGTTGATCCATCTCTGGAAATTACAATCATTGATGCAAAATGGCCAAGTTCAGATCATGATATTTTTCAGAATTCTACGCTGTGCGGATCATTTGAAAGAAGGGATTTTCCTCACAGTGTTTTAGCAGGAGATAGTGGCTATGGAATTAAGTCTTATATAATCATACCTTCAGCAAATACAAGAAAACCTTCTGAAGTCACATTCAACAAAACACACATTTGTACAAGAAATCTCGTTGAGAGAAAGAGTGTGTAGAAACGTCGCTTTCTAGCCCTTGTCATGGGAATGCATGTACAATTAGATACAGCTCAGGCTATGTTAGTGGCTACAGTAATTCTTCATAATACAGCATATTTTAGAATTCACTAGTAATATTGATCTTTTAAAATTTCCTGGCATTTCAAAGGCATAATGCAAGTACCTCTACTCCAGATATCTTCATTAACATGTATTTTAATAGATTGTAAATTAGAAAAATAATTGATCTTATGTATACATGTACAAAGAACAAACTGAGGAAATATTTATTTGAATAAAATATGAAAATTAATTATATCAAACTTGTACATTTCAATCATTGATTTTAATATTCTAATATTCCTTTGACGTCTTATAAATTCGTTAATCCGTCCGACCTACTATTTAGATCGAAAGAACCATTATTTTCTACCAACTTAAGAAAAAATTTAAACAGAACCCATAGTTACGAAACCTCAATCGGTAAAATTAATGTAAAACGCTAGGTACGAGTTAACCATCGAGTGTCGGTAACCTAACCATAAAGGTTAGCCTTCGATTGTAAAACCGGCCCTAAGAAAGCTTTCACGAAAATATTTCAATAGATAACTGAAAGTTCAGTCGATCGAATCGAATGAAATTCACACGTGATGCTTCCGAGTTAGTTGTATAAGACTTTAAGATCTATTGTACCCCAAGAAACTCTGTTACTGCTAATAATAATTATTGCCTTCCACTTCTCATCAAATTGGTACGTGGTACCTATTATATAGCTATGAAAATGAAATGGTGTAGTGTCGGAAGATGAATTGATATCATGACAGACAAGGTCTCTGAAAACTGCATTCACATTTTTACGATTATGAAAATTTGCGTATTTAAGAGATAATCTGATGAAGGAATATGAGATTGACTCCGAAAAGTTACGAATTCTGAAGGTGTTTTTTCTTTTTTCATTGTTAGGACACAATTTTTTGATACTAATTGGATGATGAAAAATTGGCACATTACGCTATTATTGAAAAACAAATTTCTAAATAATTTTTTGTTCCAGAATCAGAAGCTTATTTCACAAGTCCAAAAAAAAGTTCGCGAGAGAAAATTGAAATTTGGAAAAAGTTTATTGTGAAAATTGTGCAATTCGAAGTACAATAGGAAAACTTGTGTTGTAAGTTTCTCAAATTAGAAAAATGGGCTATTTTACTCATGAACCTAAAGTAGCAATTGCAGAAACCTTAAATTCGCCGGTAAAAAGTTCAATGTGAACATAAAAATAATCTGATTCGGTTGTTTCTCCATAAATGTTATTGCCTTGAAAGGATGAATGAAGACTTCACATGAAGAATATGACTAGCAGAAAGCCTCCAATCTATGATAAAAATTTACGATATCCCCCATCTTCCCAGTATTTCAAGCCAGATCCTGCTTTTCGGAGTTTATAGATGGGGAAACCCATGGGGTGAGGTTACTGAAACTGAAAAATACCCCGGCATTCAAGTTGAAGTATTATTCTTTTCCGTTTGAGTGCATTCCGATATTATATTTCATGAGGATGCCATCTTCAAGGAGTCGTTTGTAAGAAAACACATAAAAGTGATCTTTGCTGGAAATATCCTCAATTCGATATGACTGCAGTTTATAGTCCGATGAAAAGCGATAGAGTTTATTGCTTTTATACAATTTTCAAGACTTTAATGTCAATTTGGTTTCCATTCTTGTTCGATTCAGCAAAATATTTTACCCGATTTGTTTTCAGTGAAACTCAGTTGTTTCACAATTTTCCGAGAACGGAGCAGGACGGAAAATATACAGAGTGAGTATTTCACTTGTACAAATGTTTCATGCAGAATTAAAAATGTACGTTTCTAAAGATTTTGCGTTCTGCCTTGAAATAATATTGTTCACTTATTGTCAAGCAACAATAATTTGTAACAAATCTGTTTCTGATAGATAAATCGAATTATTCACATATGAGTTTATATACTCCAAATTTTTAATTGTTTTTGCTTCAGGAACTGGAAATGCAAATCTTGAATGAATAAAGAAAATGCGGAAGTATGCTGCGACGCATTCACTCTAGCTAGACACTAAGTCTAGATAGTTTTCCCAGCAAGCAGTGTTAACGTCACGTGAGGAATATTCGAAACATGCAAAGATTTGCAATTGAATTTCTCATTTTCCGAGTTTGCTTCGCTCTCATTTCTGCATTATTTCCATATCATGCCACAATGATGGGTTTGGGGTCATTAATGATTAATATATGTAGATATCGCCTCAATGGTACAAGATGAAGCGTGAAATTTTTTTTCAGGAAATGATTTTAAAAAATTTAATCGCTTCGAACATTTTTATTGCTATCTTTTTTATGTCGTATCTAAGAAAACAATTATTATTATTGAAGTTCCTGAACTCTTGTTGAGCATTCAATATTTTCTCTATTTCAAGATCGTAATGAGTTCATTACAGTACTGAAAGTAGTTCGTAGTAGTTTCGTTTTGTGGTTTTCAGTTCAAATTGTCACTGCCAAGATACAATCCAAAAGTTACAAAAAAAAATCACAAAATCTGACTGAAATAGAGAAAATATCGTCTAATACTTCTTGCAGAAGGCAATTTCAACACTAATGCTTTCAATGAATTTTCATTCGTGTTGGAATAGGTGCCTATTCTGCAACTTGTTTCAGAATATCCTATTCTATTTCCACAAATTGTAAAATGTTTTCGTGAAAGGCCTCATTGTGAAAAAAAATGTTATAAAATTCTCAATATTGACGTCAATAATTAGATGAATGTTTTGCATGCTATCGATTAAGCTGGAAAGGTTTGAATATCACAAGAAAGACGTTCGAAGCAGGGTAAAATTAACCTGCAGAGTATCGAGTTTATACTGTCTCGTAGTGGCACTAACAACGCTTATAACATTGAATTCCCCAACTCATGAAGTTTTATAACGACACATATATTTGTTTATATATGGGGACATCTCGACAAATTGCTCTGTTCGTCCTTACTGGTAGTTAACTCTGAGTTAAGGCGCATTTTTATGTGTTGAAACGTTTTTTCGCAGAATAATGTGGCGGTATGGAATTGTGAAAAAAAATTACACTGAACTTTCTTCTTCGATCTACATCATTCAATATTTTTGACCTCAATATCCTTTCAAATGATTCAAACCCCGGTAGCAACTAACAATATCAACGAAATTGATGTTATCAAATGAAAAGAAAGTTGAAACCCTTTCTTTCCTTCTGAAGATTAATTTTATTTAAGTTTTATTAACCTTAACGGGTTAAACGCTTTCTTTGAGTTCAGAGAAGCCTGTTTCCTATATTCATTACCATAATTATGTGCAGGGAAACTTTCTAAGGTGAAATTCTCCAGGAAATACACCATTAATTAAAAGTTTCAATTTGAATTTTAGTAAAATTTGCGAAATGAAATTCGATTAGAAACATAATTTACTCGTTCATTATTTATTCAATTCCTGCTCAATTAATGTTGCTGAATTACTGCTTCAAGATGAAAATTCACTACAAACTTCTTCATGCAATTGTCACACTCACCTCAGTGCAGTGGAGTCTGCCAATTTTAACTCCAGAGTTAAACTGTCACCAGAAGTCAGGAAACTTTCCGCTAAACTGCAAGGTCTTGGAAACCTGGTTGCATTCGCCAGAAGGACATGATCACAACTTCTTGGCACGTGTTCTCTGCAGTAGCGCGCTAACAGAGATACGTTCCTCTTTCCAGATATCCCTGATGACGAAGGAAGTGAATTGGTGCGGATGAATCCTTTAGACTTTCCTTTGAGACTTGTACTGTGGAAAATGTATCCATTTGATTTCGTGTGAAATTTGTTATACTATACGATGATTTCACAATACTTAAATATGTTGAATGATCATTTGATTCCGGACTTTCCTAAATTGATGAGAAAAATTTTAAATAAGTAGTCAAATGAGTCTTTCATATACACTCGCAGTCGATAAATTCCGGACAGGCAAAATTTTTGTCAAATTCAATCTGTATTTTTTTTCGAGGTGCTGCGATTTTGTTGAAATTTTCACCAGGTTAAGTATTGGGTCTTGTTATATTAACCTGAAATTTACTTTGCAAAAATATCTGTAGTTTATCCCTTATACAGGGAGAAACAAAACCTTATTTTATACCCATCATTTCTAAACACCCTGTGGTGAATTTGAGGCGGAAACTTTGATATCATTAAGTTTTATTTTGAACTGTGATCCTTTCTTAACAAAATGTTTCCTATTTACGTCAGTATCTGCTTTTGAAAAAAAGATACACATTTTCAAAGAAAGTGTTGCATTTTTTAAATTTTTATAACAATTTGAAACATTACAATACCTTATCGACTAGCAAACATACACAAACATCTGAAAATTAATAGTGCGCTTTCTCATCACTTCTACCATACGATGTGGCATACTTTCAATGAATTTCCGAATTGCTTCTAGGGAAATATTTTCCCGTTTTTCAAAAAGGGCTTTTCGTAAATCGGGCAAGGTGTTGGGCTGCCGATTTAGAACATGTCTACCTAGCATATCCCATACATGTCCAATTTGATTTAAATCCGGACTTCTGGCTGGCCACACGATCGTTGAATATTCGCCTCTTCAAAGTATTCTGTTACAAACCGTGCGACGTGAGGCCTAGCATTATACTGCATTAACAGAAATTGATGCTTCCCCCAGAATCAACTCGTAAAATGCATTGAAAGTATGCCACGTCGTATGGTAGAAGTGATGAGAAAGCGAGGTGGAAATACACGCTATTAATTTTCAGATGTTCGTTTATGTGTACTAGTCGATAAGGTATTGTAATGTTTAAAATTGTTATAAAAATTGAAAAAATGCAACACTTTCTTTGAAAATGTGTATCTTTTTTCAAAAGCAGATACTGACGTAAATCAAAAAACATTTTGAGAAAGGGTCACACTTCAAATTAAAACTTAATGATATCAAATTTTCCGCCTCAAATTCACCGCAGGATGTTTAGAAATGAAGGGTATAAAACAAGGTTTCGTATCTCCCTGTATAACGGATGAACAGGTATTTTTGCAGAGTAAATTTCAGGTTAAGATTACAAAACCCAATACTATACCTAGTGAAATTTCAACAAAATTGGAGAACCACGAAAAAAGATACAGGGTGTTGAATTTGACAAAAATTTAGCCTGTCCGGAATTTATTGACGGGAAGTATTTTATTCTCGAAATCACGTTCCCTACAATCAACACCGATTTTACAGTTCCATAGTTTTTCAAATCAGGTATTTCATAGTACGACAAAAGAATGCATAATGAATCTATACCTCAGCTAGATCCAGTAAAAGAACCGATTTAATCCACTAATTTAATAGGTCTACAAACACAGTGCATAACTACTATATTCGTACAACAACGATTTGCAGTATGGAAAATCTTATTGGGGAGCTCATTTGCTCGGTGCACTCATCTCTGTGAGTAGACTACATCTAGCAAAACCCAATCACTTGTGTTATTTTAAGCGGCGCCCTGCCATATGCTTCAGCATGTAAAAGAATAAAACTCACCAATACAAATCGTCACAGTTTGTCGGCGCCCACAACTGCCCGTCCCAAACATTCAAATAGCTCCTGCAGATCTCTGAATCGGGCTTATCGGACTTCTTCATTCCCGCCACGTGGAACTTGACGATGGAAAGCCAAACACGATACCGAGGAGGGGGCAGGATCATCCCTACGTGCCTCCAGTCTGGATAGCGGCTTGAAGGGGGTCGAAATGGGATGGGGGAGGCTGAGACGGAGGTGTCTATGCCTTGGAGGTGATAGAGGCAGGTTGTATTGGCAGGCAGGGAATGCATCGGACTCTCTAAGACGCCCTTATTCGTGCCTCTGATCCAAAATTCGCACTGACGTTTCGTCTTGACGAAGCTCGGAGTTTGCTGATCGATGAATTTTACCTGGAATAGACGCAATGTCGTTTTCTGATATTTATTATGTTGCACACAATCAATTGAACAAACCATTTGTGATATGGTTAGTTTCAATGTTGATTCAAATAATCGAAAGATAACAAGAGCAACTGTAGTTGATTTTGCTAGTAGTTCTTTCTTCAAGTTCAATTTGATAATTGCTGGAAGTTGAAATCATCCGAATGTTATCACTATTTTTAATATTATTTGAACTCTGATCGTTGAAGCGTTCGTAAGCTCTCCAGATATTTTGTTCTTTACCTTACTCATTTATATACAAACCCAATAAGGTCGTCAATGTTATTGAAGAAACTGACAACATTCTTATGAGTTTTAGCTGTTACCTTGTGGGTATCCAGAACTGTCTTAAGCTCAGCAGATTGTTTATTTTATCAATCAATGGTTGGCGAAAATTCAAGGTTTTTGTCTCTCAGTGTTGTCATCACAATATGTTTGAAGTTTTGAACCAAGTTTGTACCTGTATTATCATAACTTCACTTGCAGAGCTTGAACAATACGAAAATCTGATTTATTTCTCGATAAAATAGAGAGTATACTTCCATTCCAATATGGAATCTGCGTTTTTCATGAAAACAATGATGAATCTTGAAAAAACTCGAAATTTTTCAGCACGATGCAATAAACAGTGTGTGAGTGAGTTCAGTCCCAAGAGCTGCTGCAATCTGAACAAAAATAATATTTCTCTTTTTTCATATCATAGAAGTTGAAGCTGTTGATAACCCTCGAGAAAGTTCAACCTCAAATGATGCAATACACGACTTTCCAATTTATTAAAATGAAAGAGAAACTGCAAGAATTTGAGGAAAATTGAGTTTAGGTTCTCCACGAGAGATAACGTGAAATAACCACTATGAAATTCCCTGAAATTAATTAAACTTTTCAGAGGGTTAAACAGTTTATTCTGTTGATACTGTGGGGTTACTGTGCGGCTCTCTCATGAGTAAATATTTGGCGAGACTTGGCGATATTTCTGCTGTGAACTTTCGGCTTAGGTAAGGACAATACCCCTGAATAAAATAATGGTTTTCTGCTGTGAACAGGCACGTTCGACGTTACGTCTTTGAATCTAACATGACAGAACCAACATCAGCGAATGAGATGAGGTCTTGCATTATAGCTTCGGCAATTGTGTTCGGGCAATAGGAGCGGAGTAACTAGAATCTCTAGGGAACAATAAAAATATCTCATTGGAAGGGGTGAGCGATGTTCTCCTAGTTTGCTATTATTGTCTGATACTAGTTTCAGTTATATGGGTTCAAAATCAATTTTGTTCCCTATTGCAAATACTATGTGAATAATTGACGTTGAATGAATAACCAACAAATTTTATTATTATAGAACGGGACGACACCTGTGCACAAAATAACTGTTTTATGCTACTCACGAATCTTAAGAACAATTCAATACCACCCTATAAACTCAAAAAAAAAATACAGAGGTAAGAACGCATACACAGTAGAAGTGAGATCTTGAAAAAAAAAAACAGAAAGAAAAAAAAAAAAGAAAAAAAAAGGAAGAAAAAAGGTGGCAGATGTTGATTAATTGGGTACCATTCGTAATGTTAGTCGGCAACTTTTGTATGAAGCATTTTGTATACCTTATGAATTATTGCATATATGGAAAATTTTCTACGATATGACTTTAACGTCGTAACAACCTCGATCTGATCACCTACATCTTTCGAATATTCGAATGAACTCACCTCGACTTCTAGCTGGAACCCGTAAAGCGATTGTGTAGGAATGGGATGTGAAAATGTCCCATAAGGGCTGGTCGAAAACTCAACCAAGAGTTCATGTCCACTAGAAATAGCTTCTGGTACAGCTTCTCCACCTCCGCAAAATTTGAGGATCACAGGATCTCTAGTCGTATAGCCATCATATACTGTCACATAGTCTTGAACGTCATTGCAATCATCCCAAACCTAAGGAAATTAAACTATGAAATACTTTTTAGAAAGAATAAGTTTCCATATTGTGAAATTTGTTATTAGATGAAGATAACTATATCATTACTAGCAGACGTTGTACTGGCAAACGCTATTGGCATATCACAACCCCACGAACTTTCTTTTTTGATCAAGTTTTGGTGAAAGCAGATAGAAGTATAAAAGGGTCATTCAAGTGGTCAAACTCATATTGACAGACCGCTCACCCATCTAGTAACTGAACCTGTAGGACTAGAAACTTGCAGTTCTCTTCAACTCTTCTTATAGGATGAAAATTTTTATCCGAATTCACCTAATGGGTGTTCAGTTCAGGATTTGTTTGAAGGCCTGACTTCGAAAATACGTCCGAAGGTCCCTAACCACATTACTCCCATAATTTGTCTTATCTGCTTTTTCGATATTTTTCTGGTTTGAATTATGCAGCAGCCCCTTGTCAGAAATCCATTTCCAGTGCTCATGAGCTACGTTCTAAGAGTCATCAGGGATGGTCTCATTCATTAGATCAAAAAGTTTCACTCATAAAGGCAATAGTGGTTGGAAGAACGACTTATAGAGTTAGAGGTTCTCTTGAATACCCTTCCAGCAGTTCGACTCATCTACTAGACCCCTTAGACTCATTGAGGTGAAAATACACTGGGTAAGATATGTATGCATCGGGTCCAGAACAACTGGTTGACTTATCGATGTTCGATTTATCGAGAGTTGACTGTGTGAATAAGTTCTTGAAATTGTTATAATAATTCTCTAATATGTGAACAGATTTTTGAAATGTTCTCAATTTCATTGTAGTTGATTCTATACAATCATTTCGAATAAAAATACAAAGAATCCAGAAGAGTATTTCATTTGATTTAAAACAATGTGTAGAACAAAAACAGCATCCTGATCAAAAAGAGGAGGCCTGTTTCTGTTTTGTCGATCAGGATGTTTCTTTAAAAGCTCGACAAAGTATTTAATTTAATTTAATGATAATTTATGATAAATTTGTTTCGAATTTCGCGCTTTTTATAATAGTTTTCTGTACTGAATAATGTTTTCAGCGCCCTCTATGTGTCAAAAGTAAGAAACTAGCCAAAAATCGTAGTTGGATTTTAGTACCACAGATATAAGGGCTTTTCCTATCTTTCTAACTCTATAATCTTTGGTTGCAACGGTGACGTCGAACACAGAAATGTTTGAAAATAGTTCGTGATATTCGAAAGCAGAATTTTGTCATAGTTGTGGGCTAATTTTCGTTTTCATTACTTTGAAGAAAATAAGCCTGATTTCAAAAAAGTATAGAAAATGAAAATCAGAACAGAACTATGACAGAATTGCCTAATTCTGCTTTCGGATGTAACGAAATATTTACAAACATTTCTGTGTTCGACGTCACCATTACAACGTCAGAATACTTATCTCTCGAAATATTTTTGAAAGATGTGCACGCCAAAATACAGCTCGTTTTCGAAATTATCATTGACATTCAAACTCAAAGTGACGAATGTCATTTAAAGAAATGATTACTTCGAGTCATAGAATCCCCGAAATTTGTCGTTTATAATAGTTTCTACGTTACTACTTGCTACTTCCAAACTTCTTTTGGAGAACATCCCTCCTACAAAAATTTGGAAAAGAGTGAGTCGTAGTAATCTAGCGCTTCTCTGGATCATTTTTTACCAACTCAAAGAAATTGGTTCACTATTCAAAATGGAAATCGTCTAAAAGTCCATTTAACGAATTGGCAAATGGGCCAGACAATCGTTAAGTTTCGTTGCTCCTCGAGGTTGCTTTCATACAAACCTTCTCGTAATATCAAATATCACATAGAAAGACTAAGCCAAATTTGGTATGAAAAGAGTCTTCCGGGCTTATTGGCCGTGGTCCATTAGGAATAATTTCACCTAACGTTTCGCCTACAACTTCGGTAGGCATCTTCAGAGGATTCTCGGTCTAAGGTTGTACCTCGAACGCTGAATTTCTGACACTTAGACCGAGAATCCTCTGAAGATGCCTACCGAAGTTGTAGGCGAAACGTTAGGTGAAATTATTCCTAATGGACCACGGCCAATAAGCCCGGAAGACTCTTTTCATACCAGTATATCCGGTCGTGAAAGCCTTAAACTATTCATTAAGCCAAATTTGTCCAACCGTTCACGTATGACAAAATGAGAACGCAAAACAAAGCTTCAGAGCCATACTAGGTATGTGTGTGATTAATTCATCTCTCCAGTATGAATAATTTCTTAAATAGGATGAATAACAACACAAAAAATATTAACATTACTGAAGAAAAAGGATATGCAAAATGCGGGCAAAACTTTATTAACAAGAATAGAAAATCTATGAACCACTTAATTCAAGGTATTGAATTCTTATCATCCAATCGGCTCGTAATCTCTGTATTGTACATTTAGTCCGGTTTTCTTCAGTATTTAAAATAGAATGTGCAAGTATTGAGAACTTTCTTTCATTATATTGATTTGATTTTTCATGGATTTCTTTTAGGGTTTGAGTTACATTCATTTGATTTTTCTGACATTTTGATTTTTTGTCGTTTTCTAATCTGGTCATTGCTGTAAATTGTCTATTTCTTCTTTGCATTTTTTCATTTTTTAATATTTCACAATATTCCCGATTCCGTTTTCAGGTTGGAGAAATTGAATATTATGAATATTTGCTGACTTTATTTAAAAATTGGCTGAGAATACAAAGTGTCCTGATAGCCCGTTATTTGGGGATGAATATTTTTTGCATATTATAAGTAATCATTCTTAATTTCAGACTTTTGAGTGTATAAAGTATAAGAGTCGGAATGAGATCTGGCATATCGAATAGCGTCTTTCATTTGGATCGAATCCACCCTGAGCAAACAGGCATATTGTTTTCCAGCCTATCGTTCACTCACCTTCAATTCCCTGGTGCTCGCAGTCCCATACAGAGCTGCCTGACTTCTGATGTAAATGAGCTGACCCTTTGGCTGCCTAACGGTAATGAGAGCGTGTTTTCCCGCAGGAACTTCGTGTTGTCTGACTGCGTAATAGCATGTCAGATTACGGGGATAGACCCCTGGAAAATTGGGGGATTGTAAACGGCAGTGTTTTTTATCACAGTCGCTGAATATTCTGGAGCAGTACGTCCCAGTGATTAGGTCGCCTAGGTAGTACTCCGGTTCGGGGCTGAACGGGGGGGTAGGGAGGGTGGTGTTGGAAGAAAAATACGGACTTGGAAGACCTGCAAAATTTAACAAAAACTGGAAATAAAGAAAATGAATTTATATTGGTGAAGTATAATATATAGATATAAGAATATCATAATAATGAAAATAAATTATTCTCAATAAGTAAATTATTTTCCCTTCAATAACGTAACATAATATATTTTATTAATCCTGTTAGACACTACAAAAATGTATAGGATAGGTCAGAAAAAATTACATTAGAATTACAGTTACATGATAATTCCCACAACTTTTTATGCTAGCTTACTAATACTAATGAATCAGAAAAATACTCTTTCACCGAATAAAAACATTTCGATGTTAGAAGATTTTTGATAACTTTTATGAATTGATTGATATTCAGAGACTTCACAGAGGATGGTGAATGATTATATAACTTTATGCCCTGATGTAAAGGAGAACATTCAAACTTCTGTGTTCTATGTTTTGGCACCAGAAGAATATGAGGATTTCTGGTTTCATATTCATGATAACTTGAGACATTTTTTCATTTTAATACATTCTCTGGCATAAATTAGGCATTTCAAAATTTAAATGCAAGATAGTGGAAGTATTTTATTCATAACAAATGTGGGTCTAAACGATGTTCCAGGTGTTAAATTGAAAATTAATCTCATGATTCTTTTTTGTGCAACAAACACTCTTGAAACAGTAGTGCTGTTGCCCCAGAGCAAGATATTGTAAACAAGGTGGCTGTAGACAAGACTATAATATATATACAGGGTCTTTCACGAGGAACCTCACCCATATTTATACGGGAAACTACTGAACGTATTTTCATGAAATTCAGCACTTATAAGTATTTCACGATGCTGATGAAATCTAAAATATTTTCAAGGCATGAGCACCTCCGGTTTTTCCGGAAATGACGTCAACTTCCGTTTTTCAAATTAGAACACCATTTTTTTATTGCAGAAATAGATTCCTTAGAAAATTTCAAGTTATTTTGATGTAACATTTTTCAGTTTTGGTTGGAAAATTCTCTCTGAGCGGCAAAATTCGAAAAAAAAATCGAAAATAGAGCTCCGCTGAAACAAGAATAACTTCGAGGTTTCTGGATGGAAAATTTTCATTTTTGGGATTTTTCAAGATGTAAGATTGATGTATCCTCTTTAAAAATCGAAATCGCGATTCATGATACAGGGGGTGAAAAAATCGCTTTCAAAGTTAGGGATGACAAAATCGTGAAAAATCAATTTTTTCAAATTAGAACCCCATTTTTTTATGGCAGATATTGAATCTACGTTGAAAAATAATGTGAGTGTATACATCACACCCTTGCCCTAAAGTGGATATTTTCTGAGTTATTCACAAAAAACTGTTTTTCGTCTTGAATTTTCAGCTATTTCTTTCCCTTCACGCCAAAAAGATGAAATTTTCAGGAACTGTTACTTAAACCATGTTTTAGATTTCACTACCCTAATATGCAAGAGAAAAAAGTTACAGGTTGTTCCTAAATAGATGGCGAATTTTGATTTGAAATTGTATCGGAAACCTCTTTATTTCAACTAATCGGCCATCAGTTTTCTCTCCAGTGATAAATAAATAATTCCTTATGAACCATATGCAAAAAATTACCATGTTTTACATTCTTTTTTTTTAATGATTAATTACATCTGCCAAATTCCTCTTTATTCAGTAGCATTTTGTGTTTACTATTAATTTGGTGATAATTCGTATTAAGTTATAAAATCGATCACTATGCCAATTTTACCAATGAAGATTATTTAAGTCTCATTCTACTTCATGGAGAATGTAATAAAGTTGTAGATAGAACGATTCGACTGTTCATTGAGAGGTTTCCTGACCAACGAGAGATACCATTAACAGAACCATGACAAACTTGAGAAATGTCGGATCTTTCGTTAAGAAAACTATACACAGAGAAAAAAGTGTAGTAGAAGATGAGAACAACGAAATTACAGTTCTTGCATATTTTCGTGTGAATCCTCAAAATTCTCTCAAAGATGCCGAGATTGATCTGGGATTATCTCGATCGAGTGTTTGGAGAATATTAAAAAAACATAAAATGCACCCATATAAATTCAATAGGGTACAGCATTTGAAGGAAACTGATTTCGTCAGGAGAACAGAGTTTTGCGAAGCTATGATGATTCGATTTCAAGAGAATGAAAACTTTTTGGACTGTATAATTTGGACAGATGAATCTAAATTCACAAAGAATGGTTCTTTCAATAGGCATAACAGTCATTATTGGGATGAAGAGAACAACCACCACTTCAGACAATGGAACTTTCAAGAGACCTGGAGTTTCAATGTTTTTTGCGCCATCAAAAATATTGCAATTCTCGATGTTCACATTTATGATGGGACTTTAACTGGTAAGATAGAACACTACACATGTTTGCATTATTTAAAGAATGTTCTCCCTTAGGAGATAGATATTCTGACATATTGACTCAAAGGGTAGGATAAAAAATATTGTCTACTCAACTCCCCTGACTGATAAAGAGGACTGCATAGAACGAGTCAGAAATGCGTTCAGGTTTGTTTAGATTTTTAGATTCAAAGTTTTGAAACTCAATTTGGTTTTTAAAACACTTTTTCAGATCTCTTCCTCCCGATGAAATAAGAAAAGCAACGCACGAAGCATTCCTGAGACGTATAAATAAATGTCTAGAAATTAACGGTCAAAACTTTGAGCATCTTCTCTAGTTATAACTGCGAGAGTTGCCATGGTTCTCCTAATAGTAACTTGAAGTCGGTTTCAAGAAGGGGTGAAAAATCTACAGCATGGTTCAAATAACAGTTCCTGAAAATTTTATTTTTTTGGCGTGAAGGGAAAAGAAATAGCTGAAAATTCAAGACGAAAAACAGTTTTTTGTGAATAACTCAGAAAATATCCATTTTAGGGCAAGGGTGTGATGCATACACTCACATTATTTTTTAACGTAGATTCAATATCTTCCATGAAAAAATGGGGTTCTAATTTGAAAAAATTGATTTTTCACGATTTTGTCATCCCTAACTTTGAAAGCGATTTTTTCACCCCCTGTATCATGAATCGCGATTTCGATTTTTAAAGTGGATACATCAATCTCACATCTTGAAATATCCCAAAAATGAAAATTTTCCATCCAAAAACCTCGAAGTTATTCTTGTTTCAGCGGAGCTCTATTTTCGATTTTTTTTTCGAATTTTGCCGCTCAGAGAGAATTTTCCAACCAAAACTGAAAAATGTTACATCAAAATAACTTACAATTTTCTAAGGAATCTATTTCTGCAATAAAAAAATGGTGTTCTAATTTGAAAAACGGAAGTTGACGTCATTTCCGGAAAAACCGGAGGTGCTCATGCCTTGAAAATATTTTAGATTTCATCAGCATCGTGAAATACTTATAAGTGCTGAATTTCATGAAAATACGTTCAGTAGTTTTCCGTATAAATATGGGTGAGGTTCCTCGTGAAAGACCCTGTATATCAACAAGAGCACAACGAGGCAGAGAGTTTTCAAGCCTATTAATTGCAAAGAATGAGCTATTGATTTTTTTGCACACAATGTCAACATGGGATGACCAACTAAGATTTCTGTCAATATGAACTCCAAGAATAATATGTGGATCGTTCTTAATTCGATGCTCACTGAGCAAAATATGTAATAACATTTCAGACATGAATTCATTAATTCGTTTCCAAAGTTTAATAGGGTGTCATTAATAGGGTGTTTCAGGAAATATACCGCCTAAAATATGACTAGTTATATTGTTCCCTACAGGAAATATCGCAAACATTTCATAAGGTTTTTTTTCAGACTTACCCTTACTGGTTGATTACATGAATGTTTAATCTGAAATTAGTTATCATTGATTGGCTGTGAAAGAAAATATTTTTACCCGAATGGTATACACTTTATTTTTCAACAGGGTTTTCAGCACCAGTTTTGTTGAATAACATAAATTGATCAGTTTTTCAAGAAACTCGTTCGCTTCACATTTATAGATTTTTCTGACTGAATTAGGGTATTTAATTTCATTTCTTGAATTCTGTAACTAGTTATATATTATATATGACAGTTCAGAAACTGTGTTTTGCAGTAAATGAAAAACTTATGAATGAATAATAAGTATTTGAACTAAACGTCATTAAATCATAAATAATTTTTTAGGTATTAAACTTTTATTGTATAACATCAACATGAAGAAAAACTCGAACATTTTTCAAAAATAAAATCATGTCTCCCTCTTGTACAATATGCGTAGCACCCCTAATATAAATTAAAAAACAAAAATGATCTGATCCTGATCAGGCGTATATCTAAGAAAGTAAGTGTATTAGTATATCTAATTTTTTCTCCTGATCATAAAAACACGTATTATATAGAGGCATTCCTTGATAGATCTTTTTTACTAACATCTTCACCCGAAATAAGAATTAATGAAGTTGACTTCATCAAAAATTGTTTGGGGATAATCAATACCCAGATTTCATAGAGACCAATATACGCTGAGGGAGAAAAATATCTAACTAAAATTAAAGCGAATACAGAAGCAAACCCCAATCACCAAAAGGCTTTTTACAATATAATCGTATTTCCACTTTGTGACTTTATTCTTTTATCTTTATCTTCTTTTTTCTGTTTCTTGTTCGAGAGTCCGATTCAGGGACGACTGATTAACAGTAGCAGCAGCTCAAAAAAGAAGTACCGAATATAGATTAACATCCCTTTGAAGAAATCAGATGGGATGGAAATTTTAATTAGGAATTCAGAACAACATATTTCAGTTTCTGTACAAGAAAGAATATCAGTGAATTATCCATGTACAATAAACTTGTAAATGCGAGAATTAGTATTTTTCATATCTGAAGAAAAGGAAATGAAACGAGGAAAACCAAGGGAAGTTTCATAAACTCAACAGGTAGGAAGGAAGTCGGTCGAGTATATTATTTTCTATTTCCACAATTCGAAGCAGGCTTGAAAGTCGTCACCTAACTTCCTTTCATGCGGGGGCGTCAAAGAGTTCATGTCAGGCTTCTTTCTGAACGGAGCGGTCAACTTTGAGAGATTTTGTCTTCTTTGATGTTTCATCGCCTGCGGTTGAGTTGGGAATGAAGAGACAAACAACGTAGGTACACTTCGACTTTCACGACACGGATTTTTGGTTGTGAGGCAGTCAGTAATCTGCGTTTTGTACTTTGTCAAACCTTAAGAGTGGTTTGCTCTCATGAAATCGAAAGCTGTTTGATGGATTATTACCAAAAAGGACAGAATAATCGTTTTCCGTTTCATCTTTCATTTCCTTTAATTGTTGTTGCAGAAAATAATGTCAGATTTGTCCCGAATTGTGTATGAGAAATTCTTTTACTGTTAGAAAGTCAATCGCTGAAATGCTTCACACATAAATTGATAGCTATATCACAGTGATTGTTGGAATATATTCCAGTATAGTATAAGTATTCCTAGTGAAGGTGAGAATGAAAATTCAAAGCTAGGGGATCATTCCGAGGGCGAATCGAAGGCAAGCTTGAGGAATCACGAGCCTCTTTAAGAATGGTATGAGTATCTTGATGAAAGCTTATTGTTTAAGTTTGTTTCCCTTAGGTTTCAATACAATACTCAGAATGAAATCTGCTGCCGGAGGATTATTCAACTTTATGTAAAGAACATTATTCATAGAAATACATATGTAGCATCTTGAAGTTAGCATCGAATTTTCTGATGAAAGAGGAAGAATATTTTCTATACCACTTGTAGTTTCTGAAGGTATGCTTAAAAGTGTGTATATATTTATCTATATCTTATTGAAATTTTATCTCTGTTGGTTGTTAAAATTGAGTTTTTGAAAAATTTGGGACAAAATCCTAAAAGAAACATGAATATGAAATATGATTAGGCAGACTCCAAAAATTATATGGAAACCTGGAAATCTACTTTAATTTCAAATAGTGATTGGAAAGTAGATTCACAAAATCATGAGCATTGAAGCGGAAACTAAATCAAATCTTCAAGTAAATATATACTTTAGAGGTAAATGATTGAAAAAAATGTGTATGCTGTAGTTTCAGTTGGTACAAAACAAAAATATAACATGAGAATTGTCGAAAAATCGAATACAAAGCAACTTATCATTGTCCTCAGCCAGTTTCTACTTCACAAATTGAAAATCTTATTGAATTGAAGATGACATAAATCATATCTATTTCGAATTTAGTGTTTCAAATACATTTTAGGATGAAATTTAGTATTTCAATCAGAACGTGAATTCCCTATTAAATCATAACGATTTTTCTGAGTGATCTAGTTTTACTTATTTTCACCTGCATATTCAGAACTTCGTTATTTTTAAGATTCTGTAGTTGTTCTGGGACTTCTAACTCTATTATGTTATCGATAGTAGAGATTTCATCCATGAAAATTTAAGTGAGTAAGTTTAAGTAAGACTTAATTCCAATAATAAGTGAAGATTATAGAAACTGAATTAATTGCTTCTGATGGTAGTGTTTCCGAAGTATCTGTAGACAATTGATCTTTAATTATAATATTGTAACGTCCGCTGAGATCTGTGCACCCGCCCCTGTTTTCTCCCGTGCCTTCTAGTCAGGCCGTGCGACCGCCTAGCGAGGACGGAGCAAGGAGTATTCGAACAGAATTGCGCGCAGTTGGGAACTATCGAAGTGTTGAACATAATAATTGTGTAAATAAATTGGACTTTTAACACAGCGACAATTTGTTTACCCTGAAAACGTCACAATATATTAGATTCATAATATATTGACTCACCTCCTCCATACCTCACGATCGCCACGCTTCTCCTCAAGAACTTGTACTCCATTCTGAAATCGAAATTATAGCCTGCCTGATCCTTCGCCAATCTGAGCAGTTGGACAGATGCAACCACGCTGTTGGTTTCACTGTAGTAAATAGCAGGTGTCCACGTTGTCCCACACCAAGAACCACCCACTTGCGGCCTGTCCACTTCTGCAATCTGCAAGGCACCGTCTGGACAACCGTCAGACGTGAAAGATTCGAAACGACCGAGAGTGAAGCTGTCAAATGTCAACTGAAAAGAACAATAAGAGAAAAAAGTTAATTGCAAGGATCAAGAACGTGAAATAAAGAATAAAAAAAAAGGTTTAAAAAACAAAAGTTTCCGACAAAAGTATATCTAATAATATATGAAGTTTACTGGTACAGCTAAAGAAGAAATCATTTCATTGATAACAGAGCCTACATTGAATGAATGCTCGATATTACTCTGATGTACACACGAATGAAACATCAACAAGAAAAGGAAACGAAATTTAGGATTGTTTAACACATCGATTAAAGGATAGTACGAACTTTCGAAAATTGGATTCTTCAGTAGAAAATTGTAACATTTCCATCACTGGACAGTCATGTGAAATTCAATTCGGAAGCAAATAATGCCCCTGTTTTGCAATAATACTATGCATAGAACAGAACTCAGTTCTGTCATTCCCCGTATATACGCTGTTGTACATAGTACATCGCTGGGAATACAAAGTAATCATTGCGGTCCACAAAGATAAACAATACAGCTAAATTGGGAGATATTATATACTGTTCTGAATCAATTAGTGTATGATATAATTGCTGGAAACTCACGGATGAAATAACACCACAGGATGCAGATGTGTTGAATTACGGATGTTTGCATTTCAGAAAGGAACAGACGCGGCATGCTGGCGAATCAAATAATTGGACAAACAGGGTCGTCCCCTTCTTTGTAGAACAACTTTGATATCTGACAGAATATTCCATTCAAAGAATGAATTTTTCCATAATCATTTGTCAGAAAAAATAATCAACATTTTTTTCATATTTCTCACATTATACGCTTAATTATATTTGGAAAAGATATTTTTGGGATGATCCAGACCTGGAAAGTTCTGCCAGAGTTTCTTGTGAACTTTGATACTGCAAGATCTAAGAAGATTATTGATCTTGCCGGACCCAAGATTAATTTAAAAAAATGTGAATGTCCGAAATATTGTTTTTCTTGAAACACAGCAAGGTTATCAAGATTTATATTAACTCCGAAGTATAAGGCATATTTATTTATAAAAAAAATACATCAGTCATTCTCTAGATTTGATGATGAATAAATAGATTATTCTAGAGATAGACATTCTTAAGATAATTCCAATATATTCTAGGTAATGCTGTACCTGAACTAGGTCTCCATAATCTCCACCTGCTGCAGTAAATGTCAAATGACAAATGAATGGAATCTTGTCTGCTTTTGGTCGATGAAGTTCCAACTCGTAAGATATGCCAACGACTCCTGAATACGTTCTATTACATCCTGCAAAAAAAATGACGAATTGGGACACTATCCAGAGAATTCTGACGATTTTCGCCCAAACATGACCAGTTATAGGTAGAGTACATTGTGGTTCGCTTAGGAAGAACTGTTTAATCAAACTTTCGAAAACTATGACTGGAAAAGCAGTGCCGTCAACATTTAAGAACAAAGATGCAGCTCAAAGTTTTTGACTATGAAATTCTTTTTGATCTCAAAATTAATCATCAATAATAAAATAAATAAATGAAGAATATTAGAACCATTTGCCCCGTTTTGTTTTCTAAACCGAGCCCAATTGAAATTAAATAGATTAGCATGCACAAAGACAGACACCAATCGGTCGAGTAAGCTAGTAACGTGAAGGGATCACAGGAGAAATGGTAGAGCAATCAATGGTGGGAGAGGAGGCCTGGTTTAGTTCATACATCTTCATTGTAACCAGTGATATGCTACCTCTAGACCTTATCATTTAAAAATGTGTGAAACTCACTTGTGCAATATCGCGGTTCATCACTGGAGTCCCCGCAATCGTTGACGTTGTTGCAGAACCAGTTGGAAGGGATGCATTTTCCATTGTTGCACGTGTACTCGGATTTTCTACATTTCGAATTCGTGATGGGAGGTGGTGCCGAGGCGTCTGCCAGGATGAAAAATATGTTGAGAAGGACAATTGTTGCCGTCAGAGAAGCTGTGTCAGTCGAGAGGCCTGGAACAAAAAGATTCTCATTTCTTTCTGTGAAGGTTGAGGATTACTTTCTCTTCTGATTCTGACGTTTCGTACGGCGCTAATGGATATTGAAGAAGAGGCTTTGTAGCGGAGGAGATTGCTTGGATTCTTGATTTGGAAGGTCAGATACATAGTTCAACAAGTATTTCCTCAGATATAATATCTTCGTCGATTTTTGAATAATACTTATGGAAACCATAACTTATGGTGAAATATACGCTTTTTTTTCATTTTCATTTGTCGCTTATTAATTTTCTGAATAAATTGTACTAGGTTCTCAATTGAAAATTAACCCGGATAATCAGGGCAAGGCAGATAGAAAAAATGAAACACATGGTTTGCAAAATGATATTGTTTATTGATATTTAAATATTATTTGATTTATTTCATCTATTCACAAGAAGTATAAAATGTGTCAAGAAATACAAAAATGTGATTAATCTTCAACCTATCAATTTTTAAGAGGGGTGCCAACCAGTGTAAATAACGATCAAGTACCTTTGTGAAGTATTTAGTTTTTAGTTCATCTTATGAATGTTCATTTTCTGGATTTTAGATATAGAATTTTATTTAGATATTCTATAATATGGTGTTCTTCAACTTGTTTGCACCTCTTTTGTTATAATTATGGTTTCTACTGTTCCTTTTGTGGCTGCTTAAGTATTGTATGTATACGAATATGTATGGAGATGTAGAGTCAGCATGTTTTCGTACTTGAAATGGGTTCTACAGCATTGTATTTTAAATCACAGATGACACTGCTGGCTCTTTTTTGGTCGACAAATATCCTGTCACTCTCTTATGTTCCACCCCAGAAAAAACTCCATAACTCATAAGGCTGTGAACGAATCTATGCCAGGCATGCTTGGCTACCAGTTTATCAGCAATTTATTTCGTTCCTCTGAAGGTATAGGTTATTTCGATGTTGTTTGAGTGAAATAATTCCTCCCCCTGTAGGAGTGTATCAAATGATGAGAGCTCCTCTCCATTTTTCTCGAAAATGACGAAGCTGTCTGACTTAACATTTGTTTTTAAGTCGTTTTCGAAGAGTGAAAATAATACGGGCCCAAGAACGGATCCCTAAGGGACCCCATACTTCACTTGTTTCCTCTCTGCACTTTTTTATCCTCCTTTTCTGCTGTCTGGTTTTTAGATAGCTCTCCATCAATTCAAACTGTTCCTTTGATGCTATATTCTTGCAATTTCTGTAGTAAACATCATGCTCAATAGATTCAATTGCCTACCATGGTCGCATTTCAACAGTTTGCATGTTATCTTCTTATTATTTCCAGTAATAGATATGTTAATGCTGAATTAGATAATTTGTCACTTTGGCAACGCTGTTGTTCATTGCAGATTATATTATATTTCTGTAAGAAGTCAGATAATCTATCTTGGCCATTATGCTGGTACTACATTTACTCAAAATTAAATGGAATTTTCTTCGTGAACCTGCACTACCGCTACAATGAATTATTTATTCATTTAATTAATTACAATGTTCAACAGGTAATACCCAACTATAGAACAAGGATAAAGGAAAAAAAAATTTTTAACAATAAACCAATCAAACAAAGAATACAGTATTAACTGAAAATTATCTAAGATAGGTATAAGGATTTTATAGCAGTGATAGAGCAATGAAAGATATAAAAGTGAGAGCCGGCCGAATTACATGCAGTACATAACTTGTGCAGAGATGAATTTTTCAGAACATTCGTTCGCGGAGTTGGCAGATAGAATGTACTTTGAACTTTAGAAGCCTGTCTAGGTACTGAAAAATTGAGTTCCTGCAGAATCATTGCGTCGCTGATTACGTTGTGTATGATTTAGAACACGAAAATTATTAATTGACACTCAAGACGAGTGCCCAAACTGTTCACACCGTGTGTACTCAACAAGGTCTCATGAGAAAAACCGAAAGGAGGATAAATTCCGTATAATCTAAAAGAAAGAAGCGTCGTTGTAATACATTGCGTGCTTGAATCCCTGAGAAAAAGAGTGTACCGAAAAAAAATCTGACAACTGTCTGCAGTTTTTTATATTAAAACTTCTTGAGTACTTGCAGCAAACTAATGAGGGTTGCGGGAACTAGGGTGGGGAGCAAGAAACTCTTGGTTAGAGCAAAGACAGAAGACATTAGGGGGTCACTAGTATGGGGCAAATTTGGAAAGTCGTAATCTAGATACGAGATTTCTAGACTTTGGGGAATAGAAGAAAGCTATTCTGCACATAATAGACTCGACATTTTTTAAGAGTTGCTTAAACTAAAGCTAACAAAGTAATAATAGAAATTGTGCGTACGGTGACTGTAGCCTGATGATATTTGTTGTCAGTGATTTCGTCTTAATGAAATGAACATGTTTTGAAATACCTGTTATTCCCTAGATTTTTGCCATGTGGGTAGTTTCGATGAAATATGAAATACGAACCACTCAGCAATACCGATGTTATAGTGTCCAAGAATTAATTTCAGCTGATTCTGCCGGTTATTAATAGGATCATGAAGAACTTAACCAATTAGCGAATGCAGGAGAAGTCTAATAAATTCAGTAAGCCTTTGTGCAATCGACAGGAAGAGTGAATATTCATCATTCGTAAAGTCCCTGCAGGTTCGGGAATTTTGGTGAATTGCCTCCTGTCTCACGATTTGGCCAGCAGGCGACCGAATAATTTGCCGAACAGGGGAGGACTGAATCCATTATGCTGTCCTGGCTTATCCGCAGGAAATGTATTACTTTTTCTGGGGATATTTCGTCGCCATTCCGTCGAGAAAAAGATTGGATTTGAAGTAGTGTTTATCTTGAGATGGGGAATCGAGTAGGAAGTCCTATTGATACTCTCTGTTTTTAGCTGTAGGATTGGCTGTATCGGAAAGAGATGATTGAAGCCAATCAGAGTTCTCCTCCTACAGAATTTCGCTTTTTATGAAGCCCCTTTTGGTTGGATCGATTGCTTTAGGAAACAAACCCATATTCATATCAATTCTTTTTCTTTTCATCAATTTTTTATATTCATCAGATGATTCTCATGGAATAATAGCCCACACAATATGCACCTTTTTGAAATTCCGTATCCGGGGCAAAAGGGTAAGGCCTGTTTTCTGAAAAATACATAAAAAAACTACGTAAAAATTTTGAGTTCGTTATTCAGTTGGCTAAAGTCAAAAGAAAACTTATTTGGCTAGCTAAATTCGAAATGGCTTTGTTGAGTTACTATGTTTTACACAAAAATCAGGATCTTGAAGTAAGGTACCCCGTATTGCCCCGGATTCCCATATTTGTATTCAGGCTTGACACTGCTGAAGCAAAATTCAACCGACTATCGATGAACGTTCTGCGGTGATGGTTCAAGTGTTTGAGATTGGATTGTTGTCGATTCATACATTTTTCGTTTGATTAAACAAAAATGTCGACAAAATTATCGAATTATGAATGGAGACATGATTTTTGTCTTTGAATTCCGTATTAAAGATCACAAAGTAAATGAAAAAAATTAAACAATAATTTGGATTAAATCAATCAAAATAAAACGATTCGTGAAGGAATTTCATGGAGTTAGCCTTGCTTATTTGGAATTAATGTACAGGATGATTCACTTTTATTTGTAACCCCAATTCTCTCGAAAACGTCCGAATATTTTTTAATTTTGTGAATGGCGTTTTCGTTTTGAACACGAAACATTTCGAATCATAAATTCTGTATACCGGCCACATGCGCTTCTTATCTTTATTTTCAAATGGTCCAAGTTATTAGAATCAGTTTGGTGTACCATATTTTCCGGGGACCCCTCAGAAAGAAATCCATGATCTTTAGGTCTGACGATATCTGATGGGTCCATTGGTTCCTATCCATTTATTTTCGAATTCTTGATCTCAATATCTGTTCACAATGGCAGCGTTGTGACATGGAGCCCCATCTTGCTGTAGCCACATATTTCATATAATTTGAAGAGGCACACTGACTAGAAAATTAGTCTTGAATTCAAGGCACAAAATCATATCTATGTCTCCAATTAAAGGCATACTACCACAATACAGAAAAAAATAAATGGAATAGAATAAACATAAAACACGCTGCAGATCGCTGAAGGTTAGAAATGGATAAAAATTGTGTTCGAAAAAAAATTCAGAATGAAATTATCTTTCGATTGACATGGTAAAAAAGGTATATCCCTGGAGAAAAAATGTTTGATAGCACCGCGATGCCGGGCGTCTTTATTCATTCCGCAGATTTTTATACACATCTCAAGTCGACATTGACTTGTTCAAAACGCCATTCACAGAATGAAAAAATATTCGGACGTTTTCGAGAAAATTTGGGTTACCAAGATAAGTGAATCACCCTGTACATGATCAATTTCGTTAATGTACCCGCATTATCAGATCTATTATTATAAAATGTTGTGAAAAACCTTTGGATGAAACGAATGGATGTCGATAGAATTTGTATTTCATCAACTGACATGTGAATGAAAACATTTGAATACTTGCCTCGAGTTTTTTCAAATAATTTTTCTCAAGCTGATGGTGAATGCAAAAAGTAACAAACTTGAAAACTGTCAGCGAAAGACCTGCCATTTATCAAAATACTGTTACACCAGTCAGCCAGTTTATTTGAGAAATGCAATTTATTGGGTTTTTTTCGTTGGATGCAAGTTTTTTCAAAAGATTTTCAGAATTCAATATTTGCTATATTATTTTTAAGTGATAATGGTATATTCTCGGAAGAATATCAGTAGTCTTATTTCCAGAGATGATATCTCTTCAACTAGACTGAATCGGAAAAAATGTTATCCAAAAAAGTCTTTCTTCGAGAATTTATCGTAAAAAAAGTTCAAGTCAAATACTCACCCTGTAAATTGATAACAGGGCCGGAAATAGATTAAACCATCAGCATTTCAAATGATCCTTTATCATTCTATGCGAAACTCTCCCTTTGAAAGCAACGGGATCTAATCTTTCAATTAATCGCTGCATAATACAGCTTTGACAGAGATCAAACAGAAAGATGGGAGCTATATGTGCACACTTTTTGCCAAAAGTGTTAATTAAACACAGGATTCGAAGCTGGAAATGGACGAGCGTTCAAAAGCGATGCCGACAGCGATTTTAACGCAAAAATGAATAAGCCTTGCCGTCCGCTGGTGTGATAAATTTTAGCTGAGTTTCATTTGTGCAAAGTTATCCTCGTGGAATTATAGAATACTGTGGTAAAACCCATTTGAATCCTTTTATGAATGGTCTGTACAAGGGCAGGTCCGTCTTATGTAGGAGGAAACAATAGACAGCAGTGAATTCATTTTCGCCTCGTTAGGGCAATGAAAAAAAAACAGACTGCTGAAATGCTCACAGTTCACATTTTTATCTCATGAAAGCAAAAAATGTTTGAAAAGCACTAATTCAAAGTCGGAGCTTTTGTTCCATTGTTCTAGTCCACTGCCGAAGCGAACATCCATCCACATTCTGGACCTCAAAAAGCTTCTTGCCTTCAAGTACATCATTTTATGAAATCGATATTATAAGTTTGTTCCAACTGAGATTATATAGCTCAATGCTTCGTCGGAATTCGGTGCAGTGAATAAAAATGCGTTCCAACTAAAAATTTATCGTTTGGGATATCGTTTCTGATCCATCCTATTTTAGGTCGTATACCAGAATCGATTGTTACTTCAATCAACTATTCAACTATTCAAAATATTCCGAAAACGGTACACAGAATCGAGTTTTTTCAAGAGAACCTTTTAGTGTAAAATTAAATGATGTTTCAGTCCACTTCATTTTGATCAATGAATTTAATATTGAAAAAGTCATGTTCAATCCTACTTGCTACGAACCGTGTACCTAGCGCCCTCTATGAAACTCAAACGTGGAAACGAATTCATTGGATGTATCAGCTTCCAAAACATATTCGTATGAAATTTCATTAGAATGTTGCCAGTAGTTTCGGCAGCATCGTAAAAAATGTGTATAATTTTTTTTCTTCAACGCCCTTTATTTGATTTTTTACTGAACAGCCCCCAATTATTTTTCAGTCTTCTAACTATCTTAGAGACGGGATCACCGGTGTTTTGAAATACCCTGTTTAACACTGTGCATAAGCTTAATGAGAGTAAATACTTTACCTACAGTAAGTCTACAGTCGATTATTGATAAGAACTAATTCAAATAAAAACTTTATCAACACTCTTCCTACGATTAATAAGAGAAAATATACCTCAGTAACTTACAGTAATGGTACAGTCGATAATTTTGAAAATCTTTCTGGTGTAACTTCCATCTTACACTGTGTCATTTCACAGTTGATAATTGAAGAGAACTTGGCCGAAGCAAGTTTTGAGAAGTTCAAATTACAATAACCAAATACTAATAATTGATGAGTATATTAGTCAACAGTTAGTAGGTGGCTAAACGCCTCATATAATTCAGGATACTTAGGTACCACAATATTTTGCAATGTTCAATGTTACTTGTAAAATTCAACCATAGACCCTGCTTGTGCTCTAAGAGCTTAAGGAATACACCTCGAATATTTTTACAACTTATTTTCGACAGTTCTAGTTCAGTCGAAATCTTCGTGACAATGTTGTCTATACTGAACAACATCCCATACAAGAGACTCCAAAATCTTCTTATATTAATCAAATACTCGGGGTTCTGAATGAGTAAGTAAAGTAATTTACAACCCTCACCACATGAAAAAATTTGTGCTGATTTTCACAGATCTGCTCTTGAGCGAAAAAGGAATTTTAAATTCCAAATAATATCTTTACTGATCGACCTGAAAGAATCTTTGGTTGTCTAGATTAATACGACCGATCACGGAATAATAAACGATACATCCAGGAGAATATAACCAGCTCAATGTGAGCGTGTTCGGCTGTAGACCAACAGAGGTCGCCGATATAAGAATTCAGGAAACTCAAAAAAAAAAAACAACGAACGCAACGATATTTTATATAACTCGAGATCCTTCTTTGTAAGATATGGTAATGCCATGTTATTTCATTTAATTCGAAGATTCCAGAAGAACTTTTGTGTATTGTAAAACACAAAAATAGCATACAAGAACAACCTTCCAAGAGTGGAATGAATCAATAGCATCAGTCTTATACGACGGTCACGGAAATAAAGGCCAACAATCTCGGGGACCTGATGGAAAATAACGATTCACTCGCCCCTTGAGAGTCCCACTGGATTGAGTGGTTTCCATAGATTGTAACTAGACGTACAAGACCGTGTTCACAAAACGGGTCATTGGTTTTGATTGGTTTAATGGATGTGGAATTGCTGGAGTTTGAATGGAAGGATGATGCTGGACAGCGGCTTGGATCCCAAGGCTTCCGGAGTATTCATTGATTTTATCTAGAGAACAACTCTTCATCGTATTTTTAAATGATTTTGAGTGAAAATATTCATTGTTATTGGAGAAATTTCTTCGCGTCCATGCTAGCACCATAGAAATTAATCCACGTCGAAAAAAATTATCGGAAGAAATTGTTCACGACTTCATTCCATTTTTTGATCGAAATGAAGCTTTCAAGTTACTATAAACAAAACTTTCTGAGTAAGCAGAACCTCAAAAGAGTCAAACTTTATGATAGAGCTATTGTCCGATCAAATTAGTCCAGTCATTTTAGTCAAAATAGAGTCAAACTCGCGGAATTCGAGATAACTGCCTGTAAACTTGGAAAAGCCTTCATTCTGACCTCTCAAAACTCGTCTCAAAATCTACCAGCTGTAACGTGTCCGCGTCTATAAAATTCTTCGGGTCAAACGTAAAAAATCGACTTTTTGCAAGTTTTTCTGAAATATCTCAGTTCCCATAAAATTTTAGCTATTTTTATTCATCATAAATATTGTAGAGGAATGAATTCTGTACAATTTTTGTTCTGAATTTTTTTTTCGTAGGGTGTCTGCGTCTATGAAATTCTGCAGATCAAAGGTTAAAAAACCGACTTTTTGCAAGTTTTTCTGAAATATCTCAGTTTTGTAATGTTTTCGGTATTTTTATTCATCATGAATATTGTAGAGAAATAAATCCTCTACAACTTTTGTTTCAGAAGTTTTTTTGGACTTCGAACTGTTTTTGAGATAGAGGGCAGGGAGTGCAAAGTGTTTTACTATGAATATATATCGTAAAACAACTTGGTTCGTTTGGTTTCCGATTTGTTGTTCCGTATATGTCAAATATTCGGTTAGTTCCTGCAAAAAAGGTTATTTACGGAACTCGGTTCCTTAAAATGCGGTTAGGATTTTGCAACCAGAACAACCAAGGATTTTCTTTGGTTACTTTGGTTGCTGATTCAAAACCTAACCTAGCCACACATTTACCTACATCCGTTCCGTAAATGAATTCCTACCGAAATAACCAGTGCTCGACCGCTGTCAAAATATTGTCTACCCGTCCTGAAAACTTTGGTTACTTCGGGTGATTTATGGAATATATTCTATGTCGAGTATCATTCGAGCGGAGGACATAATTTATTTGAACGAGACTACCGACTCAGCTCTAATGATACACGACATAGTAAAACACTGCGAGCTCCCTGCCCTCTATCTCAAAAACAGTTCGATGTACAAACAAACTTTTGAAACAAAAGTTGTAGAGACTTTATTCCTTTACAATATTTATTATGAATAAAAATAGCAAAAATTTTTTAGGAACTGAGATATTTCAGAAAATCTTGCAAAAAGTCGTTTTTTGACCTTTGACTAGAAGAATTGTATAGACGCGGACATCCTTCAGTCGGTAGGGTTTGAGAAAAGTTTTGAGAGGTCAAAATGAAAGCTTTCCCAAGTTTACAGCCAGTTATCTCTAATTCGGAGGTGAAAATCCTAAAATTACTGGACTTGAATTCATTAGAGCCATTCAAGAGCCTTCAAATCAAGTAGTTCGATTGGTTCGGATTTACGTACGGTTCTTTGATCGCAAAATCAAAATTTTGTGAAACCTACCTTGAGGTTGTCATATCCCGTACATTACCTCAAGGCTTAGAAAGTTTTCTATTCCAAATAATGGGAAAGTTAGATTTGTCAAGTGAAAGGATAAAGAGGATATCCCACAGTTGGAACGGCTCTTGAAAAGTAAAACATTACAATACATTGTGAAGAACTTTTTTTGACAAGAGAATCGGTAGGTACCTATGTACTTTTCCAAAAACTTTGATTTGAAATTGAAATAATCCAATCCATAGGATATATAATATTAAGGAAGGAGAATTTGTATTGTTCTCGTTGACCGAATTGGTTCTTGCAAATTAACTATGTCTACTGAAAATATCTACCAAACACGAATACAACACTAAATAAATGCCCCATTCCGAACATTAATAACGATAAACGCTGCAAAAAGTACCAATTCACTAACTCAAATTAGACAATTATGATCAGTTGAATCAATTGGCTGATTTAGGTTTCCCTGACAAAACGACGATATGCTCTTTCATTTATATTCTTCATTCCATGGTCCAATTGATGACTTAACCGTAAAATTTTCACCCCAATGATGTCCATGGATTTCACAGTATATTAAACAATGACTTTTTAGCTATATACCTATGTGTCTTTGATAAAACTATCGAGGATTTTCGCTGCTATAAAATGATTTTGAATATTTCACACATGATTCGAAAGCAGCCTTCTTCAGATTACAATTTTGTCATTGAGTCATGTAGCTCCTCGACCGGACCACTTTGCCTTAGCCGAGTATTTTATTTTCTCTATTTCTATTTAAAATCTCTTCATTCTGCCATATCTTGTTGAACAAAATCGTGCGAGAATATTTCATTCTAGAACAGTTTTCATCTGTCAAATTTATGAGAGTGAAAACAGATCTACCAATCAATATTTTCCAATGCAAAAATCACTTAACGTTATTTATGGAAATATTCTATTAATTTCAACAAAAACTCAGTGAATTTGATCAAATAACGTATAAAACTCGTACACAAGGCTGATTCTAACAGTCGTTCATTCAAAAAATCGCCACTTCGAGGCTCGTTTTTGAATTTTAAACTAGTGAAAGAATTTCAGTACCTTTTGCACTTGAATCATAAATAACTAATCTTCAATGGTAATTGATGATTGACCAATTTAGAGAGTTACATTTTCTTTGACACTCATCAGCGCTTCAACTAACTCGATTCATCCACTGAAGAACTTTCCTACCGAGTAAAATAAATATCATCCACAAAGAGAATAACTGCCAGGAGTGCCAACTACCAACGGCTTTATTTCAAAACTTCAACTGGGGACTCAAAAGCCTCACCGAAAAGTTTTGACCGTAATCCGGAATCTACACATCCGGCACAGAAGAACAGAGGCGAAATCTGCCCCATTTATTTCCAGGTTTTCCACTGGGCAATTTCCCTTCATTCGCGGTTCGAAATTGATTTCATTTAATGAGGAAATATTAGTTACCATTTGGCGCCTTTTAATTAAACCCGAACTGTGCATGGAAAGTTCGTAATTTGAACAATATGATCATAACGAAACCTCTTTCGTTAATGTGGTTCAGTTCATCCCGAGCCATTAGCGAATTTTCTTGAGAGATTCTAGAATTAATTTCCACCCTGAATTTTGATAAAATATTTGAAGTGGATGTTTTAATACATCTGCATTTTAATTTCTCAATTTCAGTATCATGATATCTTCATTACAGTACTAAAAGTAGTGCTGTAAGTTTTCAGTTACATATTTCGTTTTGTAGTTGTTAACTCTAACCATTCCTATGAATTTGCAACACACGTCAATTCAAATTCCGTAATATGTCAATTTTCGTCACACCAACTGCCAAGATACAATACGAAAGTCACCAGGATAGATTACATGTAATCTGAATTTTGAGATTATTTCACAAAACTTGACTGAAATAGAGAAACTATCGTCAAATACTCGTTGCAAAAGACAATTCCAACACATGCTTTAGAAAACTCGTCCTCGTCGCTCGTTTCCGATTTTCGCATTCGTGTTGGAATAGGAGCCCATTCTTCAACTTGTTTCAGAATATACAATTTTGATATTGTGATGATTTTCCAAACAAACAATAACTTTTTGTTGATATTTCGATCTCTTCGATATTTATCAATGGAACAAGATTAGTGAAAGAAGTGAATTGCATTATTATCATTCCTTTGCGCAAGAAAAAACTTCGTTTATTCACCTTCGAATATTTGCTGAAGAAGCGAAAGAAAATGTCGAATGCGATCGAACGAAAGAGGAGAAGACTAATGAAATTAAAAATCGAATTGGATTCTGAGATTCAAATTAACTTTCTGAGATTAATTTCGAAGATGTGGCCTCACATGATATCCTCAACAGACGGCCGGAATAATGGAAACAGTGTCTCTTATGAATAATGCATTAGAATTCTTTGAATTATTCAATATCTGGAAATGCGATTTCAAGACGAATTTTTCTGTATGAAATAATTAATTCTTGGAGTAGATCTTGAGGTTGTACTGCTGTAAAGTATGAATTATATAAAATGTTATCGAACTTCGACAAAAAAATTATTAGTAATGGCAGTCTGAATATAATTTATTATATATATTTATATATATTTATATTATAATTGTTTTTCATTCAGTTTTCAGGAGATAAAGAAGAAGATCTAGAGTAGGTATTTGATGTTAGAGAATTCATATTTCAATGAATTGGATGAGCTGTCTTTTTTCAAAGCTTGCGTCCGAAAAAACCAACTGCCATTTACATTTATTGGCATTAATAGAAAACCGACTGACTAGAAAATCCTTTGTTCTTAGACATTCCTTCAATGAATAATAAATTTTTTCTGGGGTAGAGAGCGTTTTTTCAAATCAAGTTCGGCCAACCAAGCGATAATTTTCGGCAATTTTAGAGGGAAGATCGCTTGAAATCATCAATGAAGGGAAATCATCTCCCATATATAAACCAGAAAAATTTGAATTTGAACAAGCCAATCTGACGGTGACGCATGAAATCGTCAAAATGACAGTAAAATTGGAAAATGACAACTATCATTTGTAACCAATGGCTTTATTGAACTAGGGTGAAACACATGAAATCTGAAAATCTTGAATATCACTAGATAGAAATGAACTGCTCCACATAAGTTAGGGATATTGACTGAAATTGCAAAAAATATAATTTAAATGAGAGTTTGTGATGAAAATTCATATTAGTATGATTTCAAGTTGGTAGGACTGCAGCGTATAGGAAAATTGATAGTCTAAGATCCCAGGGCCCCCAGACGGTACTTATTTTTGAAGTAACGAATTTCACAGTATAGATAGTCTTATATGTGTTTAATAGTGTGTGCATACTCGCTATCTTGGCTATGCGGCCCGTTCGCAGGTAGCAGGTAGAAAAAGTGGACAAAAACATACCGAACTTTTCTTAAATTCGAAGAACTGATTTTTATATATGTCACGCAGAATATTATGAAAAATAAATATTTCATATTGCCAGACAGTTTCCGTGGGCCGAAATTCCTCCCAGACGCTTCAAATTCCAATAAATAAATGACAGGTTAGAAACATTGTGTCATTTTGACAACTTTCGGAATCAAACGATAAAATTTCTAGCTCCTCCAAGGATGGAGGTTTGGTCGTTGGACCAGCAACCCAACACCAAAAAAGTTCACAATGTTGCTGAATTTCTCATTCAACAAGCCTCGGAATAGGACTGGTAGTATTCAACGACGTGAGTGAATGAACTAAAAATGAGAATGATTACCTTAAATGTACAGGGACTATTTAGCACCAGGAGATCATTTTTGCTGGAGTTGTTTGTTACGTAAGCGTTGGATTGGAGATTAAAAATGAAGTAGCAGCACAGTTCGGAGAAATAAAAAGGATTGGATGGCTTGATGAAGATACGGCATCAAGCTGTTTCTTGATGATATGTATTGTAGATTGCATATTGTTAAGCCCAGAATATACATCTACATACATACATAGAAACATTGTTGCGAAATGGCCAGATTCAGCACTTTTGTTAAATTCGAAACAATAATTTTGATATATGTAACGCAGAATATTATGAATAAAGGAATATTTCATATTGCTAGACCGTTTCTGTGGGCCGTAATTCCTCCTCTATGAGTAAAATAACGAAATTTCATTCCCAGAGAATTCAAGCATTTTAAGACTATCAATGCAATGTAAAACCTTTACGGGCATCAATAACAGCTAAACATCTTCTTTGCATACTACACACGAGGTTGTTGACAATTTCCTGAGGAATTTGGTGTCATAAACGTGACAGAAGCTCTCTCACATCATTTAAAGCTTCTGGGGTAGTTTGATGATTATCTAATCTTCTTTGGAGCATATCCCATGAATGCTCTATGCAATTCAAATCTGGTGAGTGCGGAGGTATTGGTAAATGTGGAATACCAAGCCCCTCCCGCGCATTCCCAACTATGGCTGCACGGTGCGGTCTAGCGTTATCCTCTAGAAATTGAAAAGTTTCACCAACATTGTTAATGACATGCTCCCTATAGTGTGGGGCGCTCATATTTCCAGGCCAAATGTGTAGATCGGTGCGCCCGTTGAAACATATCCCGGCCCATACCATAACACTACCCCCTCGGAATGGATGGACTTCTTAGACATAGGGTATGCGTGGAATCATCCATACCCTTATTCTTCGAGGAATTGAAAATCGTCCATATCTGGATTCATCAATGAAAAGGACACTATGCCATTGATAGTTCCAATTGATATGTTGCCTTGCCCATTCCAGTCTTTGACGCTTATGGTCACGTGTTAATTGAACTCCTCTTAATGGACGTCTAGAACCTAGATTCAGCTCTTTCAAACGCCGGCTGATGGTTTCGATGGAAACTTGGAACCCATCTGCAGTTTGGAGGGTATTCCGTAGCATTCTACACGTAGATGTAGGCTTTCTTCTCTCCGAAACGGTGATGAAACGATCCTGAGCAGGTGTTGATTTTCGTCGCCCACCAAGCCTTGATCTTTCCAACACGGAACCTGTCTCCCTGAACCTATTCCAAAGTCGAGATATCATACTTTGGCTGACTTGGAGCCATGCGGCTACAACAACATGAGCTTGTCCACCCTGTAGCATTCCAATAGTTCTATGAGATATTAATTTACGTCTTGGCATTTCAAGAAAACTCGTTTTGAATCGAAGCCGTTAATAAACTGCCTCCATGTCAAAATAAGAACATTAATGGAGCATATGCGGAGGACCAAATTTCAGAAAAAAAGGGACCAGATTGACGAAATGTCTCATACTGATTTTTATTGGATCGATTCAAGTTGTTTTTGAGGTTTGAATGATTTAACAGCGATTTTCCCGAAGATTACATACTTTTCAAAACGATTGAATACGATATCTCTAACTTTTGTGGAACAGTATATTTAAGGGTCCCTTAATTAAGTTTCTGTTGAGTGACAATCGTGCAACTGTCAATGAATTTAAGCGACTCTTAACTTCAAGGGATGTTTAGTCAAGTAATCATTTCAAGGGAAATTCGTACAAATGGCCCTTACTGACAAAATCTGATTTCATTTCTCCAGTCTCTGGATGGAAGATCTGTGGAACTATGAATTATAATAATAATAATAATAATTTTATTCCACCATTGAAGATGGTATTCATTTCGATGATAACTATTTTGAATTTATCTAAGTTTCAAAAATTTATAGGTAAAAATGTATCGTTTTCCCATTAGTTCTTTTTCTTGAAAATATATTTAGCAAAACCATAAAAAGTTTCTTTGTCCCAATGTTGTTTTCTTATTCATTCTGAATAGACAAATCGCATCGTACTTAGTGTAAGATAAGAGGAGCTAGGAAGAGTTTTTGTCCTCAAAGAGGATTCCGATCAGGACATCTGAGGTGCATCTAGGTGTTCACTCCTGATAAATTTATATCATTTCAATTCGTTCGAGAAACAAGCGATCCCGACTACGATAGTGAAAAATAGGGGTAACCATTGCACGAGCTCACTACAAGAACTCCGCTTTGTCTTTGCCAGATCCACCTCGTTAATCAAGGCCCCTTTGGGCAGACTCGTGCAACGTATTTTCTCTCTTTCCAATCCTTTGAAATCGCGGGACACTTTCTTGGATTCTGCAGACGCTGGCGGCAAGGATTGATTGTCGTTTGAATGCCGCATCTGCAACGAATTAATGGGGGGAGTCGTTCCACTTTCAAGTTTTCTGCCATAAAACTCGAGATTTATCATTCATCATTCTCCTTCCGTTTACCCAGTACGTCGCTGGATATTGAAGAGCTGCGACTCGATTTATCATAATTTGGGGAGTTTCGACTAATTTGCTCCAAGAGTAAGTGCTTCTGGATGAGTAAGCGGTATAAAATGAAGCCCGACTTTCTACTTTTGCGAATTTTCGATTTCTATATGACTAGTAGGTATACAACTTTGCTTCCGCCGTTTCTTCCCGAAATTCTAGGCTTTATTGTAAAAAAACCATCGCTGGCCAACACTTTCTCCCATCTGTCGGGCAGCATACTGGTAATCTTTTGAATCGATATACGAATCGATCCAATTTTTTACTTCTTCATAAGACCAGAAGTCATAATCCGAGGGAGCAACGTCTGGAGAATACGGCGGGAGAAGTAGGACCTTCCATTTCAAAGTTTCCAAACCTCGAAACCTCCCGCCAATGACGAAAATTCGGCTCGTAAACTGACATGATTAATAGAGAAACACTTTTTGATGCAGACACAGATCTACTAATATTTCGATGGCGTTATGTTAACAAATACCTAAGCTTATTGTAGATTCAGTTATTTCAAGTACCACTTACCGCTACATCCAGCTATTGCAAAACGGCGGAAGCAAAGTTGTACACCCAATATTTTATGAAAATCGACTTTTTTTATGGTAAATTTTCATTTATTGCTTAAATCATTATTTGGATATACAAAAATAAAATGCAACCCTGTTTGGCGTTGTCATCGCATCAGGCATGACAAAAATTTTGATCAATCATAGAAATGGACCTCAGCAAAAAAAATAAAAACCTACTGAAACCAATCATAGTTAAAATTTGAAATATTTGCAAAACAGTTTTCAAGTATGGATGATAGCAAAAACCACTATGATAACTATTGCTTTTTGTGACTTTTCGTGACTTCTGATGAACTGAACCTAAGTTATAGGTTATATTCATTTGATATTTTAGATTCTTCAGGTAAAAAGAAATTGTAGTAGCAGAATTTATTTATGATACAAGTGCAGAAGGCATTGATATTCTTAGACGAGTTGAAAAACGAGCCACGAAGTGGTGAGTTTCAGAATGAAAGAGTGCCAGAATAAGAATATATATAATATATAATATATAATATATAATACATTATATTCCCTAATTCATTGGAATTTCATCGAAATCCATGAAATATTTCATAAATATCGTTTAGTGAATCTCAGAAATGCATTCAGCCAAAGTAATCAACTTTTGTTATTTCTCTGATATGAATTATTTTGAATGCTTATTTCACGAAGAAATGATCAGCATGCAACTCAATCTCAAGAGTTAGGTACTTTGAAATTCTGGTATAATATGAATTAAATTCACAACATCAATGAAAACCAGCAAATAACATTTTTCATGGGTCTTCAGCAGCCTTTCAAAAAATCTTGATGGGAAAAATAAGTAAAGACAAAATAATTTTTTTTTACCTTAGAAATCCGTTAAAATATATGTAAAAGTCAGGGACGCACCTTGTATTGCTCCTATGTATATATACCGGCTGAGGAGAGATAAAAATATGTCATTCATCAACATTTGACTAGAAACTTGACAAGGAGAACTTACAGTAGAGGCCTCCTGTCTTTGCAGGCCCCATATCCAGACAACTGTTTACCATTTTTTTTTGTTCCAGATCCCCAAGCATCAATCACCAAAAAGAATGAAGTTGAAATATAATCATTTGAACACTCTAGGCTCTTTCTTTCTTTGAAGGTGTTTGTGCCAGCAAGATTAACAGCACTCAGTGACTCAGTTGAAAAAAACATCTTCAATATTTCGATTTTGTTTTTACCAAATTTCTGTAAGAAATGTACATGAATGTTTTTATTATTCTTCACAGAGACTTACCATTTGTTGTCTAACAAAGGAAGCATATACAGGGTGGACCATCCATAACTTTCCACCCGGATTTTGAGCTTTTGGATGGAATAATGAAAAAACGCTCGGACAGGTCAAATTTTCTTGATAGGGGGACAAATAAGGGTGTTCAAAAGAGTTTAATATCACTACCCCTCTAGCTGTAACACCTAACAACTCTCATTTTTGAATAGGGAAAAGAGAGCAGCACATTGTTGGAAAGACAATTCAATTTCCTGCATGGGTAATTTTTTTTTCATCGCTTTATCATTTTACAGAGTGACTCAGCATTCCATCAAAAACTCTCACACGCCGAATTTGGATCTTTGGAAAAAACGCTCAGACGGGTCAAAAGAAGCAATTAGCAATAGAGATAATAGGTCGAGTAGCTTTGTTGAAAAGGTAATTCAATTACCTGCATGAGAATATTATTTTCTCTTCTTCGATCGCTCAACTATTAAACAGTGTGGGAGGGGTAGTCATATCGAATGCATTTTTAGATCCGTCCGAGCGTTTTTTCCATCTCAAAGATCCAAATTCGGCGTGTGAAAGATATTGATGGAATACTGAGTCACTTTGTATAATGATAAATCGATGAAAAATAAAATACAACCATGCAGGAAATTGAATTGCCTTTCCAACAAGGTGCGGCTCGACCCCTTTTCCCTATTCAAAAATGAGAGCTGTTAAGGGTTACAGCTAGAGGGGTAGTGATCAAACTCATTTGAATACCCTCATTTGTCCCCCCCCTTCAAAAAAATTTGACCTGTCCGAGCAGTTTTTTGTTATTCCATCCCAAAGCTCAAAATAAGGGGTAGAAAATTATGGATGGCCCAACCTGTATATTATTATTGGTCGAGAATACATTGCCACACATCAAATATAGGATTTTTTTATCAGTCTTAGATTCTCTCGATAATGGGCCAAATTAACAGAATATATTGACGGACGTATCGTTTGTTTCGAATGAGAAGGTCCTAATCTCATGAAAAAACCAGGCTGGCCTAAACAGTTGAATGTGATTTTCAAGCCTTAAATTCAATGAAAAAAAAACACCAAACTGAATTCTTCTTTGTCTGTTGGGTATGGATTTCCTGGGATAATTTCCAGTTTGGTATAGAAATTGAATATTTGCGACATTGCGTTGGTGGCTCGTCACATGATCATTAATCATTATAATTGACATGAAGCGTCGTATAGCGTGGTATCTATAGCTTCGCTTCGTCATCGTCTGATATTGCTCCGAACACAATATTTACCGAATAGCTCCATTAGTTTCCGAAACTTGAAGACCTTAGCCCGGATATTAAGCAAGACAGCATGTAGGAAACGGTAATTAAATACTAGCCTCAATTTTGTACATAGATCTATTCCTTGTACGACTGTGATGCACAAAGAAAATCGGAAAATGAGAGTTTTTTGTGATAATATTTTTATAATACGTCATCCTTGTTTGGAACTATGGTTGAAAATTAATTTATTGATTAATTTATCGAGGGATTTGACAAAACTTGGAAAAAGAATATTTGAGCCCGAACGGAAGAAATCTAGCTCATTCTGTCGCATAAATCCCATCTCTAAAGAAGACTCTCTTCAATTCAATTTAGCTGCAGTTTTGGCAAAGTCGCCGTGAGGATAAAATGAATTCATGGATCGGAAAATCTGGCCTCTTCCTTGAAACCGATTCAGGAATTTTCTTTCCAAGAAAGATGCAGTAAGCTCAGGTATATTCAGGCGAAGTTTGCTATTGGCATTTCATTCCTGTATGTCGTAGCAGCTGCTGACATCGACCTCATAGACATTTTATTATGGAAATGTCTGCCGATTCTGCGATATTGAATTCATCCTCTTTCCGAAAATACTACTATGTTCGTGACACCTGACATCAGGGATGAAGAAAAATAATAATACAATGCAGAGGAATGCTGGAACAAGTTTGAATTATGCTGTGTTCTATTTGTGTATGGGATGATAAACGACTAGAAAAACACAATTGTAATGGAATATTTGATAAGGGCAAATTTCATACATACTACCTTCCATCCAGGTTCTCAATTCTTCATATTTCTGGAAGGGTGATAGATCACGTCAAAATATTGTCGTTGAGTGGTGTCAACCTCATGAGATTGTTATTTATTGTGTAACTGTTCACTGTACAGGGTGGTCAAAAAGTAATCATGTCATGTTCTCTTGCTTCGAAAAACATAAATTGCTGAAAACCGCAAGTAGCTAAGTTTTCTAGTTTCCATGCTACAGGGTGATTTTGAAATTACGCCAATTATTATAATAATTGGTTATAACTTCTGCAGTATTGCCGCTACGCTCTCGAAATGAAAACATCTTTAGGGCAGTTTTTTCAGTACTTTCTACCAGTGCTATCGAAATTTCAGTGCCTCTTCAAATTTAAGAGAAATTAAAAAAATAATTTTTTTCAAATGGAAACCATAGTGATTTTCAATAGACTTTTCTTAGACAATTTGAAATATATATATATATATATATATATATATATATTCTGGGGTTAAATATCGAAAATTCCGAAAAAACAGTTTTCGATTGACAAAATCAAAGGGGGTTTTGATTTTGATTCATTTTTTTTCACCTGAGGAAGTCATACAACTTGAGCCTGCTTAAATTATGTTGACCGAAAAGTGTTTTTTCAGAATTTTCATATTTAAGCTCGGAAGTATGTCATGACATATATTTTTGAAATTGTCTAAGAAAAGTCTATTGAAAATCATCATAGCACACTACGGTTTCTATTTGAAAAAAATTTTTTTTATTTCTCTAAAATTTGAAGAGGCACTGAAATTTCGATAGCACTGGTAAAAAGTACTGAAAAACTACGCCAAAGATGTTTTTATTTCGAGAGCGTAGCCGCAATACTGCGGAAGTTATAACAAATTATAATAATTGGCCAAATTTCAAAATAACCCTGTAGTATGGAAACTACACACCTTAGCGACTTGCGGTTTTCAGCAATTCATGTTTCTCGAAAAAAGAGAACATGACATGTATATAACTTTTTTTCTTTCTCGCTCAATGTAGGAGATGTAGTACTAAAACATCGAAATCTGACCACCCTATATTTAATCCTTTTGTATTCCCCTCTTAAAATTTATATTTGCAGAACTCATTGGTGCCTTATTGAAAGATAAGTTTTCCCTAAATTTATAATTGTATATTTCAAAACAAGTTGCAGAAAGGGTTCCTAATCGAACGAATGAGAGTTGGAATTGCCTTCTGCAAAGAGTATAAGTCGCTATTTTCTCTATTTCAGTTTTGTGAAATACTCTCTAAATCCAATGAAAATTTCAGATTAATCATTCCAGTGACCTTCGTATTGTATACTGGCAATTGGTGTGACTGCTACGAAAATTGACACATTACGAAATTTGAATTGACGTGTGTTGAAAATTTATAGGATCAGAACTAAGAGTTGACAACCACAAAACGAAAAATATAACGAGAACAACGCTGGAAAGAGTTCATTATAGCGGTACCTTTAGTACTGTTATGAACTCATTTACGTTACTGAAATAGAGAAAAACTTCTTGTCGTTTCTCTAAATGAAAACGTTTAGTCGATTAAAAATCATGTTATAATAATTGCACCATTCAGGTAGGTATTTGGAGATAGCTATAACTCATGAAGAAGCTCTCTGTATTTATAAATGAGTTCAATTAATACAGCTGAAAATTTTGAGATCTTATCTTATCAATAGTGAGCACATTCTTCTTCTTGTTTTTTTAAATTGACCTTTTTTTCTAACTCTTGGTGTACCTCAAGAGATAATACTTGCAACAGAATTATTCAATTCTAATCTAAATTCAGCCATTATTCAGTTTTACATGAAAAAACTGTTCATCGATCTTAATTAATCTTCAGTAGTGACATACCTATGTAAACACAACTTGAAAAAACTGTTCGGTAAGAAATTATTATGTGAAAGATTTCGTTCTGGGAATGAAGAAGTTTGGTATGAGATCTGGGTATTCACTCTCATTAATAATCGTATTTTTAGAATTGTAAGAAAACTGATGAAGCCTTGGAATTCTTGGAATTTGTAATGAGGCACGAATTTTACTGATACTTACAACAATTAACTTTCACAACTACATCTTATCTATGCAGCTATAGTTTTTCTGGTACATTTTGTCAAACGAACATTTGTTAAAAAGTTATTATTTATTGTTAATGTTTACAGCTCCTTATGAAAGTTAAAAATTACTATATCTTTTTCTCCAGGCTGGATGGGAATGATTTCTCACCTAAAGAAGCTAGAATCTATTGTTGGAATATATGTACCAGTCAAAAACGAAACCTGTATATGCACAGAAATATTCAACGAGGATCGTGCCATGCCAATGCCATGCCACTGGTTTGATGTACGAAGCTCTAATGAGACTCAGATATTCTGTAGGCGGGCATTTAAATTCGTTTGCTCACCTCATATTCAAATCCATAAATCTTGCACAATCTGAAATGCTCCCGAAACTACTAGCAAGAAATTGGATTCACATTCACTTAATTCCCATTCCCTCCATAAAAGGAGGTGGATTCAAATGCCTTAAATGGGGTGAGAGAAGGTTAATCTTTCAGAAGGCGCTCAGCTTTTCTCGGGAGTGACATGAAATTTAATGGGCGACCAGAAATTTATGTGCTGCGGGTGATGTGAAATGAGCCTGGCAGCACGTATTGAGCAGGTTGAAAGGTAGGGGTTTATAAATCAGGACAAAACAAGGTTTGAATGTTGAGAACAAAAACGCTCTGGCTCAGATGGAAAGCCTTGGATCATCAGGAAGGGGTGGATGGTATGATGGTCAATTGAAAAAGCAACAATACATGTTCACCTTGAAACAACAGTTCATTCCCAAATACACGAAAATGTCAGACATGTTAATATCAGAATACGCCAGTAGATATTTTAATTTTTATGTTGTTGTGTAAAAGTGTGAAAGTTGATGTACTGATACTATTTGTAAGAATCTCAATGTTTCAGAAAAACCACTATTTTCACTATTATCACTATTGATGATAGATCTTCAAACAATCCATTCTTTGCAGAGAAGGAGTTGATTTTTTCTAATAGTAATGCAAAAGCCTGCAAACGTATAGCACGATTTATTGCGTGTTTTTACATAAAGTCGAAAATGATGGGATGACTTTTTTTCACTTTCTCGTTTTTCGAGTTCGAGAACTTTTCGAAATAATAAAAATAAAAGCATAAACGAAGCATTATTCCGCCCCTAATTTTGGGAAATAAAAAACAAAAAAGTTGGCAAATTTTTTTTTATTTTCTAAGAATTAGGATTTTTCACACACAGGATTTTTTCTTTATTTCAGTATCGTAATGAGTTCATTGCAGTACTAGAAGCAGTGCTATGATGAACTCAGTACAGCATTGTTTTTACTTATATTTTTTCGTTTTGTGGATGTCAATATTGACCTCTGATCCTATCAATTTTCAAATCAAATTGATATAAATTCCGTAATCTGTCAAATTTCATGCCAAGACACAATACGAAAGTCACTAGAATGTAGAAACTGAATTTTGATTCGAATTTCGAGAGTATTTCACTGAAATAGAGAAAATATCGTCTAATACTCGTTGCAGAAAGCAATTCCAGCACTCATGTGTTCGAAAACTAGCTCCTTTGTCGCTCGTTTTCGAATTTTGCATTCATGTTGGAATAGTTGCCCATTCTGCATCTTGTTTTAGAATATAGGTACTATTCAATTTGATGAATGACAACTAAAACTACAGTTTTTCCAATTTTTTCTGAGAATTTCAAAAGCTCTAGAAAGTCTTGATGAGTTCGAAATTGTCTTCTGTCTTGACTTTCTGTACTGTTTCACTTTTTTTCATTAATGCCATTCCCCTCGGCTGTAGAAGAACTTTTTCTGCCTCGATGACGTTTCAGTAGTGTTATATCACCTCCCCCATTAACTGAAAGATTAGCTGATGAAAACTGAGGCCTGTATATAATTTATAACATAATAAATTCATTATCGTGAAAAATAGACGATCAAATAAACCAAATTATGTACTTTAAGCCATTGAATCATTGACGAACCATATACTAATTAGAGTATTTGAACAAGAAGTAACAAATACATAATCATCCACAGAATTTGTCAAAAATTACGTACGCCAAAAAAACTCTATCCGTTTATGATCCTGTAAAAATTCGTATTTTTCGTAGAAGTATAACTCCGAGTCTCCGAGAAGGTTATTTGAAATTTGAAGCGGTTTCAAAAATTACATTCCTGTTCCTAGAGGAATGTCCCACCAAACTTGATGAGAACTTTCACAAATTGGACGTGATGCTGTTGTCGTTGGAAATGAGATTTTCATCCCAATGTTCGAGACAACTGAAGTGCAACAATACACCCTCTTGATTATAATCTACTGAACTAACCGTCTCAGTTTCTTGTCTCGACTCCGCTTGGGACAATCAAGTTATCTGGGCGATGAAAATGTCATGCAGTTTCGTTCGAATATGAACATGCTACGTTTATTGAATCAGCTAAGTTTCATCTATGGGGAGGAAGCATCTATCAAAAGGGGCTTTTCAGACGTTCTGGCAACTGTGAAAGCGTTATATTATTCGCATTTCCAACACTTCAGCATGAAACTCTAGCAGAGTGGTCTTCATAGTTTTCAGAATGGAATTATGGAGAAATGAAAAAAATTCTTCATTTATCTTTTTATTTAGTAAAATGAAAAGTTAGTTAAGATTTGAAATTATCTAATTCACTTTCTGACAAAGAAAACTATTGCGAACATTTATTCTTGGACCTTCTAAAAATGTTCAAGTTTTTTCCCAATATTCATATAAAGAATTAATATTACATGGCGACTAGAAGCTGTATTGAATGATGAAATGAAAGATGAAAAACTGAATGATAAATGTTTCATCCTATTTCCTGATCCTGATTATTCATTAATGTATTCTCTCGCATATAATATATGTAGTGTTAACATAAAACATCTGTTTTTTTTTCAACACCAGCCCAGACCAGATAATAGAAATTACTTCGCATCATAAATATCATAATTTTAATTTTACGATTGCGAAGGAATGAGATTTATTACTGACATTTTCAGATGAAAAAATACTTCCAAGCTTTTTTTTTGCGGATATCGTTAGAAGTAGATGGCACCAAAGCATCCAAAAATGCTTTGTTTTGCTTTGTAGGCTCAAATTTTTTTTATCACAGCAGTGTCAATGCGAAAGTTATTCATCTCGAAAAAACCTACAAAATTCATCTGAAAGTTTTCTTGAACGATAAACTGTTCATCAGTTATAGCGAGTACAATTTTGACTTATGAACTTTGAGTTGCGTATGATAACATCAAGTTCCTCCTTATACAAAATGTTTAAAATAGTGGCAATAAGGAAAATAATCCATTATAATACGATTATGAATAAAAATAAAAAATTGAAAATATTCTATGAATACTTATTTCATTGGTCAGAAGAGATATATGTAGAAACAAGTTATACATTAACATTTCTCATGAAAAAAATTACAACTTCTGAGAATATTCCTCGTTATATAAGGAAAACTGTTGAAAAAATCTATGAAAGTCGATGCTTTCACGAAAATCTTTATTTGAAATTAACAGAATTTAATTATTTAAAATATTTCCTTTTTTGTGATCTGCTTGTAGCGCTTATCACTATTATGTGGATATCACTATACTGAAACTGTCATCACTAATTAATTCGGACTTAATTAAGAAAAACTTCAATTATTGAATGAGTTTCAAACTAATTCAATGATTAACTGCGATAAGTTGAAAGAAATTTGTACCTGAAAAATTATTCACCCACTTGTTTTCACTTCGTGATAAAGAATATGTGATGAGTTTAACTCTGGTCGTATAAAGTAATTTTTATCTCCACATATTCTAGAGTTGTTCGACGGAAATGAAGTTCATTGCATGATGCTCGGTGAATGGCTCAAATGAAGGCTCTAACGTTTTTTATGTTAGCCTCTGAATACGCCCTTTGTCGTCCATAAATAACTGCCACTATTTATTTCCGCCCTCCGTGAAAAATCTATATTTCATGAGACGCATCCCCTGAAAAAGAATTCTCTGCCTTCAGTATCAGGCTGGCTTTAACATCCTTATTTTGATGGAACCTAACGTGGATAATATTTTTCACACATCGCGACTTCAGTAAGGGTTTGGAAACTAGCCAAACAACGCTGGAACTGGAGAGAAATATTTCCGCCATGTTTCCCAGTTCGACTAGGTTACCATCGCATGTATCCAGGGTCATTATGCATGAAATTCTGGCTTTATTAGGTCGTGAGTTGTGAGCGACGAGTTTCTGATTATATTGATCATATTTGAACGATGGCCCATTAGGAATTATCTTGAAAAAATGCGGTATTTCCTACAATTACTAAGCATTTTGAGGATGTTGAGCAGTTGTTTTCACACAACTACCTTCTTGAGAAAAATAATTAAAAGAAAGAAATGAATTTTTATCCTGATCCAATAAGTAGTCAAACATAATTCGACAAGAGCACAAGTTGAGATGCTTGGCTTGAATAGCCTCACCTGACGTCTAGTTACCATATTATAATTTTCTACATACTACTGCAAGTTGTGAAGAGTTTTATCATTTTTGGATCAATTATTGTACGATTGGTGATAATGATCCCAATTTTGAAAATTACAGCTAAATGCAATTCGATATAAATGTTCTCATTCTGTTCTGATTCATTATAAGAGTTTTATTTTGATGTTTCTGTTATATTGTGCGAGTTTGTGTTCATGATATACTATTCTAAGAATTAATCCATGTTAATCATACGATAAATAAGTAAATATTTTTATTTGAAATATCTCCACCATCACCGTCATTTCAAATGCCAGACAATTTTACATAAGGATGTTTTTGTTATTGAACAAGGAATATGTGCTCACCTCGTTGATTTTTCAAATTTAGATCGTAAGTCGATATCTTATACAATTAGCCACAATTATCTAGAATTAGTTAAAATATTCTAAAATACGACGTAAAATATAATTTGTGGTTATGTGTTATATATGTATATATTAAGTCGTATTTTAGAAAATTTTAACTAAGTCTAGATAATTGTGCAAGTACAGAAGGCATTGATATTTTTGCACGAGTTCAAATGTTTTTCGAATGAATGAGTGTTAGAATGATCTTCTGTATGAGTATCATATATTATTTTCACTAATTCGTTGAATTATTATCGAAATTATTGAAATATTTCCATGAATATAGTGCTTTTTGCATTCAAAATATTGATTGGCAGAACTGTTTCCTCTCTCATAAATTTGACAGATGATAAATAAATCCGTGGCAGAAGGCCAACATGTCATCAATGAATATTACTGAACACTGCTAAATAAAATATTTCAACATCTTCTACGGATTCTCCGATGATGTGATAGAATGAACGGATTTGACAGAATTAGAGAAATGTCTTTTTCACTGTGATAAAAGGTTATGTTTTGATATAGAACAATTATTACTATATTCTAATGATCTCATGAAATTTATCTGTATGAAATCTTCAAATTGAGATCATTCTTCCAAAATATCTTTTACTGAACAATCGCATTCCTCTGAAAAATGGAAGTATTGTCAAGCTAAATAATTTCAAACTGATTTGCCTCGAAAAAATAATGAATGAGCATGACGTTTTCCAGTAGATAAGTTTTCAGACAGATTATTTCAGCTCACCTATACTACTATAATAAGGGTAATTTATATTCTGCATCATCCGAATGAAATATTTTTGATATCGAAACATGGTAACAAGTTCTAGAAGAGAACTATTTAATGTTGAAGCAATGAATTGAAAATTTCTAGTTTGATGACTTAACTTCAGTCATTCCGAACGTTTTCTGAACATGAAAATTCGATTAATTTACTTTCCAGAAAAATTCAGGCTACAATCTTGATTAGTTTGGTGGGGCGAGTTTCAGATCAGATTGAAAATATCTCTGCCTAATCGAAAGATGAAATGAAGATGAGAATTATCGAACAATAATTAATCAACTAGTTTATTAACGTGTGAACGGAGCGAGCGTATTAAAAGTCAAGATCATTAATCGCTAGATAATTAATAAACGAAGGGATTACAAAATTTCTCCGTATGTCGAAAATAATCACATAAAGAAATTTAACATAAGAAGTACTTCATTCTTCAAACCAGAATTCATGAATTTAATATAACCAAATTGAAAGGGACAATCGACGTATCTCACCTAAATATTTTTACTCGGTTCAGAAATGAAATTATTCGTGAGATTTCTGATTTTTCCATGTTCGGTTGCTCAATACAATAATTACGCATTAAAATGCGAAATCAAGCATTAATAGGGGCCATTGATGGAACATTTCTTGTGCGTTAAACTTGACTATTGAAGTGGGGAAAGTTCCAGTTGCATTCATATTAAATCGCACCAAGTCAGGTGAGGAGAGTCTTTTGAATTTCACATACCTACATTTGAAAAGAAACATAAATAATAAATAAATAAAATCTTCCACAGATTCTTCACGTTTACCAATATCACTTTATTGAAATCTTTCAATTTTTTTCAAGAGATTTCTCTGATTTTGGTTTTGATATCATTTTTATTCTACGAGAACATAACTTCGAATTTCAAAACGAACATTTATTTTCTATTTTTTCTTTGTTGTACTAATGTGTAGATTCAAATGTATCTTATCATAAAGGTAAATTCTCAAATGATGAGTTCAGTTAATATAGACAAATACTATGACTTGGGGGATAAACACATACAAGATTTAGCGAGGTGCTACAGTTACGTTTGTTTCACTCGCGCTAGAACAGGGAAGGTTTCGAGTTAACCAATGGCGTAGCGCTCAGAGATAATTTCTTCATGAAAACTTCTGAAGCAAATAGTTATAGCCTACTGAGTAATATTTTACTTGTGGCGATATCTAGTAGCGTAAAAAAGGAAGTTCCACATCTCCAATCACATGCTGAAAAGAACTGCGTACATCCTCTTTTACTCCATGAGATTTTCTTTGGAATTTGCCGGAAATCGAATCTCGAAATTGCAACCTTGACACAGTAACTCTCTCAGGAGATATATTGACTCTCATCAACCTAATCACCTTGTCCTACCTCCCAACGACCAATTTTCCATTCAATTGCTAATATTGAATGACCACTTTATGCCGAACATGTTCAAAAACGCTCACGCGAGGTCCTGCTTCGCTTTCATTATGCTCCACGGCCGTGGAAAACTAAAAATGGAAAACATTTACCCAACGAGCCATTCAGCTGCCTCAACCCGGCTGCTTCCCCGGTCCTGCACCGTTCGTGCAGGAAATTGTCGGCTTTTTTCAGGATCAGTCGAGTGTCCCATCCGTGAATAACCTAATCGGGACCTCGATTGTCTCGAACATGTTGCAGTAGGGACTCAATTGGGGGAAAATCGCCGAGCAATAGATTGGTACATAATTTCAGACGTCGTTCGGCATTCGATTTGTCCACCAACGCTCACGTTTGATGGGCGATTTCTTTCAATAGAAACCATTCTGAGAGATTTTCTTGAGAAATAACACCACATAGTAGTCAGAGGTCTATTTACCTTCTATCTACCTTTTTGCACTTGTGTTTCTGAGAAGAACAGCGTTATTCTGTCAATTTTGTCTTTGGTACAGAATATATCATGCACATAAAGATTCGGAGCTTTAAAACATGAATTAGGTACAATATTATTGAGGTATCTTGTATCATATTCAAACCAATTTCCACGTATACAGGGTGTTTCAAAAAAGGTGACCCCCTCTCTATAAGAGAGATAAAATTGAAGAATAGTAGTAGTTTCATGAAGCCATTTCATTGGTTGACTGGCTACAGATGATACCTAACCTAGCATTTTGGCGATTTCGGTTGAATAACCATTTTTCGAATCGATGGATGAAGCTCCGATTCATTGGCCTCTCCTCGGTCATGCGATTTCAATCCCTTGTCTTACACTGTTTGGTCGTACCTTGAAATAGTATATTCTAAAACAAGTTGCAGAATATGCTCCTAATCCAACACGAATGCGAAATTCGAAAAGGAGTGAAGGAGGAGAGAATTTTCGAAAGCACGAGTGTTGGAATTGCCTTCTCCATTTAGTATTACAAGATATTTTCTCTATTCCAGTGAAGTTTTGTGAAATATATTCGAAGTTCAAATAAAAATTCAGATTAGTGTATTTCGTATTGTATCTTATCAGTTGGTGTGACTTGCGATATTTGACAGATTACAGATTTTGAATTGATTTGATTTGAAAATTGAAAGGATCGGAGGTCAGTAATGACAACCAAAAAACGTAAAATATAACTGAAAACAATTCTGTAATGAATTCATTACAGAACTAATTCTCTTACTGTAATGGACTCATTACGATACTGAAATAGAGAATAGTATATTCTAAAACAAGTTGCAGAATGGCTCCTATTCCAACACGAATGCGAAATTCGAAAACGGGGCCTCGCTCGCAAAGACACGAGCAAATTTTAATATTTATTTAGATCAATGATTATTTATAAAGGTTTAAACATAAGGGTAAGTTCGAAAAAAGTTCGTGGGAGCGAGTTTTCGAAAGCATGAGTGTTGGAATTGTCTTCTGCCACGAGTTTTAGAAGATATTTTCTCTATTTCAGTTTTCTGAAATACCCTCGATTTTCGAATAAAAATTCAGATTAGTGACTTTTATATTGTATATTGGCAGTTGGTGTGACTTACGAAATTTGGCAGATTACGGAATTTGAATTGATTTGATTTGAAAATTGATAGGATCGAAGGTCAGTACTGACAATCAAAAATGACAACCAATGCTGTGATGAATTCATTACAGCACTACTTTTAGTACTGTAATGAACTCATTACGATACAGAAATAGAGAAAATAAATTTACGCAACAGGGGTATATTCACCTCAAGAATTGAAGGACAGAATTCAACGTCATTTCAATGACCTCACAGCTGACTCCCAAGCGTTGAGAAGATTAATGGATTTTTGGAAAGAAGGATAGATTTGTGTATTTGTGAAAACGCGGGACTTTTTGAACACCTACACTAATCGAAATTTTTGTTTTGTTTTTAGCTTTTTTTTTTATTTTTTTGTGATTTTTTGCTCAATCAATACATTCATCAATACTTTGTACCAGCATCGATTATTAGTTCATAATTTTCAAATTGAAATATTCCGAAAACGGTCCATAGTATGTTTCATCAGGAATACTTTGTTGATGAAAAATTGAATGGTCTTTAAGATCGTTCAAAATTTAGCATAATAAACCAAAAAAGTTATGTTCAAAACAACTTGGTACGAACCTTATAACTAGCGCTATTTATGAGAGTCAGACATTAAAACACATTCATTAGATATATCAGCTTCCGAAACATATTCGTATAAAATTTCATTATAATGTTGCCAGTAGTTTCGGCAAAATCGTAAAAAATGTGTATATTTTTTTTTCTCTTTTAACGCCCTGTATTTTGAATACGGATGGCGTTACGAAAATTTTTTTCTGAAAAAACCCTATTATTTTTCAGTTTTCTATCTATCCTAGAGGGGGTCACCTATTTTCGAAACACCCTGTATGTGCTCCTTCAGAACAGAAATAAAGGCCATATCATTTCATGATTCTACAAACTTATGAGCAGAATAAAGATTTCATAATTCTGGATTAGAAAACATTTTCAGCCTCTTGAAAATTGAATTGTGTTGCGGTTTTTGAAGGACCGTGGTAAGTTATTTCCGTGCTCTTCGTGACTGAAGAAGCCAAAGTCAACAGAATCGATAAAATACAAGATAAAAGAGAAAGTACTGTCTTTATAGGGCATAATACCTGCCGAAGGTCAACTTGGAAATTTGCCAAGCGTTCTTTCCTCCGGAAAATGCAGTTCATGGTTGTTGTTTATTGCAAAACGTATAAATTCCGTTGTTACCGAGAAGTGTCCTAACGTAATGCTTGGAATTTTATCTTCCGTAAAATGAAATTAGGCACGCGAGAGGATGAGGAGATTAAGGTTGGGAATAATTGCGTTCCTTAGTAACGATATTTCTGCCCGGTTGAGATTGGTTCTTTTCTCTTGAGACATATTATACCTTCTCCTTAGAGATTCACAAAATGCCTTTGTAGGATCTTGCCGAGTTTCGAGACATGAAGGAACGTTTTTTATTTTGAGGACACTGGAATTAGATAGACCTTTTTATGTGTGATTCACAACAATTTAAATATTATTTTTATTTGTTTCTCATTTGTGAACGTCAGTTTCCAAAAACACAATATTAATCAAGAAAGTTTATTTTATCGAGTCACTAACTTGTAAAGCTGACAGTTAACTTGCCAAATTTTTACAAGTTAGTAGTATTATTTACATTAGAAAATTTTGTTTTATCGTCATATTTGTTGAAAATAATTGTACAATTGTCATTTCCAGTAACACAGATTTTTGATGATGAAAGAGTTGATACTGATGATGATGAACCATCTGTTGACTCAGAAACTGCTAAACTCGAGGACTGCAGAACATTTGAACTCTTCTTACTACCAAATAATTTGATAGACATTTCGATTTTTTTGTTGACCGAATTATCGACATAACTCATCGCAATTTCGGTACTCTCCCACCCTCCTGCACTCTTTAGTGCTAAAATATCTCCACCCGAATCCGCAACCATAGTGGCTCCAGTTCTGCGAAAAGAGTGGCCGGTGTATAAATCTGGGACTTTTAAACCTTAATATTTCGCTATTTGCTTTGGAACACCACCAATAGAGTGCTGGCCAGCATTAAGGGAAATGCACTTTCCATGTCGGTATGTCAAAAAAAATCTTAGGCTTTCTGTTCCAGGAGGCCAAAGATTTACATATTTTCTGTATAACATATAAGGCTTGAAGCTGCAGCCATCATCGGTTATGGTGAATCTTCTTGTTGTTAAATTTTTTGTTTGCCGTAATGTCACAATAACGTATTTTTCCATATCTTCTATCGCATTCATATTTGAGGAGAGAATTTCGTCACATCGACAACATCCGATAATCCCAAATATTGTTACAATTTTCGTCAGCAACCACTGTTCATCAGGAGCATGTAGAAGAAATAGGATCAGCCTCTTCTTTACTTAATACCTTGGCCTTTTTTGGCGTATAACGCTCCTTTCTTCGTTCCAGAAACGCTATTACCTTTTGAAATCTGCAAATGACAACTAAACGTCATATTTTTCGATAAATTTTTTAAGGAAAACAAACAGGGGCATTTTCTTTCATTTCTAAGCAGCTTTTCAGCATAGACCATTTTGCCCATAAAGTATTAGGGCTGAATCTAGCTGATATTTGATTCAAGTAGACCAACAAAACATCTTCAGTTACCCCAATCGCACTATTTTTGTTTTGCCACTTTTTGAAGTCGTCGTATTCTCGCTCGTACCTTGAAGCTGATTTTACAGGTAATAAACTTGATGCTGAACTGCTGGCTGCCTCAATAATTTCTTTTGGTACATTCATTTTCGCTTTCGCCAAAACAAATGTAAAAAAATTAACAGACATGTTCATAGCAACGCTTCCACAGCTTACGACATTTGCGACAAATTATTGAGATTTTTTTGGAATTTCTGTAATCTTTTTACAAATGAGGAACAAATAAAATATAAAACAATACACGCAAGGTAACGGGTTTAACTGACTCAAGGAGGAGAGTTTAACTCCTCCATTCGCCAATAAAAACCCTCTTACCTTGCTAGTAATGTTGTATACTATTTTCTTCATCTGGTCATTCTTAACAATCTCAATATTTTTCAAATAAATTTCCATTTTTGTTCGGTAGGTGAAAGTTTGTTTTCAAATGATTGTACCTATATTCATTAAATTTTATGTTCTTGTTTCAGAGTAAATCTGCACCATTTATATCATTAGAAGGAGACCTGAGCGATGCCAAAAATTAAAACTTTCTTAATTTCACAACATATCTCACCTGTCATCTTCTCTCGCTTCCGCTTCTGCCCCCTATCAGATGAACATCCTCGCTGTAATCACGGGCATAATGTTCCTTGATAAATCAGTCCTTTCTCAGCGAACTTCTAGTACATCTAGGGTTCGATCCCAAGGGATAGCTCAATTAGCAAGCTATTACCACGAGATATCCTTGTTGCGCATCCTTTATTCATACGAATTTAGTCGTTGGACGAACGCTTCCAGAGTGATATTGCTTTAATGTGTAATCCCAGAGCTTCAGCTATCTCCTATCTGCTGTCGGGATTGAAAGAACCGTCAGTTCAACTGTTATCTCGGATTGTTATGAGTGCCTAGGGAAATTGAGTTTTGGTAATTTTCCTGTTGGAGCTTTCATTGGTGAGTGAACTCTTCAGTCTCTCGAATAATCCATTTTAATTCCAGTTTGTGTTTTGTTACAACATTTCATCTCTGATGAAAATATGTGATTGGCGGAGATAGATTAAAACTCAATTCATACCACCCTTCAAAAAATGAGTGGAGTGAACTAAATTACTAGATCAATAAACTGAAATTTCAATGAATAAAGTTTTGTCATTTTTTCGAAACTGTTGAATAATAATAATGATAAAAGTTATTGTGACATCACAAAGGCAATTTACATGGGTACTTTTACAGAAACCAAGATTTGAATTTAAGTATGAGTCAGAACTGAAAAAGTCAACTAAGAAATTTTCTAAAAATGAAGCAATCTTCTAAATTCGATGCAGAGCAGAAAATATTAAGTGCTCAACTTAGACTATTTCATATTTCAAATATTTCTGAAATTATAGGCTCCACATTGTTCTTTGTTATTTAGCGTATATTTCAATGACAATTATTTGAGTTGCAAGAGCTACTATTAGAATTTAATGGTTCATAAGAATCTGAATCCTTCCTTGAATGGGATATTGGCGGAAACATGAATCTCTTTAATTAAGTATCCAAAATTCAATGAAACATTAAATTTCAAAGAACGTTATTGTAACACAGCAGGGGTGTTTTGTTTGAAAACACGAAAAATCTACTTGTTTCTTGTTCTTTTTTAGTAGAGTAAGATGCTCCCTGAATGTGAGGTGGTAGATTTTAAAAATAAATAAGTAAATTTTTCAAGGCATGAAGTATTCTTTTCGAAAAATACAGAAATTGAGTGTTATGAGTTGGTTGGATCCAGAAATCATGGAATACAGCCCCTATTAGTCAGTTGAAAAATGATATCTCACCTTTTCTACATTTACATCGTGGTTGTTCGCATTTCCAAGAGATCCAAAGGAGAAATGAAATAGGATTAATGCACATTGTGAGAGGAAAAATCTTTCTATAGAGCAAATTTTCAATCTTGAGACGGTTTGCAGAAAATCTCGAAGTTATTCAAAGTTAATTAATTTCGGGCTCATTCACTTATTTTCTATACAAGTGCTACAAAAAAGATACTAATAAGAATGGAAAATCTAAAAGGAATAGAGTACTCGGATAAAGTTTTGGATTTGGAAAAACCGATAAAACATCCGTAATTTCAGAAAAATTATAAAGTGTGTAGACAACAAAACTCAATTTCACGAAGCACAAATTTTTTTCAATAATAGAACAACCGATAATCCGAATTTCGATTCATCCAGTTGAAATATTCGAAAATCATATACCTTGAGTAATTAGTTCTCGGATTATTACCGAAATTGTATTATAATTTCAATAATAACAGCGAGACCCTATCAAAAACCCATTATAAGCAATATCATTACTTTTCCAATCAATTTTCTCGCACTTATCCATCACACCACAATCTGGGCCTAGTCGATCCGATTGTCCATTATTCTGAAAACAAAAGGGCCAAATTATTAAATAAATATAGGCACGTTCACATTTTCATTAATCACAATCGACAGATGTATCTCTCGCTGATTCCGTGACGTATTTATAGATAACGTCACAAACAGCGAACAAAATGCATTTAAAGCTATTTTTAACAGATATTGTCAATTCATGGAACGTTCACCAATGCAAAATTCAGAACTTTGCATGTTTTAAGCACAATATAATTTGTGAATAGTCAGGATTATTCCAGAGTTCTCTAAAAGTATCAATATTTTAACTAATGTAGATTATATTCATAAATGAGTAATTCACAGGAACTGTTATTGAAATATTCTTTCTTTTCTTCTGGAGTTTGTTACTCATCAGATGCGTTGAAACTCTTCCTTCGCACCTGTGTGTCTTTTATTGAGCGAAGCTCTTCTTTAGCCAACAGAATGTATTTAGTTTGTGACCTGTCTCCTTCTAGACTACTGGATCGATCGCTATGAAATTTTTGATGCTTACAGAACTCCATTAGAGGATAGTTCAGATTCAATAAAACCGAAAATCGGACATACCATCGAGGAATAATCATGTATAATACCACTAGAGATAAAATTTTGCAGTCAAAATTTCTCGGCTGTATAATGAAAGTTTGTTGCTAGGCAATTTCGAGAATGACATTTTTATCAAAATTACCTACGAGCCGTCAGGCGGAATATCTCCACATTTATCTTGAAGGTTCATTTTCAGAATTTTCCAATCTATGTTTCGACACGTTTTGCAATATTTGACTCAAATAAGTGTTCAACATATACTCCCCGTCAATAAATTCCGGACAGGCAAAATTTTTGTCAAATTCAACACCCTGTATATCTTTTTTCGTGGATCTCTGATTTTGTTGAAATTTTTACAGGTAAAGTATGGGTCTTGTAATATTAACCTGAAATTTACTTTGCGAAAATACCTGTAGTTTATCCGGTATACAGGGTGAAACAAAAACTTGTTTAATACCCTTCATTTCTGAACACCCTGTGGTGAATTTGAGGCTGAAAATTTGATATCGTTAAGTTTCAATTTGAAGTGTGACCCTTTCTTAACAAAATGTTTTCTGATTTACGTCAGTATCTGCTTAAAAAAAAGATACACATTTTCAAAGAAAGTGTTGCATTTCTTCAATTTTTATAACAATTCAAAACATTACAATACCTTATCGAATAGGAAACTTAAACAAACATCTGAAAATTAATAGCGTGTATTCCACCTCGCCTTCTCATCACTTTTACTATAAGAATGGCATACTTTCAATGCAGTTCCGGATTTTTTTTTTTGGGTAATTTTTCCCCAACAATTTCTGTTAATGCAGGACAATGCTAGGCCTCACTTTGCACGGGTTGTAACACAATACTTAGAAGAGGCGAACATTCAACGATTGGTGTGGCTAGCCAGAATTCCGGATTTAAATCCAATTGAACATGTATGGGATATGCTAGGTAGACATGTTCGAAATCGGCAGCCCAACACCTTATCCGATTTACGAACAACCCTTCGGGAAAATATTCCCCCAGAAGCAATTCGGAAATGCATTGAAAGTATGCCACGTCGTATGCTAGAAGTGATGTGAAAGCGAGGTGGAAATACATGCTATTAATTCTCAAATGTTTTTTTATGTTTGCTAGTCGATAAGTTATTGTAATGTGTTAAAATTGTTATTAAAATTGAAAAAATGCAACACTTTCTGTGAAAATGTTTATCTTTTTTTTTAAAAGCAGATACTGACGGAAATCAAAAAACGTTTTGTTGAATGAGGGTCACAACTCAAATTAAAACTGAATGATATCAAATTTCCCGCCTCAAATTCACCCCAGGGTGTTCTGAAATGGAGAGCATTAAACACTGTTTTGTTTCACCCTGTATAACGGATAAACTACAGATATTTTCGCAAAGTAAATTTCAGGTTAATATTACAAGACCCAATACTATACCTGGTGAAAATTTCAACAAAATCGGAGAACCACGAAAAAAGATACAGGGTGTTGAATTTATTGACGGGGAGTGTAGATTAACTAAACGTTTTGTTTTCTCTCTGGTTTTCACATCACAAGCTCCCTATGGAATTCGAATTAATAATTCCATATTATCTCCTTATCCTACACAATTGCTAGAAGTTTCTTGTATATATGATTCTCTCGATTATCCTGGAAGAAATCTAATTGGTCTATAGCTTCCTACTCTTTCTAAAATTTTCATGAAAAATTTCTGCATTCAAACTTACTAGTATTGGCCCTTTGAGTAACTTAATATACATGGCGACATCTAAAACTGCCAAAAGAGATTCTTGGCCACTGCTGAAATTTCACTGTTCACTCGATTGCATTTCTTGTTCAACATTGATTTCCAGATTGCCATCTAAAGACCTGATGGTTTTTCTTATAAAAATGACTTCAGATATTGAGTGACACATTTTAATCCGTGCACGACATCACAAAAGAGAAGACCTGACCTAACTGGTTGCAAATTCGAACTACACAGGCTTGCTTGATTCGATATTACCGTTAGGCTGACTCCGCGTGTTTCTTTTTCCAGTGAAGGCTTTTCCTCAGCGACTGGTTGCAACAATTCTAGCCAGTTTCCGTTTCTTCCAGCTTCCATCTGCTTGCTTAGCGCTTCCAACCGGAACTATCAAAGAGGGGGGCTGGATAGATAGGCTCTGTCATATGGGTACCTCGATTCAGTCTCATTTCCAGAGTGATGAACTCCTAAATTGACGACTGAAATCGGAACTGCACCTTGTATTCGCTCAAATTAATTATGGAACTATCCATCAAGAACTTTGAGGGTCGGGTAGACGTCTAACTCCGTAAGTGTGCCTATAGACAATTTCCGTAACTCCGTGGCGCATTTGGGTCGTATGAATATTAACTCTATTCGCAATTACCTATAGTCTGGGTTTCTGGGAGGATCTAGGAGGTTCGGTTTGGATGCGTCTTGTATAACACAACCGCAAACTGAGATTCATGGTTGAATACGCTGCCAGTAATGTGGGTTGATGTTGGAGATGAAATCAATTATCGATTGTAATTTATTGTGGAAAGATTATGCATCTTTTAATACTTCATCATTTTCAAATGAAAACATTCCGAAAACGGTACACAACATCAAAGAATATTTTCTTGATGAAAAATTGAATGATGATCATTTTCAATGGAAATCTTGATTGATAAATCTAGCCTCGAAAAAGTTATATTCAATAATACTTGGTACGAACCGTGTAACTAACTCCCTGTATGAAGGTCAGATATAAAAACAGATTCACTCATAAACCATATTCGTATAAAATGGTGCCAGTAGATTCGGCAAAATCGTATAAGATGTGTATACATTTTTTTTCTTCAACGTCCCTTATCTTGAATTTTTTGCTGAGCAAACCTCAAATATTTTTCAGTGTCACCTGTCCTAGAGACGGGGTCAGCTCTTTTTGAAACATCCTGTATATATAAGATTCCTTCATCTGACCGAATCATAAGAATTGCCAGCATCCTCAATCTCCTCAATTTTTTCTTCATGATCATCAGGTGCCGTCATCGAAATCCTTGTGTTATTCGAATTCATCATGGGATCTCCAGTATTGAACACTACTTATATCTCTGTTTTCAATGTTGTTTTCTCATTTATGAAGGTCTTTATGTCTCCCTGTATATGTTTTTCCACAAATACAGGGAATGCTGTAAACACATTTTTCTTTTTTTGCTCATTTTTTCGAGTGGCAATGAAAATAGGGGAGTACATTTAAAAAAAATTTTTTCGAAATAAACTTATGTTATGGACTTGATATTGGAATATTGAAACAAATTGAAATTCAAGATGAACATAAGAGTTGTTCGAATTTTTGGATCAAGGAATCTGAAGGATCTTGATGAACCTAAGAAAAAAAAACTCTGATATTCCATAAACAGAGAAATAGCAAAAGCACTAGATGCTCCATGATCAGTAATAAACAGTAAGTACTTTCATGGTATCGAAAATTCTCTATTTTTTTTAAATTTATTAAAAGAATTTGGAATCGAAATAAAAAAATTCTTTTAAATTTTGAAATTTCCAGCCAAAACTCTTTTCTCATTTGAGAGTTCAAAATAATGAAGTTAATAAAATTAATAGATTTAGGGTCGGTATCACAAAACTTTAATTGTGAGATTAAAAAACCTTACGTAAATTCGAACCAATCGAATCACTCGTTTTGAAATTTCAACGAATCGCAGTGGCTCCAATTAATTTAACGGTACAAACAAAGTTTTGTGAAACCGACTCTACGGTATACAATTGGAAATTAATATAATTTGACCAAATACACAAAAATAAACTCTAGAACTTAAATAAATGTTAAAAATATGAAAAATTGAAAATTACCTATCTTATCTATCTTTAATAAATAACAATTATCTTTATCTCTATAACTAAAAATTCAATGTTCCAAATTAAAATTAATGTTCATAGTTCAACTCACTTCAAATTTCTCAAAATCACAATTGTTTATCAAATGAATTCTTGTACTTCAATCTCTATCTTCGATTCCAGCTACTCCAAACATATGTCCAATGTAATTTTCCGTTTCATTTCTGCTCCTATTTACTTTTACATTCACGATTTCCACCTTTTACAAAAATTTCTACTTAGAATTCTAATTTCATTTCAACTTTTTCCTTCAAATTCAGTATTATTTCCCCTTTGATTCAATTTCAAGTTCTCATTCCATCCATCATTCAACTCTTCTCCCCGTTTCCATAGTTTCTCTCCTCTGTCATCCATACACTTTCTTGATTTTTTATCTTATCCTGATACTATACAATTTTCATAGACTAATATTCAATGTTCATAGAACTACACAATCATTTTCTGTAAATAAATCTGTTAATTTTATTTCTTTACATCCGTTTCATTGAATTTTGATTGAAATTCTACACATTTAAACTATAACAGTACTCACACAAAAAACTATCAAGACACATAATGTAATAAAGAAGAGAAAGATTCTCAAAAACAAGAAGAAAACATATGGTGGACTGACAGAAAATGCGTATGATAATCATTCTGGCTCCTCAAAAACTCAATGAGACCCAAAGCTTTTTCTTCCTCAAAACTTAAACGAATCATTTCAGTTCAAAAAGTATACAAAACTCCGATTGTAAAGTAAGCAAAACTAAAGTGCAATTCGATTGTCCCCAAAAAGTTCCTTCGAACTACATGCAAACATTTCAATATAAGCGATGTATGAATATTCAGAATGAAAGAACTGGGGGTCAATTCTTCAGCAATTTTATTTCCACTGACAGTATTACAGAAAATTCAAGTTCAGACTGAGATAAATCTTGGAATATTAAATCGAATCACATCAGAAGAAAACTTAAGATTCAGGATTCATCTCGAAAATTTTTCCAATATATTATTATCTCCGAATGTGGGTGGGATAGAAGTTCATTCCTTTGAAGTGTTCGAGTGCTTTTTATTGTAAATATTTGACTTTAAACCAATTCGAAGTCCCTGGTACCCCCAACCGTTATTTTTATTAACGGTTCGTATTCCCGTGTTTATTTCTTTCACGGTTGAGTTTCCTCCTAAATAAGGCTGCTTAAAAGGTCTCCGAGAAATAAAAAAAACTTTTTCGATTCGGATCAGTTAATAGTTGAACATCGAGAAAACCAATAAATATTCCACCACTGAAAACTGACTCTACGGAATATAGAGCTGTTTCCCTTTTTTCGATCGACAGGACTCCAGCAAATTTCCTTTCGCCGGAAAATACCTCCCGAGAATGAGGACGAAAGAGACGACAGAATGAATGTCGGGGACAAGTATTGATATTTGCACAACTCCATCAAATCTGATGAGTCTATTGGGGGTTTCGCTCGGTCAATGGCGCAGAAAGTTCGATATTGAAACATGGGACTGGAATTAGAGCTGGAGTCACCCGGAAAATGAACGGTGGATTCTTCCAATGTTTTTATACCGAACGCGTTATCTTTTTTCCAAACAAACCCATTTTGTTGTCAATTAGGTCTTCAAATTTATGGCGGTATTCTGCTTTTTCTCTGTAAGCTACGAATCTGTAGCGTACGATTGATCTGTAATTTATCTATGGATCTGTATGTGGCTGACTTCCAGATTCGTAAATTATGACATTCTGGAAGTTTTTCTGTAACTCTCGTATTAGAAGTGTCAATTTTGAACTACTTCGTAATAAGATCGTAACTACTTCGTAATAAGATCATAGAATAGAATTTATTCTCCTATCATTTTGGCTCGTAAGTATTGTTCGTTACAACGGGAAAGAGAAATTAACAACCGAAATACAAAGATGAATTACAAAAGTAGTTGAGTTTAGTAAAGTATTTTATATTCTGTGACTAAAACAAATCATTCAACATAACCTCACAATATACCTTTCGATATGTTTCTGATCACCTATAAGCTACAGATTTATAGAAAGCGTCGAGAATCGTAATTGTCCTGTAAACTTATGAAAAGTTACAGATTCGCTTACAGATGAAAGCAGAATACCGCCATTAGTTGGGCATGAATTTTTTATATGCACACTTTTCAACCAAACAGGCCAACAATACTCAGCAGGCTTGCGCTACCGTACGAAGGTTTGTTGCATCAGCGCCCTATGAAGTACCAGCTAGTTTTCGACGGATGTTATTTCGAGTTTGAAGCTTCAAACTTCGATTATCTGGGTGTTGAAATTTAGGGAGGAATCAAGTTTGACTTCGAGATATTTACGATTGAAATTATGTTTCAAGGAAAAAGAACCGAAGGTGTCACTCCTATATTTTTGCTGATTGTTTAAATGAAAACATGAAACTTCTGTTTTATTTTCCTAATCGCAGAAAAGACACAAAAAATAATTTTCCAGAATTATAAATGTGGAAAACGGTGCACCGTCGTCTAATGAAAAATTATGATTTTCTCGCATGTAATTTGGCTGCTTAATATTGTTCATCAAAAATAGTATATTCCAAAACAAGTTGCAGAATGAGCTACTGTTCCAACACGAATGCGAAATTCGAAAGCGAGCCAGTTTTCGAAAGCATGAGTGTTGAAATTATAATAATAGCCTTCATTCAGTTCAAAATAATAACATAATATAGGATACAGAAAAAATTTCTTTAGATTAGAACAATGAATGAAGGAAAAAAGACCCAATTAAAACTACACACAATTAGTACACACAAATGCCAAAAGCCAAGAAAAGGCGAGCCTTGTGTTTGGCTTTTTCTATTCCATCTTAAACAATTTTGTGCAAAAAACGTAAAAAGTCACAGTACGTTAATCCAATCTATCAAGGAAAAAGTGAAAAACAAAAGATATTCTCATCGAAAAACTTTATGAAAGGAGGAACCTGATAAAAATCGCTCTAGAGTGCAGGATTATTTTTTAAGTCGATAATGTCGGCTATGTATGATCGCGATTGTGAATTTATCAATTTTTTGATCTGATTCCGGAACACTGCCAATGTTCTAGTGCATTTTATTTCGAGGGGGAACTGATTGAACGTCCGAGCAGCTAAATAGGTGAAACTTCTTTGGCCAACCGTTCGCTTGGGTTTTGCAAGTCGGAAACTATATGCAGAGTATCGTGTTATATATTCATCTTCAATCACATCCCCTCGAGTTTTATTACAAAACTGGTAGATCAATATTCTACAACAATATAGCTGCTCTCCATATAAAGCTAATCTGATGGGTAAGTATGACACTTGCCTAACATTGATTTTAGAATTTGTTTCTGTAATATTTCCACTTTTTTCAGCCATACATTTTCTACACCTCCCCAGACTAAAATCCCGTAATTTAATATGGACTGAACCAGTGAAAAATATACTGTTCGAAGTTGTTCTAGATTACATATTTCTCTGAAGATTTTGAAAACAACTAAGAGGTATCGCAATTTTTCAGCCAACAATGTCATATGTTTGTCCCATTGAAGGTGGTAATCGATCTCAACTCCCAAATATGTTTGACCCTATTTATTGTAATAGTCTTACCACTCAAGGTGAAACTTAAATTATTGAATACTGGGAGGCGAGGACTACGATTAGCAAAAGGCATGCCTTCTGCAACGAGTATTAGACGATTTTTTCTCTATTTCAGTAAAGTTTTATGAAATATTCTCGAAATTCGAATAAAAATTCAGGTTAGCGACACTTGTATTGCATCTTGGCAGTTGGTTGACAGATTACGGAATTTGAATTGATTTGATTTGAAAATTGATAGGATTGGAGGTCAGTACTGACAACCACAAAACGAAAAATATAACTGAAAACAATGCTTTAATGAGTTTCATTACAGCACTACTTTTAGTACTGTAATTAACTCATTACGATACTGAAATAGAGAAAAGAAATAACAAGGTTCTCTTAAGTTTCTGACCTCAATAAAAAAGTAACGAGATTGATGATTTCCACACTTCTTATTCATAATTTACAGAAAATAATCTTCGCCAAAATCTCATTTTCAGGATGAAGTAATAAATTTAATTTATTATAAATGAAGTTGAATGCTGAGGATTATTACTTGTGCAGAGCAATAAATTTGATTTCTCTATTTCAGTATCGTAATGAGTTCATTACAGTACTGAAAGTAGTCCTGTAATGAATCTCATTACAGCATTGTTTCAATTATATTTTTCGTTTTGTAGTTGTCAGTACTGACCTCCGATCGAATCAAGTTTCGAATCGAATCAATTCAAATTTCGTAATCTGTCAAATTTCGTAAGTCAAACCAACTGCCAAGATGAAATATAAAAGTCACTTACATGAATTTTCAGTCGAATTTCGAAAGTATTTCAAAAAACTTGACTGAAATAGAAAAAACATCGTCTAATTCTCGTTGCAGAAGGCAATTCCAACACTCATGCTTTCGAAATCTCGCTCCTTCGTCGCTTGTTTTCGAATTTCGCATTTGTGTTGGAATAGGAGCTCATTCTGCAACTTGTTTTAGAATATACTAATACAGGTTTGGTATTATTATTATTATTATAATGAACAGGGGTCGTTGTGGCTTCGTTCAGCCTTTCGGGAACTTCGACCGCAAGGATCTTTTGTTCTTTACCCAACTCGTTCATTTAAATCCCAAGGAGGCCATCAATGGTGTTGATGAACCCAGCGACCTCCTTAGGAGCCTTGGCGGTTATTTCATGTGACAGGTTGGTAAAGATTCACCTAGATGTAGGACTTATCCATTAGAAAAAGAGAGTTTAAGAAAGTTAAGTTCAGATTTCATAAGTTAAAAGCAGAAATAATTTCGGAACAATTTGAAAAAAAAAAAAAAAAAGGGACATCATGATTTTCTGAATTCTCTCCCTCGACATTATTATAGGCATCTATCTGCATCCAAATCTGATAAAACGTCATTCTGTACGAAACATTCCCATCTGGCTTTACACAGTGGAAAATCTCAATAAACGGTTGCCAATCATCCCTCACACGAGCAATTTTCACTGTTTTTGCATCAGAAAACAATAATTGAAATCCTTGCTTGCGTCACATCAAACGCGAGCACATTTCAATTGTTGGTTTCGATACGGATGGGTTAAATCAAAAACAACGGATGTCATCCAACTAAGGGCTGAACTGAAAGCATAATATTAAAAGTTGTTCCATTTGAATTCACCCGGCAAAATTGGAAAGTGAGAGATCCGTATGAAAGGCCAAAAAAATATCCACTTCCGGTGAATGGTTCATTGGATTGTTTGTTTATACAACTGGAAAATTTGGAGCCATTCTCCTGTTTCACTCAAGGGAATTTGTGTGCCTATCGAAACACAATGGTTTATTCCACACGCGCCATGATATCAATCTCACTCTGAGCAGAATAGTTATTTACTCATAATACAAGTGCAGAAGGCGCTTTCACGGGTTCGAAATTGAAAATCGAGCCACGAAGTGGCAAGTTTTGAACATTTTCTCCAATTCATTGAATTTTCATGGAAATCATTGGAAATTTAGTGATTTTTGCATTGGAAAATATTGATTGGCAGAACTGTTCTCTCCCTCATGAATTTGACAGATAATTAATGAATCCGCAGCAGGGGGCCAATGAGATATTCTCGTACGATTTCAATAGAAGATAGAAATAAAATTTGAAAATTTCGAGGTTTGGATTTGTTCAAAAGAAGGATGTAACGATTAGCTCCAAGTGATGAGAATATTCCTTCTTAGGATTCTGAAACAATACAAAACCTCAAGGTCGCTGTACAATGAAACCTATTAACATCTGAAATCTTCAATTGGATGAGATATATTCCTACTTCGATTTCAACACGAGATCAATTATTTCCAGGTTGTCTTTTGCAATTGAATATTTTGGTTTACTAGTATTGTATTCCTTTTTTCAGAAACCGTACAAAGGAATCGAATAAAACGAATTATCGAAATTTTAATCAACCATAATCTCTACATATTAATCTATACGGTTCAATCTATCGAGAATCACAATTGTATCAACAAATTAGGCGACGACCTAATAATAATATAAGGAGCTATTATGAAAACGAGAAACGAACAGATTTATTGCTGAACTCAATGAGGATTCGAAAATGTTAATATCATTCATTTTATAGCGGAAAGGTTAAAACGTTCTTGATGAGAAACATATCTATCTTCTATGAGAATGAGACCCCTTTTTTGCGTGCTGTTTTTGTAATTGTTCTCGTCTAAAGAGAATGTATAAAAAAATTGCAAGGAACCTATGGAAATTAAAGAGAACTCAAGGATGGCCTAGCGCATTCGCCAATTTGTTACTTGGGCATTTCACATAATTTGAACAAAAATCAATTTTCTTTATTCCAGTATCGTAATGGGTTCATTACAGTACTAAAAGTAGTGCCGTAATGAAACCCATTACAGCATTGTTTTCAGTTATATTTTTCGTTTTATGATTGTCAGTACTGACCTCCGATCGAATTAAGTTCCGAATCAAAAAGAATCAAATTCCGTGATCTGTCAAATTTTGTATGTCACACCAACTGCCAAGATACAAAACAAAAGTACTGATCTGAATTTTCATTCGAATTTCGAGAATATTTCACAAAAATTGACTGAAATAGAGAAAATACCGTCCAATACTCGTTGCAGAAGGCAATTCCAACACTCATGCTATCGAAAACTCGCTCCTTCGTCGCTCGTTTTCGAACTTCGCATTCGTGTTGGAATAGGAGCTCATTCTGCAACTTGTTTTAGAATATACTATTATTGGGTGGTTGGAAACTGATACCGAGATAAGAAAGACCACTTTGCTCTATTCTTTTAATTTTCGTTGAAAATGGGAAAACTGCAAGAAAAAAGATCGAAACAATTGTTTTTACCCATTGAAACCATTATGAACCACGAAATTTGGGGATTTCATCAGTCTAAGAGCTGATTTTGTAATATGCAATCTTTCTCTTCGAGTTTGACTTTCAATAAATTGTGAAAAAATCCAGTATTTCTGCGTAGGAAATGTCAATACGAATTCTTCATAGTTTCTGAGAATTTTGCTACCATTCGTTTGGACTATTTATTACAACTTTTGCAACAATCGTTATAAAAAAATGCAGCTAATATCAAGAAAAGCGATTTGGGACCTCTGTTTACTGGACTAAAGAGTCCAGATCTGACTTTCTCAGATGTGTTGTTCTTAGGTCAAAACGAGTATTAAATTTGTCTGGAAAGGAAATTTTGTCGTACCTCAACTAAAAAAAACTACAGGGAAATTTCGAAAATTTCTCAGTTATAAATATGAAAACAAATTTATCGCTTAATTATAAATCTTTTCACGTGGAATGCAGTTTAGTTAGCACACCTTACTTTTTTTCAATGGATTAATCATCATTCTCTCCCAATGAAATCTAAAAAATCTTTTTCTTGAATGATTTAGGAAAATATATAAGAAATTAATAAAGGGCATTCCAATACAAAAAAGAATGTCATGTTCGGCAACATCTTCATAATTCTCCATTTTTCAAAATATATCAGCAATATCCTGTTCAATTTAGTGCACCCCTGTATAATAAGACAAATTTTTTCATCTGAGAGAAACATAAAAAGTAAAATGAGCGACAATCGACAATAAGATGCATCCGCCATAAAATGGAAAAAGCAATATTGGACAAATTGGAAATAGGGGCGTAATATCACATCGCTGGGACCTCTTTAGATGGCCGTCGTAAGAGGAATTTAATGACAATCCGAAAATTGTTAACGTGAGTATATCGAAGTTATGACTGTTTGATTTATGAGCGTTGTCAAATTGACTGAAATTTCCGAGTTTCTCCGATAATTCATATAAACTGATTTGATAGCTCTGAATTAATGTAATAGTTCAAACGATCAATGTTTGATGATGACTGCCGTTAACCAGAATGAATAGCCGTTCTCGAAAGTTCCCTAATGATGATCTGAGTAATCAGAACGATATGTTGGAAATTGTAATTCCCAGGCACAATGGAAACTGTCCAATTAATCACCAATAAATTTTCACCGTGAGAAATATAAAATATGAAAGCAAACGTTCAAAGTGATTTGTTTACAGAACCGTCATGCAAACGTACTCAACGGATACACGTAAAATTAGTTTCTTTCAGCCGTCATAACAAAGTTTTTATTTATTCATTTCCTTCTCGACAAATCGATCGCTGTAAATTGATTTATATATCAGGTGTCCTAAAATTCGTTCACTAGTGAAGGAATCTCAGAAAACTTTCGAACTAGAACAAGATGAATAACACATTTTAGGACTCCATTTTTGAGAGTGTTGATTTGATGAAAACCGAAACGTTATAAGCTGAACTGTTTTCGAGTAATAAGACAATTGGAAAATGGCTTCAAATGAAAAGTTATAAGTTCTTCTTCATAACTGGTGCTATAATGATTAAACAAGAACATTATACCTAGCAATTATCAGAGCAATTATACTTTGAGTTATAATTCAAAAGTCTGTTTTTTTTTCAATGCGATTCATTGAAATTTCGGTAACAAAGGAAATTGTTACCGACTTCCACTTTCAAGTGGAGAAGACCTTTTCGATATATATATATATATATTTATTAAATATAAAACTCCATCCATGGACTACTACCAGAATTTAATTCGAGTTTATCAAAAATCAGGTAACTACTACGTAGTTTGATTGGTAAAAAAAGTGTTTGCTCAAATAATTGTATAGAAAACTCATTTCAAGAATATCGGTCAAACTTTATCACGGAAGATAAAAATAACACTTTTGACAAAAATCAGAAACCTTATGTTTGGAGTGAAGTATTGTTGGGCACAGTGTATAGTAAGTACCCAAGTTCCTTTTTATCTCTCCTTCACTTATAAAAGTTGCGTTCTTATTAACCACGCATGAACATAAAAACTCCTTCATACTGGCTCAAATAATCTAGATCTGTGGAGAACTCCTTACGATAGACCTGTCTTTTTAAGCATAATGATAGATATGTCCGATAGGAATATCGAAGTCCTTCAGGTAGTTCAAAGACCTCTATATTGAAGCCGTACGTTCTCCCAATACTCAATCTATAATAACCAATTAGTTTTTGTTCCATTCATGGATTGTATGCCGTAATAAGGGCTCTCCTGTGGAAGATTCAATTTTAACCCATATTCTGGAAGAAGGCTATCCTTGTGCATCTAACCGTAACCACATCTTTGCTCTAGCGATGATCAAGTAAAGCTGAGATAAGGAGTGGCCTCATTCTCCACAGATGAAGGCACGGTATTACGTCTGAGAAGATGTAGGTAAGAGCCCATAAGGAAGGATCTACGAAAATCTAGCTTTATGAGGGTTGTAAAAACTAGGAGTTTCCTGAACAAATATGTTTTTCTTTCATTGTCATTCACAAACTTGGCATGAAGGTCGTTTGTTCGGGAACTTGAAATCATTGAGAAGAACAAAATATATGTTCTCATGCTTGAGTCGAGATCTTTCATGATGATACAGTATTCTAACAAATACACTGGATCCCACAAAAATCTGACAAAAACTCATATTTTTAAGAAAAGTAACAAATGGACGAACGAACAATTTTTGTTTTTACGGAGGCCATACAGAAAACATTTTTGAAACAGATAAATTCAAAATGATAATCATCGAAATTAATACCATTTTCAAATCATGGGCTCACAGATCTTCCATCACGATGCTGAAGAAATAAAATCAGATTTTGTCACTGAGAGAAGATATATACCAGTTTCAACCTTATTTGGCATCATCAGTATCCCGAACCTCTCAGAGAAAAATCTTCACAAAATAATTCTACTTTCGGAGCAAATTAAAAAAAAAGGGAAGACTTTCATGAATATGTTGTCTCTGAGGGATATAGGATACTGATGGTGCCAAAGGAGTCTGAATGAAGACAACTTCATAAAACATTTCTACTTCTGGAGCGAATAGTTAGTTTTTTCTTTTTAGTCCTTGGAAAATATCATTTCCACAACTAAAACCAATTAATGATAATAAATTCAATTCTTTTCAAATTAACCACCAATTTCAGAAATGCATTCTTTACTTCATGTATAGCCTTGAAAAGACCTTGAAATTCATTAATGGAACTACTCTTTATGAGATTGTCTCCTCAACTTCCCCACATCCACAACTAGGGTTCTCATCTGAATTGCACCTGAAAAGCATGCTGTTACAACGTCCATGACCTGTTCTGATACGATTTAGAAAATACCATATTCTCCTGAGAACGTCAAATCCAGGAACTCTAAAGGAAAAAGGAAGGATCAGTAATGAGATCTTTGTTGAAGAGATTGAATGCATTCCATTCAGATTGCCATATTTCCTTGTCGCTTTCATTTATGTTGATTGAAAAATTTGACCAAAATGGTTTACACGACTTCAGTCTGGGGACCATATTATTTGGAATCAAATATTTGATCCAGATGTTGTCCTTTTGCGAATATGGAAGGAAGGTACAAAATTTGAGAGAACTGGTAACCGAGGAATATGGGAAGATCTCATAGTACCAGTGATAATGCTCATAGGAAAATTTATTTAGGCATTTTTTCACATGAACTTTGTTCAATCGTACAGGGCAACAATATTCAGCAGCAGAAAAAAACCAAGGCTAGCGCTGCAGTATGAAGTGTTGTTGCATCAGCGCCCTATGATGTACCAGCTAAATTCTGAAGGATGTCATTTCGAGTTTCAAGCTCCTAACTTCGATTATCTAAATGGGTGTTGAAATCTAGTTTGACTCCGAGATATCCAAGTCTGAAATTATGTTTTAAAGAAGAAGAACCGAAAGTGACACTCAATGTTCCATATTTTCGACTGGATTTTTGATGATTGTTTAAATGGAAACATGAACCTTGGGTTTTATCTTCATGATAGTGTTAACTGTGCTCAGCGTCTTTCGGCTAAATGTAGTCATTTCCGAAGAAGTATAATTTTTCACACTGTCAGGAAAATAACTATATTCAGTTTCGATTATCTTGATGCTTTCGTTTCTATCACCCACAGACAAATTCCGAACTTAAAAATTCTTGTTGGACACAGAAGGATCATTGGACAAATGAATAAGAAACATCTTTTGGATTTTTCCCATTTGATTCAATGAGTTATACCCAGATATTTTGTAAAAAACGAGAAAGGAAAGGGGTTGTTTAATTACTTCCGTTACAGTCTTGGCATTTTGACATCAACCTCCAAGTATAGGTATAGTACGCATCAATGAGTGGTGGAGTCAACTTTCAAAATTACGCAATTAATTGTTTTCGGATATGCCAGGGGCAGATTAATTCGTTAATACTGCCTATTTCTTTAGTTGCAAGAATTGCTTTCTGACCGGCTTTTGGCATGACTCTGCAACCTTGTCGGGTATTACCTTTTCAACGAACACCGTCTAAAGAAACTTTCTCGGTCCTCACCGACCTCAGGTTCACCCAACACCAAAACAAAACTCAACCGAAAATTGGTGAAAACGCAGCTAACAACGAAATTCGACACGTAGGGAAGGCATTCTGCGTTTCTACGGAACACGAGATCGGCGACAATGACCAGAGCGCGGCAACTGGGTCCGAGCGAGCGTCTGCGTGCGCGTCAGAACCTCGACTGCACCGCGGCGCTCACTGTACGGGCTCACGTCGAGGTCACACCACCAGGAGTCTGCAAAAGCGCCGTGCCGTCATCATCGAGCCGATCGATATAAGGAAAATACGCAGGTCTATACATGTTCGTTCATCGGGATGGTCAGATGTAGCTTTTGTACTCTCAGCGCTGTATTCGCGTATTGTCCGCTTGGCAATGATTTTTCCGATGGAATGGATGAGGTCCTGGAGGGAAAAACTCCCTTGGTCTGTTCAGTACAATAGCGAAGAACAGCCAAATAACGATATTAAGTTCTGATTTTACCTCAGATTTTGTTTCAGACTCAAAGAAAAGTGTTAGCATCGCTAGAACGAACAGGAGTGACTCTGGCCTTCTGAGACTGCAACAGTCCAGGGATCGAACCCAAGCTGCAAGTATGTACTCTCCCCAGAGTACTAGGACTCAATTGAAAACCTTGAATCCTCGGAGAGGATGACCAAATGAGTAATATTATTGCTGCGTTGATTCCGACCTCTTTATAACTATTCTCGAGGAAGCCAGAGAGTCGTCCAAGAGCTCCCTGAAGATCTACCCATAAAAAATCCGATCTTTTAAAGGAGGGGTTACCAACCTTTTGTTGGTCAGGGACCATTTTTATATTATTTTTGTTAGCAGGGAGCACTATGTCGGTATAATAAAAATAAACTGTATTAACCCATTAGCGCCTACGGTTGCCATATGGCAACGCTTTTGGGGTGTTTTTCAAATGGTTCTCAGATGCGCAGATTTGTAGCTAGAAAGTTGGCGGTTGGTTTACTTGATACACAAATGTTCCTTATTTCACCAGTAACAAGAATTTTTTCTGTAAACTGACTCGTTCTGCCACCAGAAGTTGTGAAACTTTGAGTTCTTCGTGAATCGGTAAAAACATGGAACCTAAGTTCGTGTAAGTGAAATATTTTCTATTTGCGCCCTGGTATTGTCATAATTTTTTTTCATATGAATCTTGAAACTTCAATTCATGATCCTAACAGGCCCAATATAATCACAAGAAAATATTTGTAGGAAAAATTTTCAGTTGAATTCGTGGGTTGCTATATGGCAACCCTAGGCGCTTATACTCAGTGATAATGCTGACCGGATAGGAGTAGTAAGAAATGGTATTGGCCGATTTTTTCTTAGTTGCTAAACGTGGCTATGCATAATATCTGGATTCTGTACAATAAGACAGGAACACCAATAAATTCTTAACTCGAATTCAAACGAGAAGTGGTCAACAGCTATCTGAAAAAGTATGGGGTAACAGTGAAAGGACAAGGAAACCGCTCATCCTCTTGTTCTTTTTCCAGGGATAGTCGAATTTCCAATTCTGTAAGATTCAATGAACTCAATAATCTTGTGAAATACACAGAAGACAAAAAGAGTGCGCTGGACGTGGATATAAGTCGATCATGAGAACAATGTGTTGAAAATGCGATGTTGGACTTTGCATAGATTGTTTTTTCCGTTTCATACCGCATAATATTTGTCTCATGACATTGAAAATATTTTATAAATAGATAAAATGTTTTGGAACTATGAAAATGTCGAAAAACTTCATATATCTTATCAGTAAAATAGTATTTCCTCTAAAAATGAAAATATTCCCGATGAGTGATCACAAGCGCCTAGGGTTGCCATATGGCAACCGTCAATTTTGAAAAAACTAGAGGGCGTATAAAATTTTTATATTATTTTTCCGTCTCTACGGAGCGTTTCGGACCAGCTTTTATCAAAAAAATTTCAAAAATCGAAAAAAAATTAATTCCGGCGCTAATGGGTTTTAATCAAACTGGACCTTCAATGAGAGAATAACGGAAAATTTCATAAAAAAATATTTTTAGTATAAACTTCGTTAATATTGCATAATTATTAATGTGACTTCTGAACTTGCATCTACTTCACGAGTTCGGCTATACTAGGACTGATATTGTTACTGAAAGCTACACGCATTTCATCAGTCATTTTCAAATGACTCCTTGCCTTGTTTTTCAATTACCAACGAAGCAGAAAATCCTTGTTCACACAAATGAGTCGTTAAAAAAAATCATAAAATAGCGCAGAGCAATTTCTCGAAGTTGGGTATAAGTAATTGCTTTTTAACACGAAAACGATTCAAGTGAATTTGATTCAAACGCATCCTTGCAGTTTCCAACATTCGGAAATTCAATGTGAATTTATTCTGTGCTTATTCTGGAAAGTAATGATTAAATTAATCAATCAGCATTTGAAAATGTGTATGTAAGGTTTTCTTCAAATTTGTCTTGCTATCATCATATTTTGGTTTTTCCACAAGTGCTTTCAATGTCGGAAATTACATATTTTCTTTAATTTTGCGCATCCACATCTGAAGTCCGCGAAAAAAAGCTCGAAGTTCATCTTCAAGAATGAATATATTTTCGACGATTTCAAATTTTTCATTTCCGTAACCTTGCAGTTATTGCATATTCAATTTAGTTAAATGTGTAAAAATATCCACAAGATGTGACGAATTCATCTGACATACCACATCAGTGATCAGTGAACTGTTTCAACAAATATCAATTTTTTTGTCATCCCAAAAATCTCAACCTCTGCTCTTAGTTCATATAATCTTTCTAACATATTACCTTCCGATAGCCATCGAACTTCTGTGTGAAAAAACAGTACGAAGTGCCTCATGGCCAGGGTTCATTTCAGTGAAAAATTTTTGAAAATGCACTGCTTTTTATAACATTGACAACTTTCATGGCCGTTTGTGGTGTATCATTGAGACACACAGGAAGAGTTTAAGAAGCTAATGCCGATGTTCCGATGTATGATACAGTGCGTTGTTATTATCTTCGGATAATGATCCCAACATTGTCAGAGCACCATCAGTACAGAGACCAACGAGTTTATCCCACATAATTATGCTTCTCAAAATATTCAAATATTCAGAACAGTTGAGTCCGATAGCAAGCAGTATTCGTTAGTAGTGTAGGAGGCAAGTAGATGTCGTGGCGGATATTAAATGAAAAACTGTGGACCATTCGCGGACCATATTTTGCCTTCTGCAGACCACTGGTTGGGAACCCATGTTTTAAAGCCATGAAACATCCGAAATGTTGCGGCATTGTCTTTCTGAAGCAGGTGATTTTCCTGTGGAGGTCTTACATCAAGAATGAAAGGTAGGGCCGAACACTGGCGTCGCTACGGGTTGGGGGGGGGGGGGGGGGGGGACGGTAATTGGGGAATGGGGGTCATTACCCCCCCCAGGAAAATATTTTCTTCCGAAAAATAAGTCATACAATCATCACATTTTTTTTACCCCCCACAGCATTTAAATCAAGTGTACAGGGTGGCCACGATAAAACTCTTTACGTTTCGTTACAACACACATCTAGGTCATCTTGTCTCCATGGATTGATTCACCTGTGAAGTGATTAATATTTTCGGCTCAAAACTAATGAAGTAGCATACATTTCGACGAAATGATATTATAAAACGTATTTCATTCACAAGCGGTGCTTTCGTAGCAGAAATCCAGAACATAAAGCGCTTTTCTTGTGAGATATAAGTGCTATTTTAGAAACGAATAAGGTCTCTTCAAGATCTTTTTCGCCTGAGCCTGTCCCGCAGGATTCTTGAGAAAACTTCAAGAGTGTGGCCCATTAGACTGATTACCTGAATCCGAGCATTCCTCCGCTTTGTGTTTTTTAATAATTGCGACAAAGGAAGATTCAAGCCTGAGGATATTACTCGGGTTTCCTATAATGCAACTCTTAAATTTTTGGAACAGTTCTTACGATTTATTGCAGGTAGTCTTTAGGTTATACGAATAAATTGCATTCAACGAAACTTTGTATATGCATATATAAAAAGAAGAAGAAGAAAAAGTATTAGGCTGTATATTGTATTGATGTTTTCCACAGTGGAGTCTGATAAGGTAAACTGTTGAATATATCACTTTTATCATCAAAACCATGACAAATTGGTGATACTGAAAATTCCCTCACTATTAGGAATAAGGGTAGAAAATATTTTGAATCTGAATCTATGTGTATCACAAATGTTGTGAGTACCTACTTATATGTAAAGCTAATATTCGAGGAGATATTGTGGACAAACTCAAGTCTATTGAAGATATATCAGTAATTCATCAAAGTTCTTAATTTTCTCATTGATTCCTTGGGAATAATATTGTTTTTGTTAGGAAATCCAAAGAGTAGACGGAATATTAGACAACGTCATTTTGATATATCTTCATTATTGTGGTATTCAAAGTTGAAATTTTTCGAGCATTGGAAAGGTTTCATGATGAAAGATCGAGCACGAAAAGTCTCTTCCTCGACTCAATTATTGAAATTTTCAGTTTGCTTTCACGAGAAAGCAATATTCTTGAGCCAGGATGACAAATTCATGTAATAATGGCTGAGCTCTTGAATTATTCCGATTTCATTTCGGTCACCCATGCGACCTAGTCACAATGACTGGGTAAATATTTGATCGAAATTACGAAGTCGTGATTAAGAACAGAAATTGCAAGGAACTGGCTTTCGAAGTCTGCTCCTTCTTCATTTGACATTTATGAGAGATTCCTTCTTTGGCAGCATCCCATGATTTGAGTTTGGATATTGGAAATTGGTTGGAATTTAAATAGCACAAAAAACGATTGGTTGAAGAAGCATTTCAGAAGGCTCATCAGGAATGACTGATTTGAAGTTCTTCGGAATAATTGCTGATCTTTCTTTGCTCTTATAACTCATCAATTCGTTATACGTCAATTTCAACAACAGCTTCGTTACTGGATCTTTTATTAAATAGATAGATGAAAACTTCGAAATTCAATTGTGAGCAGAATCAATAAATTTTTACAAAAATAATTCTGAGTTTATCTTCGATTATTGCTAAGTTATCTCTCGTCTGGTCCTGCCATCATATGAAGCAAATAAAGGGACGACACCACAAAATATGGTGATGTATTATGAAGCTAATTATCAAACTCTAAATGTCAGTTTCTTGAACTGTCTTCATCGACTATGGGTTTTCGGTTTTAGTTTCTCCATTTTTAATTGTTGGTTCTTCTTTGGTTGACACCTTCGCACTTTGAGCATTTGGGTGCTGTTGTGACGGTTTTTTTGCATTTCGCCGTCATGTGCTCTCCGCCACATTTCATGCACTCGAATGTAGCATGACAGTTTTTCTGCGAATGCCTGAATAATTGACATCGGGGGACATTGAATAATTGCGTTTTTCATTCTTAGGCTTTCAACTTGTACAGAGTGTCTTCAAAGATTCATTTAAATTTTTATATTCCATCAAACAGAATTTTCCATTGACAGTAGCCTTAGAGCATGGATACGATGTTTAATGGAGAATAAAAGCATTAAATTTTAGTGAATCTTCGTGAAACTAGCAGTTGGCCTTCCGAAGGGATAATGTTAAATATCCCGGGAAAAAATAAAAATTCATATCCTCATGAATATTATTTACTGAGAAACTATATGATGGTGGTCCATAAAGCTCTCATGCAATTATCCAACCGTCGATAGATATACTACCGTTAAAAGGACCTCAAAAAGTTGGCCCTAAGATAACATTGGTAAAGGTTACCTCAGAATTATAAAATAGAGAATCACAATCAATTCTCAAATGACAAAATGATTTACATTACGTAAGCTCACAAAAACGTCTTTGTTTCGATAATGGAATTGAACGCATTATTTCGGGCATTCAGTGAATGATGTTCTGATTACATGATATTTTCACTTGAATCACAAATTCAACCAATTGAATCAGTAGGAAAAACTATTACTACTGATTTTTCACAGAAATTCACGAAAAATTTAGTTCGACGAAGTAAATTCTGCAGAACAAGCAAATTTAAACATTCGGGTAATATATTATGATTCGAAAATTTTTATCTACTTCGAAATTAATACGATTTTTAACTTGAATATTTTTTATTTGATGAAAGTTCAATATCGTAGGTATTATAATCGAAAACATTTTTGCATGGGATTCAGATTACGTATATAAACAAAACAATCTAAAAATAGAAAACCTTCACATGTGACTAAAGTCGGACAGATATTTCCTTATGCTGAAGCCTACCATTTTCGAGATAGTCTGTATAAAGTCAAAATTCACATTACACTTGTACTTATGTCCATCCAAAACGTAACTATCGGAAAGGGAAGAAAGTAATTGAAGTTCCACCAAACTTGACAACTGTACCAACAGATTGTTATTGAAGCCGATATTTTCATCTAGGATGGCGTAGAAAATAGCCAGCAATCTATCTAGAGAAAACGGCTTCGGTCCAAGTTGTGTATTGAGTTGTTCCGAAACTTTACTTTTCAATTTGATATCTTTTTTGGTTTTGATTTTTTTACCATGGAACTTGACGAAGAACCTCTTATCGTCCTTGGCCGGGTTATAACTTGCCAGGAAAGCTGCGATCAGTAGGTATTTGGCATAAAACGGGAGTTCTAAAGTTTTCGCGACATTCTCCTTCGAAAGAACCAAACCTACAGATTGTTTCCCGACTTCTGGGGACGTTTTGTCATCCGCTATACGGAGGTATAAAACTTCCAGGGAACTTTTCAAGGTTGGAGCAACCTTCCGAAACAACGCCATCGAATCGTTTATCGGAGTTTCTTTGTTCATTATCGGCTCGCAATACTTCAGAAAGTTGATTCGAGCCATGTATCGGAGCTCCGAGAAATCCCTGCAGACCCTATAAAAAACCGAAAGAAAAACGTTCACGTAGTTCCGATAAAACTCCTCGTCGAAATCCAGAAGTTCATCGTAATTGTTCAGAACCATCTGTCTGGCGTGGTGAATGTCTCCGCCCAAAATATTCAAAAGTTCGTCTTTGTTATACTGCGGGAAGTATATCTTTATCGGCTCCTCTAATCCTTGCTTCCCGTAAAACTTCTCGAAGGGCAGTTCGGTGATGAAAATGACGGAAATCGACAGTCCGGACACCTCTTTGAACCGGAGGAATACCGGCAGAAGGTTGAATTCCATCTTCCTCAACTTCTCGGCGTTATCTAGAACTATGAAAGTTCCGGCCAAGTCGAGTTCATCGTGAATTTTCTGGAGGTGAAGCAGGAAATCCATCATGTTGTCACACTTTGCGTAGGGCTGGCCGATAGATGGATCGATCTTGTGATCGGCTAACTTGTTCAAGATGGATTCGAATAGGATTTTCGAAGTGTAACATTCGGTCAGGTTCACGTATGCATGTTTGATGTTCAGTTTCCTCAACGTGATCTTTGTTATCGATGACTTCCCGGTGCTGGGCCCGCCGTAAATGAATATTGATGATCCGTATCTTTCCTCGGGTTCGCCTATAAGATTATGAAGTTCCCTTATCTGTCTTTTCCGTTCGGGAAACGATCGGTCTATTTCGTTTAATACTGAATCTCCCTCTGAGGAGTCATCCCACTGCTCATCGGGGTCTGAAACAGAATTAGCAAGTTATTCGTGGCAAGAATAGCCAAACTTTGAGGAAACGACGAAAATTGTCAAAATGTCTTAATATATATAATTACCGGTCGTTGAGTCCAAATTAGTACAGTGAAAAATTAGGTTGCTGGATTCAAACGTGGTCGTAAAAACCTTGAACACAATGCATGTCAAGGGTGTTCAAAAACAGCAGTAACACCTCAAATCGTAGAGAAATTACAGGCTATCGTATTGGAAAGTCGTCGAGTGAATGGAATAATATTAGTATCACAAGAGCATTTTGGATTAAATCCATGAATTAAACAAAAAAAAATCAATATTGCCTTATATGATTGTTAACTAAGATAAGGGTAAGAATAGCTATATTATAGGTAGTAAGTCATTCAGTGAAAAAAAAATTGCGAAACCATAAAATCGAAAACTAGAATCATTCCTAATGAGATTGTTCATCTAAAATAAAATAGTAAAATCGGAGTTAGGGCACGTTGACTCAACTCCAACTTGATCGATACATATAGGGTGTATTCATGCGACAAAATTCAGGAGGTGAATGCTCGTATGAAACTAAGATGGATCTTTCCTACAAAAAAATTTCTTCAGACGACCACCCCTTTCCGAGATATCAACTTAAGAAAGTGATGACTAAAATTAAGTTTCATCTGTTTTCTGAAATTCCAGTGAAGCTAGAAACTTGAAATTCTGTAATTTTCGTGCACTCGCAAAGAACTAACTACGGGTATTTTTTCAATATTCCTGCTATATTATACGGTAGTGAACTTTATTTCATATCAAAACATTTTTTCAAGATGAACAGTCAAAAAATAAAATTGAAAATTTATAATTATGTAACAGGAATATTGAAAAGAATATACCTGTGGTTAGCTCTTTGCGAGTGCACGAAAGTCACAGTATTTCAAGTTTCTAGCTTTACTGGAATTTGAGAAAAAAAATAAAAACTGAATTTTAGTCACCACCTCTTCAGGGTGATATCTCCGAAAGGGGTGCGTATAGAAAAGAGTGGTGCAGGAGAGACTCATCTTAATTTTATACGAGCATTCACCTCCTGAATTTTGTGGCATGAATTTAGGAACACCCTATATATGAACGAGTATATAAAGAACTCATCTCATTAGAGCAAGGATAAAATTTTCTTGTCTTTCGTTTATTTTAATTGTGAATAACAATAATGAGAAAGAATTGGGTTAATATGTCATAGTCACGAATTATGAATTGATTATTTTCAATTTGTTGTTTTGATTTTCTTATCCAAAAACACTATCGTACTGTTTGGTGGGCAGTATTTCATCATTCACAGTATTGAGCATATCCATTAATTGAATATTTTCAGCTTTCACGTTGGGATTACAAACACAAATTAATCATGAATTATGAAATGATTTTATTTCCAATTCGTTTTGTAATTTTTCTCTCCCGAAACACTATGGGCCTGTGTGCAGAATATTATCATCATTCAAAACATTGAGCATATCTAGATTCATGGAGTAATTTCCCATTATTCACGTTGGAATTACAAACACAATTCAACCAGCCACCATACCAGTAATTAAACTCACCTTCGACCATTTTTTCGAAGATTATCTAAACAAATTCATGAATATACAAGTCACATTGATGTAGTAAATTCTAAACATTTGTATTCCAACTGTTGAGGTTATGTTTACCACCTTCGAGATTCGGCGGCATTTCCATACCCAGATTGTCAGTTGCGCATGCGTTAGTTCATCCGTTGAAGTACGAAACACGAGTACCAGACTATACTAAGTACGTAGTTGTGTAATGTAAGTTGCAGGTATATATTGAGAGAGGCTGAATATTTCTCTGTTGTTTTCCACCAATTATTCTTCATGTTTCGTATTATAATGAGGACAAATGATGATTTTTAAGTAATGAGTTTGACGTTCCAGATTTACCTAACCTTTGTGAGTTAAGTTCGAGGGTCCTTTTGTTTTTTTATAAAATTTTTTCATCAAGAATACACATATGGATAGATACGTACTAGACCCAATAACTTTGAGAGTTCTAGAGAAAAGGTTACAAGAAATTCTTTAGGTTGCAGAAATTCCACCTGTAGTGAAATTTCGTCTTAATTAAGGGATTAGTGCAAACAAATGAAACCATCCTCCTCACAATTCTGTAATATCTCCTGGTCGTCTTCAAACTTCTACATTTAGCTCCCCTTCTGTAATTTGAGTCGCGGTAAAGTCAAGGAGGTCCCCTCAGGTTAATTAAGAAGGTAATTTGGAGTGTGTTGATAGCCATATTAAACGTGCAGATAGGAACCCTAATATGGAATAACGGTATTTATATCTAGTTGCGTTATCTCACAGAGACCGATAACTTGAGCTCAGAGGCCTATTCGGGTTTTACAGCTCACTCCGACGAAACTAGAGATAGTGGTAGCGTGGTGTGATGGATTTTATAAGGGAAGATAGATATTTCATGCTTTTTTAGAGCTCGAAGTAGTTTATTCAGAAATTTCATGATTTATATTGTATCGTCATAAAAATACATCAGATTTATGTTTTTTTAATACCAGACTAAATAAGATAAAACTTTCCTCTGAGTGGCCTCAGTTCAAGGGCTGTTTTTTTGTTTGTATATCGAAAAATTCAAGTGAAGAATTTGATTTTAATAGATGATGTTCATGTTTATTAAGTGAGCTCGGAAGAACTATTAGTTAGGGAACAATATTCTGGGGAATAAATGAGTATTTCATCACCTACTTGTAGAAGGTCCATTATCTTTTCAGATTAATTTTATGGCTCTTTGTATTCCCAAGAGTACTTTCAGCTCAGCAGAATCGGGCCATCAGTGGATGAACGAGATAGAAAGAAAAACCTAAATTTGCTTGCGTAAGGGAGCTTAAAAACGATTACCCATACAGTCTTTTTCACTCTGCTCGTATTGTGCGATATGAGGGAAAATTTTGTTTGCTGATTCTAGAAATGTACTTTGAATGAGGAACGAAATCTCTCCTCAACTAATATCGGATTTAGAGCCTGTTGAATGTTTTTTAGAGGAATAATAGTAATTTTACTCAGGAAAATATGGATTTCTTGTTTGAGAATAATAGAAAATGAAAAGGACTCGTGAATTTTACGTTAGTGAAAACATGTGAAGAAAATGATTGAAAATGAAAAGCTTTATTTTTGAAGGTTTGGTAGTGTATCATAATTCATCCTCAGAGCAAGTCTTTTTCTTCTACATATATTTTAACAAAAAAAGTTTAGAGGATTACGATGGAAACGGAAAGTGGTCAACATATTTTACTAATCTACTTATATGGGGTGAGCCTTTGACTCACATAATAGTAGATTCTTGAAGGCAAAAAAAACACTTTTTTCGTATATCATATTTTTGTTGATTCAGCCTAAAGAAAAAGATATAAATTGCCTTTTGTGAACTTTCATAAAATGAGCTAAGCCACTGCAAGTAAGAGATCTACCGCCTGAACCTTGAATCTGATAAAAGGTAGCAGAAATTTAAACATTTTTTTAAATCATCAATTACTCGAAGAATGCACATTTCATGAAATTTTGCGGGGAGAACATTTTCCGAACGGGATAAATATTCATTTAATAGCATTCAACTCACTTTCAAGAATAGAGCTCCATTGAATTATGGATTGTATGGGTACAATGAAAAAAAATGAACATGTGAGTGGAATTTCTTGTTAGTAGTGGATTTACCACATCAATGAAAACCTATATTCCGAAAAACATTTCATTCGATGAAGTCATTCACAACTTATCAACCTAGCCGAATAAAAAAAAATGATGAAGACAAAAAGTGTATCTTTTGACTTCGAGAAACTAACGTTGAAATATATGTTTAAGTTAAAGGCTCACCCTGTATACAAAACTAACGTTAATATTAAGGATACGAATCCGTAGCTTATACCATTGATCTTTATGTAGTCGACTTACAGATTCGTAAATAATGAAATTTTCAGTTAAAAAGTAACACTGTAAATAAGATGTAAGTTAGATGGAAAGTTCCAGAATTGCAATATGTAGCCTACAATTGAAATCAGTATACTGCCCCATAGATCTTAAAACTTACGACTGAGAGTCTACATTTTTACAAGGGATTTTAGAATGTTTCTAGAAAGATGCATTCGAGAAGTTTCGTTCAAGTTTTAAGCCCCAAGAAGAATTCACATAAATTACCAACTCGAATTCCACCCCAACAAGCAAAATAACTGGGTGAATTAATCGGGAAACGTAAATATTTCATATTTACACAAACTTCGATTCAATTAATTGAATGGACTATATTCATCATAGATAGAAGGTCGGGGTATTTATCCGGTTAAAAACATGAACCCAGAACGGTTTTTCATGGCAACTAGAACAGATTAAGGCCATAAAGAAAGCACACTGCAGATTCCGCCCCAAAAGATATATGAGGCCACATCCATTGTCGTTTGCGGGAAATGATCTCTATATTTTATCAATGGATCTCTAACTCTTGCCTCTATGCCGATTTCGTTCCATTCAACATGAGAAGCGTTGACAAATATTGTACCATAATGGAGTCTGAGTTAGATCACGCAGTAGGATCGGAGAATTTTTTTAAATATCTGAATTCCGTTCTTGCCCAAAATTTTTGGAAAAATATGTAGGGAAACTTACTTATCGTTATAAAGTACCTAATCTTATTAGATTTTCAATCCTATACTCTGAAACAGATTGATCATCAAAACATTTTTGAATAAGGGAAATCATTCTTACATTTGCCAGAAGCGATTTAGTTGGAAACAACAATTATCTCACAATGAAAGGAAAATAAATCTGCGTTATATCGAGAAAGGTAACGATTTGATACAGAATTACAGTAATAGTTTAAAACATTACTAGCAAGGTAAGAGGGATTTTACTGGCGAATGGAGGATCCACTTCCTTGAGCCAGTAAAACCCGTTACCTTGCGTGTATTGTTTTATATTTTATTTGTTTCTCATTTGTAAAAAGGTTAGATAAATTCCAAAAAAATTTCAATAATTTGTCACAAATGTCGTAAGCTATGGAAGCGTTGCCATGAACATGTCTGCTTATTTTTCTTCACATTTGTTTTGGCAAGAGCGGAAATCAATGTACCAAAAGAAAATATTGAGGCAGCCAGCAGTGTAGCATCAAGTTTATTACCTGCAAAATCAGCTTCAAGGTACGAGCGAGAATACGACGACTTCAAAAAGTGGCAAAACAAAAATAGTGTGATTGGGGTAACTGAAGGTGTTTTGTTAGTCTACTTGAATCAACTATCAGCTAGATTCAGGCCTAATACTTTATGGGCAAAATGGTCTATGCTGAAAAGCTGCTTGGAAATGAAAGAAAATGCCCCTGTTCGCAGGTTTGTTTTACTTCAAAAATTTATTGAAAAATATGACGTTTAGTTGTCATTTGCAGATTTCAAAAGGTAATAGCGTTTCTGAAACGAAAAAATGAGCCTTATACGCCAAAAAAGGCCAAGGTATTAAGTTAAGAAGAGGCTGAACAATTTCTTTTACAGGCTCCTGATGACCACAGGTTGCTGGCGAAAATTTCATCAATATTTGGGATTTTTGGATATTGTCGATGTGAAGAAATTCTCTCCTTAAACATGAATGATGTAGAAGATATGGAAAAAGACGTTATTGTGACATTACGACAAACAAAAGATTTAACAACAAGAAGATTCACCATAACCGATGATGGCTGCAGCTTCAAGCCCTGCATGTTATACAGAAAATATGTAAATCTTCGGCATCCTGGAACAGAAAGCCTAAGATTTTTTTTGACATACCGACATGGAAAGTGCATTTCCCTCAATGCTGGACAGCACACTATTGGTAGTGTCCCAAAGCAAATAGCGAAATATTTAGGTTTAAAAGACCCATAGTTATACACCGGCCACTCTTTTCGCAAAACTGGGCCACTATGATTGCGGATTCGGGTGGAGATATTTTAGCACTAATGCGTGCAGGGATTTGGGTGGAGAGATGATTCAGTCAACAAAAAATCGAAATGTCTAGCAAATTATTTGGTAGTAAGTAGAGTACAAATGTTCTGCAGTCCTCGAGTTCAGCAGTTTCTAAGTCAACAGATGGTACATCATCATCAGTATCAACTCTTTCATCATCAAAAATCTGTGTTACTGGAAATAACAATTTTACCATGATTTTCAACATATATGACGATAAAACAAAATTTTCTAATATAAATTATACTACTAACTTGTAAAAATTTTGCAAGTTAACTGTCAGTTTTACAAGTTAGTGACTTGATAAAATTAACTTTCTTGATTGATATTGTGTTTTTGGAAACTGACGTTTACAAATGAGAAACTAATAAAGTTATTTCCAATATTGCTGCATATGAACCAGTATGCTTCACGAATAACTTACATAGGGAAGAGTTATTGAATCTTCATTGTCGTGGTTTCTCTCAAACCTGTACGTTGCAAGGGTCTCACATAAGGAATTCTTCATACCAAGGCAAGCAGAAGCCTCATACCACTATTCGGACTTATACTAACAGATTTTCAATCGATTGAAGCTTTTTAGCAAATTTCCTCGTCAGTCTCACAGATTCAAGTTTCATCCAGACCAAAATAAACGACTTAAATGCATGGTTCAAATCTCAAATATTAGATCAAATCGAACAGGTGAAAGATTAAGCGCAGTATTCAACCTTCTTGACCTATTTCCAACCATCCCTTTATCCTGCCCTATTCACTCATATCTGAAAGGACCAGACTGTATACCGGAGTAGAATAGAGCACACAGTTCAGGACCAAATGCTTGTCCGTTTGTTCACCATGCCTGGGATCCCTGCGATATCCGAACTACAATGATTCCTCTCCGGTCTGGAGGCATTCATCCTTGGTCCCTTGTCCCCAAACCTCCCGCCGACCCCAAGCCAGCCACAGATTCCGCATTCATTTCGTCTTAATGACATAATTTCTCTATGAAACACACTAAAACGATGTTGCCGCCAGCGCGAATCCTGATCAGTCATTTGCAAGGCAGATGAGGGGGTTTTAGGGTTTCGGCGGGGAAGATTGCAGTCTGGAGAAGTTTGGTGGTTCTGTATTTTGTTCGACATTGATTGGTTTAATTCCGACTTCTGTCCGGATTGTTCGAACATGACGTCCATACCAAAATAGCCATGAACTTTGAAGAAATTACAGTAGAAATGCAAAATTCGAACGATACATTAAAGATACAAATACACTCGAGGTATAATAGTATATACTAAAACAAGTTGCAGAATGGGCTCCAATACCAACTCGAATGGGAAAATCACAAGCGAGAGACGAAGGAGCGAGTTTTCGAACACATGAGTCTAGGAATTACCTTCTCCAACCAGTATTAGATGATATTTTCTTAAAAAACTCAGATCTATATCCAGGGGCGGCCTTAGCCATTGCGAGGCCCCGGGCGGGAAGTCTTCGCGAGGCCCTTTTTCCTTCGTGAAAAGTGTGTGATGCGAAAGTAAGTCCGGTTGTTCTGTATAGGTTAATGTCATATTTTATAAAGATATGAAATTTGAGTTTTAATAAAAATATAATAATATAATATAACATATAAAAATAATATAACTTTGGTAGATTTACAAAATTAACAAATACAGAAATGATAAATTTAAAATTCATGTTTGCGGCTTTTCCTAGCACTGAAATCCCTTATTGAAGTATCATAATCGATCGAATGAGCTACGTCATTTTCTATTGATAGAATAGCAAGGGCTGAAAGCCGATCTTGTGTCATCGAATTCCTTAAATATGTTTTTATGATTTTAAGTCTAGAAAAACTTTGTTTGTGAATAAATCATCCAGCGCCTGTCAAGCTTCCTTTTGATTGCTCGTTTCCTTTTTGAACTACCCGACTCGAATTTTCTACCGGCATCTCGATCACGCGAACTCATTTCGAAAATCTTGTTGAATTTCGCACAGAGTATCAGAAATAATTTTTAAGTAACACACAGTTTTTTCACCCTTTTTCGGTTCTTCACTATGAAAATGACCCGTTAGTTCATTCCGTTCTAATGAACCAAAGCAATTGAACCACAAGTCTTAGACTTTGGATCTACAGCGGGGGTTGAAAAAGAGACGGGTAGTGGAATTCCCACAGATAGTGATAATAAATTATGAAAGTATTATTAGGTATTTTGAAAAGAGATTCTCGGTTTCGGAGAGAAGACCATAAAAATAAAACTGTTTATTTTTATGATCCAGATGAACAGAATAGAAAGTTTCTTGAGAAATGGCTCCATCTTGTATGCATATTTCTATTGGAAACAGTGGTTTTTTACGATATTTTCATCGAAAATTTATCTGCAAAATACACCATATATGACTTTTCATGGGATTGTCAGAGCGATAGAGGAGTCACTAATTATGAGTTTGATTGAGGGCGTGAACGTGAAGTCCCAGTTGTATCAAGTCCTAAAGCTCAGAGCAGTTCGTGGTAGTGTTGTGCAACTTGGATGTTTTTGAGTTTCCGATATACTGAATGAAGTATTATGTATTGGATAAATTCATTGGATAGTTGGTATCCAAATTTATACTTACAAGAGCCACACTGAAAAGAACGGCTTGAGAAACTAACGAATTGAATTAATTTCTCAATTCAATGACAAGAAAAATTTTAAGTTATTGGAAAAATGTGAATATGACCTCTAAATGTAAATGAAGAACCGAAAACAATAGAAGTTTTCCATCACAAAAAATAGAATATAACAAAACTGAACCCAATATTCTTATCTCTAATCACTAGGTTTGAAAAAAAAACAGATTTTGCTCTCCTCCTTCCGTAATTCTCTACAATGGAATGAATTCATTCATAAGACGATAATTCAACAAATATTTCAAAGGGACCGCCAAAAAACGGTCAACAGGACTATAAATATTTTATGAGGTTCCAACATCTGGGATAAGTAAACATTGTACCTGAATACTGAGATAATTTTCATCCTAATTGTGATGTGTGCATTCTTTTCTACCTACTGATCTGGTGGATCGGACATCTGGTGCCTCAATTACCCATTCGGACGTTCCAACAAAGCGCAATATTCAAAAACTACAAAATGGTTTCTTCAATTTTGTTCTGAATGGGTTAACTAACTTTTTTCGAATTTACCTTATTTTCAAACCTTTATGAATTATAAGGGATCTAAATCAATATCAAAATTTGCTCGGGTTGTTGCGCGCGAGGCCTCACCAAGAGCGAGGCCCCGGTCGATTGCCTCGTTCGCCACCCCCTAAAGCCGCCACTGTCTATATCCTAAGTGACTTTTATATTGTATCTTGACAGTTGGTGTGACTAATTACGGATTCGATTTGGAAATTGATCGGATCAGAGGTCAGTATTGACAACAACAAAACGAAAAATATAACTGAAACCAATGCTGAAATGAGTTTTTCGCAGCACTACTTTTAGTACTGTAAAGAAGTCATTACTATACTAAATCAGAGAAAAACATTACTAGGTTACGTAATTCCAATTCTATCATTGTATGTAATTTGTCGTTGCAGATGGAGAACATGCCTATAAACGCGCCAGATTTGGTCAGATTTTCATTAGTGTTACGTAGTCTTGGTTAGTTATGCCAGGAGAGGAACCTTGCTACTTTGAATTGAGCGTCAATCATGATCAGAAAGTTAGGCACCGTTAAACGGTGCTACTTGATACACTTTTACACATTTTAGGACCTACTTCGCTGTAACAAAGCTATATTAATCGAAATTGAAATTATTTTAGCTCACTTTGGGGAAGGGGCTGTCAGGTGTGATGTTCAAAAAAATTATAGCCCACCCCATATTGAAGAAACAGAATTTAAGGATATTTTTGCAAGCAGTCCCATGATGGGCCTTAACAAAATTTGTTTGAAAATCGCATTTGAAATGCAAGTAACGAAATAGTATATTTTAAAACAACTTGCTCCTATTCCAATGCAAAATCGAGCGACAAAGGAACGAGTTTTCGAAAGCATGAGTGTTGGAATTGCCTTCTGCCACGAGTATTAGACGAAATTTTCTCTATTTCAGTCAAGTACTGTGAAATACTAGTATGTACTCTCGAAATTCAAGTAAAATTTCAGATCATACGTCCTAGTGACTTTTGTATTGAATCTTGGCAGTTGGTGTGTAGCCCCTGAACGTTTTTTTTCTTTAGATGCCTTGTAGGCATAAATATCAAGAGAGTATATACTTGTGAAAAATATCAAATAACATCGACAAAAATTATGAATACCGAACTGTTCACTACTACACCTTTTTCAACTGTATTTCAGAAACCGTCAAATGTATTTCAGAAGTATCAAATGTAAATCAGAAAACGTTAAATGAATTTCAGAATAGTCGAATGTATTTCGGAAGGCGTCAAATGTATTTCAGATAAGTCAAATGAATATCTAATAATTTTCAGAATAGTAAAATGTATTTCAGAAAATGGTAAATGAATTTCAGAAAGTATCATATGTATTTCAGAATGCATCAAATGTAGAGGGGTAGTGATACCGAATTCATTTTTCGACCTGTCTGAGCGTTTTTTTCCATCTCAGAGATCCAAATTTGGCGTGTGAAAGTTATTGATGGAATACTGAGTCACTCTGTATAATAATAAAGCGATGAAAAAAATACACCCATGCAGAAAATTGAATTACCTTCCCAACCAGGTGCTGCTCGACCCGTTTTCCCTTTTCAAAAATGAGAGCTGTTAGGGGTTGCAGCTAGAGGGGTAGTGATATCGAACTCATTTAAACACCCTTATTTGTCCCCCTTTCAACAAAATTTGAGCTGTCTGAGCGTTTTTTCCGTTATTCCATCCCAAAGCTCAAAATTCGGGGTGGGAAGTTATGGATGGACCACTCTGTATATATGACGCTTTCTGAAATATAATTGACTTTTCTGAAAATCATTTGATGATTTCTGATCTTCATTTAACTGACCTGAAATACATACCTATGACGCTTTCCGAAATACAATTCACTATTCTGAAATTCATTTGCGGTTTTCTGATATATATTTGACTATTCTGAAATACATTTGGCGCCTTCTGAAATACATTTGACGCTTTCTGGAATACAGTTAGAAAAGGTGTAGTGCTTAGCTATGAAATGTTATTCCTGTCATCCTCTTCCTGCCAAGCACTTCTCTGCTTGAAAACTGCGTACAGCACAAGATGCCGTTTTATCATCCAATATACTTTCAATTTCTCAAGATGATCACAACTAAACTAGAAAAAAACTCAAAAGTTTACTGAAATCTCTTACCGATGTGGTGGATCTGATATCAATTAACTCATGTGATGACCGCTATCCACCATTCTCCTTAGTTACTGCCGATATGCTCCCAAGAATGATTTCTGTTTTGTGCTATCATTTATATAAAAAAATGATTAATTTTCATGGGATTTTAACCTTCTTTCAACAAAGGTTTTCATGAGGTTTGAATAGATGTCCAAGCCCCTTCCTATGTACGCCAATGGACAGACCCCAGTATCATTAGACAACAGTTAAATTCAACCGAATCCGCATCAAGCGCACAAATGAAAATGTCATCTGATTCCTCGCTTAACCTCAAGATTAAACAATCTCCTAAAAAGTTAATTCAATCAATCAATTCCGCAGACCACCCCAGAGCGAATAGAAGCTACCCTCAGCTGAAGTTTATCATTCCGACCGAATTGTTTACACTCGAAAGTTCGGTCATCCATCATCCCCTTCTAATTAAATGTGTCGTTGTACGGCGCCCTTTAACCAGTACTCAAATTAGTGGCTCAGATTGTACGGAGCATGAAGGGAATTGTAATTGTACGTGCAAAAACTGTCTCATAGAACGCAAATTTCGTAGCACGCTTCACCTCCCCTTGCCCGAGTTGAACTTTTCGTAATAGATCGCGAAAATTATGGAAGAATGATGAAGAGCTGAGAGGAATTATCTGGTTAATTGGGATCAGGTTCGGTAGAAGCTTAACTTTCGACCTAGAAGGTCTTAATTGAACATGATTACATATTTTTCCGACATTCTTCGAGTTTTTTCTGAGATAAGAGGTATGCCTTATCACATAACAAATTGACAAGAAAATTCGAATTATTCAGAAAAATGATATTTTTCCTTTCATATTGCCCCGTAAGTTGATTCATTTTAATTGATGTCTTATGAGGAGAACGTGAGGTGCAGTATTTTGATTTTCTTCAGTCTTAGACAATTTTTATAAACACTGCAAATCAGTGTGAACACTACTAGAGATCCTTCTAACGTTGCTCTGTTGTGTAGATAACCACATAACATTTTTATACGTTTTTTTCCCTCCTTAGATCACTTCACCATGCAAGGTCAAATATTTTTCAGGGTGGGATACGATTTGAAATGAATATTCTGTTCATAATGGTCTTTATTTCATCCAATAAAAATTAAAAACATAACTAAAAATACAATTGTGCACATTTGAGACAAACTATACCTATATACAATTTATTCATTTCATTATAAACATTTTTGAGCTGTGTTAAAAACACTCTATATTGCACTTAAACACTAAGTATATACATGACATGATATAAAAGTTTGAAGAAGCTACCTACATGAATTTACAGGAAATATCACATGTTAAACTAAAGTTAGTTCTCTTCGATTATGTGCTTATTCTTGGTTGTTGTGAAAATATTAAAATGAAGTAGTTAGTGCAGATAGCAATCTTAACCTAATGAACAGTATCATTTGTTCTGTATGGATATAAAGTGTTGACCAACATATATCAAGGAGATATTTGAGTTCAGGAGAGCCAAGAATTTATAAATAAGCTGCTGAAGAGCAAGTGTTTTGATGTTTCAATGAGGAATGTTCACAGGTATGCAAAATCGATCGAAACTTCGTCACAGTATAACCTTTATGTATATGAAATCACTAGTTTTTGTTTCATTCGAAAAGACCTAGTAGTTCGGATTTTTACAACCCCGTGAATATTCAATTCCTCGCGGCGATGTGACGTCATACTACATTCGCAAATCGCACTCCGTGAGACGAAAAGCCCTTATATTGGACCCGGCTACGTACTGAACCTCGCAAGTCGTTGGATGTAAAGTGACGTCACAAAAATCCATCGAACTCATGTTTATAACTCGATATCTCGGGCGCTATTTGAAGTATTTAAATAATTTATGGACACAATATTTTCATTTTCTACGGAGAATAGGAATATGCAGAAATTGAAAAATGTGAACATTCCTCATTCGCGATTAGGGTTTTCTCTCCCAGTCTCAAGAACGAAAAAATTTTAGAAAAAGCCAATGAGCTCCCATAAAATATTTCAATAGATATCATGTTTGTATATTGGTTTAGAATTAGCCAAAAATGTTTTATGACTCTCTTTTGTTTCTGAAACAGAACAATGTATACTGATTAGGAAAAAATCAACCACGCTTCATCTTACCAGACTAGTTAATTGGTTATAAAAGACGGTACAGTTAATCATCAGAAAAAACTTTAATGAAATGTTACACAACTATCCGTCGCCTATATACAAAATCACAGATAACAAAGATGATTTGCGGGAATAGAGACCGCTAGTGCACGTGTCCATTTCTCGGTTTAATCGACTAAAAATGACGCCCTCGAGCGTGAAGTATCTTATTTTGGCTCTTCACTTTCCAGACGATTCATCGTCGATGATTGCCGTTCTTTCGGGTCACAATGGTCCAGCTGATGATGACCCTTTGTCAATGTCGGCTCGAGAACTTAAGCGTGGTGCGGTTTCGGTCCCAAACTTTTTTCGGATCATCTGGGACAGAAACGAGTTTCTGGAAACAGGAAACAATGCAGGGAGAGAAACCTGGAACAAAAAATAAGTGTGTGAACGACTTTGACGTGTTTTATGATTTCGAAACTTGACGAAGAGAGAATCACGTAAATTCGAGTAATAAAAACTTTCTTCATGTCAGATAATTCCGAAGTACCTAGTTAGGGGCAGATATAGCTTTTTTTCTTAGGGGGAGGGGGTGTAATAACCATTGAGAACGAATAACTAGAGACTTTCGGTTTTTTGAGCTTGAAAGGTATTTGCTTACCACACATTTAGGAAGTTTTCATTGATAATTCACTTCGAGAAACAATTAAAGGAACAGAAAAAATTTCATATTTTTTTTTCGACAGGCTGCATCTCAGTGAAAAATGGTCGCATAGAAAATAAAAAACCAACTTTTGAAGCTTGAAGACTCTAGTTTCTGAAATTATTGGTAAACAATTTTTCAGAGTACCGGTGGCCATGCAATCATCGGTTGAAGCACAAAAATTTTTTATTTTTTTGCTCTACACTCACGGAGAATTTTTTCTAGCTAGACCGATGCAAATGTCGCATAACCTGTTCATTCATCTCTAATTTGCTTTTTACGACTTTCGAGATATTCAGTTTTGAATGCAAAAGGATCCTTTTTCACTCAACTGCCGATATCTCCATAAATACTGGTCGCCTAGCGAGCCGAAAGGCGATGTCTTTTTCTATAGAAAATTCTCTACAAAAATCTGTTTCGTTCACTCAAATAGAAATTTTTTTTCACCTGTCACATAAACGTGTAAAAAAGCACAAAAATGTCATTTTGCCATATTTTGGTTAATGGACTGTATCATCTTCAATATTGGGGGAAAGCTTAGGTTATGAAAAGTTTGGCAGCCTGATGTTCTCCTAATCGGTAGAATGATCAGTTCAGCGGTTTTCGTGGACCGATTGATTGAACATTTGAAAAAATTAAGAGAACAAGGTTTTTTTCCTCAAACTTGACCTAACCTTTTTGAATCGGTTCATTTACTGAATGAGTCGAAAAGTTTTCAAAAAAACTGTTTTCTAAAACGTGGTGTCAGAAAACGGAAAAATTCTGTAGCTCAGAATTTCGCTTAACGAGCACCGTTGGCAAGTTAGGGGTATCAACTTTCAATTCATTCCATGATTTATTCTGAGGTAAATGAAGGTTTAATTGTATTCAGTGTGCATAGCTCCAGTGGGGGTGAGTCAGAAATCTTCTCTTTTTCTTTTTCAAAATAAATTTTTTTTCATTTTTATTTTATTTTTAGAACAAAATTTAACGATATTCTTTTTCTTTTTTTGATTTATTGAAAAAAAATTCAGTGAAAAGTTAAGAAATAATATAATTATTGATTGATCAGGAAAATCAGATCAAGTTTAAGGAACAAAAACCTTGTTTCCTGAATTTTTTCAAAATTTCAAACAATCGGTTCAAAAAAACTGCTGAACCGATCGATCTATCGATTTGGGGAACATCAGGCTGTAAACATTTTTTATAACCTAAGCTTTTCCACCAATATTGACGAAGATAGAGTCCATTAAACAAAAATGGTAAAACGGCCTTTTTTTGCTATTTTTCCACGTTTATATGATAGGTGAAAAAAATTCTTTTAAATTGAACAAAACAGATTTTTGTAGAAAATTTTCTGTAGATAAGGAAATCGCCTTTCGGCTCGGTAGGCGATCATTTTGCATTCAAAACAGGATATCTCGAAGACAAATGGTTATATCTGAAAGTAATGAGAAGCAAATTAGAGCTGAATAAATAGGTTATGTGACATTTGCACCGGTCAAGCTCGAGAAAATTTTTCTATGCGCTTAGAGGAAAAAAATTTGAAAAATCTTGAAAATATTTTCTTCGTGCTTAATCCGATGATCGCATGACTACCGGTAACGCGAAAAATTGTAAACCAATAAATTCAGAATCAAAAGTATTCAAGCTTCGAAAGTTAGTTTTTGTATTGTCTATAAGACCATTTTCCACTGAGATACATATTGTTGAAAATCTCCAAAATGTTTTGAATATTTTTCTGTTTCTTTAATTGTTGCTCGAAGTATATATTAACAATATTTGAGAGATTACGAATTTAAAATTATTGTATGAATTTTTTTATGTGCATCACGTTGCGTAGGTACCTCTTTTTCAGATATCCGCCCTTGGAACCAGTTGTAAGTTTTGAAATTTCTGCTCTTCTTCAACTTTTGTAGAGAAGTTATATTAAGTAAGAGAGCAGTTCCTTTATTACGCCAGAAAATGTGTAAGAAAGAAATGCAGTTATAGCAGAATTGCATTCCCATCGATGCATTCCACATTCGAATCTAGATCGGAGATGCCAGAGACATTTCCAAGAGTTTTCCCAGTATAATCTGATGACGTTAGAAAGCGCTCCAATTCCCCCTTGACTCCACGAATGAAAAAACGAAAATGTATCTCCAGCGACACGAGGGGCTGCCGAGTATGCATAAATCTTCCAATTCTTATCCCAGCCCTCCAGGATATTGAAATAAAATCCTAAATCCTCCGTCGAATTCGGCACCGAATATTTCCTCCTTCCCCCATGTGTTCCTGCAGAAACCGTGATATCATCGTAGCAAATAAGCGACGTCAGGTTTGTGACAGGCCCACAATAGGACCCTACCGCTCTAATGTCCAATTATTCCTTTCTGTCCGGTCCATGGACTGGTGGAATGACCCATCTGAGCGAGGTAATGCGCCTAATCATCCGTTCGTTTGACGCTTATTGCGCCTTCAGTGACGATTTCGACGCCCTACTCCGATTTAGCGTCGATATAATCCACTGTTCTCTCGCGAAAATGTAATTTTTCCTTTCATCCTCGTCCGTTTTATTTCGGTCGACGTTCCTAATGAACCGGAAAGCCTACACACTCAAATCCTCGATCAATGAAATAGGAGCAGTATGTCTTATACTTATACCGTCAAGAGCAGTTAGTAGTACTTTGATGGTATTTTTTTCAATGTATTTCAGAGTTAAAGTTAAGTCCGTTTACCAAATAATAAATAACTATTTGACGTTTGGTGTTTTTTCTGCTGAATTGAAAGATGTTTTAATGAAACTAGTATATAGATGAAGATGAATTAGAGATATCGGTAAATATGCTAACATTTCACCAAGCATTGATTGGAATGATTTACAAAATGAAAGAACTCGGTGAGATTCATAGAGTCCTATCTGAAAGGAAAGAACGTTCCAAGTGATTAAGGGCATAAGATCAACCTCAAGAAATATCCAAGCAGGCGTTCCTCAGGGATCGTTCCTAGGTGCGCTACTATTCAATATAAAAATGTCAGATTTGCCAGAAAGGAAGGGCAGAAAAGCTCAATTTGCAGATGATACGGCAACAAACTACCGTTGCAATATTTTTTTGAATCAATAAGGCTTACCGAAGAACTTGGAAACATTAGATAGATGATCGACATATAGCGTTAAATAAATATATGGCATCAAGTGCTTAAATTCAATACACAAATTGAGAAAGAAAGTAAGAGAACAAGAAAACTACACTCCTCAACGGGTAAAGAAAGCTATCAATGAATAATAAAAACATTGATCATACCCAGCATGAGGTATGCCGCCACTAACTGGAATAATGAAGAAAGCTACAAGAAAAATTAATTTCGGACTACTTTAAATATAGTTATATGATCAGCACTAGGTGATCAAGGTACATCAGCAATAAAAAGATGAGAAAAAGACTGAAAATTTGAATTATAAAAGAAATAGTATAAGGAATGGTTGAAAAAATGAAATATCAAATGAAAGAATACTGAAAGTTCCTCTCAGAAAGACTGACAGAAGGACGTATGCAGCTCAAAGAACAATCTTGAACTGAAAGGAAGAACTACTAGGTAGAAGGGAGAATACCTCTCTGAAAACAAGTAGGGAAACAGGAAAAATAAGATGAGAGGCGTATAGAAAATGTTTCCGGTCCTCATGTAAGGACCAATGATCATTGCCAAGAATCAGCCCTAATCCAATAATAGTTGAAAAAGTCCTGTCATTTTCATAAATAACCATAACAACCATGATGAATTCATAGTAAAATGTGACTACTACTTTTATAGAAAGCTATCTAACTCGATGAAGCCTCAAAAGGGAGAATATTTGTTCAGTATGAACCAGCTATGCATCACCTCAGGGAACAACAATTGCAGATCTGTTAATACTTTTCAAGTAAGGTAAGATTCCCAGAGAGTCTGAACAATACAGAGATATATGTTAACCGGCCTTCAAACTGCTTTGGAACATTAAAAATATCTATTAGCTACGTCGAAAATCGAGCAGTATTATCTACTTCTTGGGCGTGTTGAGTGTATTTTTGAGGCTTGCCTCGATGAAGATCATATACTATGTTGTATTTGACTCGAAACTGTAGAATGAAAGAATTTTTCATAGGTCATCTTCACAAGTGTAAACAATATTCATCTATAGAAAAAAGATTCAAAAGATGCTGGCCATAGTAGAAACTTGTTAGGATAATAGATAATAATAGTGCATATCGCAAATCTGGAGTCCTAGCTGTACTAGCTGTATCCAGGAGTCCTCGTCCATAAAAAAAATCTTATTTCCAGCGAATCTTCGAGCAAATAATGAAATCAGAACGACCAAACTGGAATAGGTATGAAAAGCTTAGGTAAACCATCACTTAAGAGGTTCCCGAATATGGATGTTTAAAATTCTTCAACAGATTACTACCACAACTGAGAACCATGAAGGAACATTCAAACTATGATATCGTCTTCACAATTGAACGATTTAATTTTCTGACTTTCATACCAAGAACATATCAGGAAAACGTATTTTATCCGATTTGTCTGATCGAAATGCCAATTATCTCACTTCTTATTTGGATCAACTCTTCGTGTTTCAATGCTATTCGATTACGTGATTCACAGTTTATATTTTTTTTTCTTTTCCGTCCAAACGAATACCCTTCTATATTTCCAACAGTATTGATCAAATAGGATACATTTGCACTCTCCAAAAAAATTAATCAAAAGGCTGTTTGATGAGAAAACATCCAATATTTTCGTAGTGCGTCCTTCGTACTGGAACAGGTTATCCTGTATTTTCCCAGTAAGCAGAGCATGTTATGTTCGTGCTGCATCAGCTATACCTACTATTTTTAATTTAAATAAACACGGATAAATGATAGTACTTGATAGATAAATTAATCAAGAACTGTAATCATAATATAGATCAATCACTTCATTTCTGAATTCACGCCACAATGTTCTATTTTCCTTTATGAATAATTAGATATTTTCAGGATACATATTGGTTCAGTTGGAAATTATCCCTGCAAAAAACGAGCTTGTCCTTCGCGCTCATTTTTATTTCTGGAGCTCAGGCAGACGTGAAAAATGATCGCAATTGTATTGCACCATTTTATCCGGTAGCTGTGTTGCGTTCGTAGGGAAGCAGACAAAGATTGAAGAATAGCTTCACTTGTTTAACTTTGAGTTATTTATTGGTATTTACTCGCAGTTTATGACAGAGAGACACTCAGCTAATTGCGCTCGTAAATCGGGGATATCCAGAAATGCGATTTGTGCAATGATGAACGCGCAGAAAATCTATGAAAAAGTTGCAGGCAAGATATTTTTGCTACCTGCGTCTTTTATGGAAACTAATTCCACCAGAAATATAGGGGGGTTTGTAAGACATGTCGATGTGAAATTTTGAGGATTATTTGGGAGGAAATACTTGGAAAAGAGAGAAGGATAGGCAACAAACTGGTTTTATAATCATTTTGCGTGTTATGCAGAAGGTGATATATGAACTTCCCCAATTTCATTTGGTGTACAAGACATTCTATCAAGAAACAGTCATTTTGAATGCACAATGATTCTCATTCATCCTGTTTAAATGATATCCCAATAAGAACTTTGAGAAAAAAGCTTATAAACCATTGTAATTCACACACTTTTACATATTTTGAATTCAGTTAGTTCAACCTAGAGGCAATTTATGATGATATTAGAATTAAAATAGTTCGCTAAATTACAAGTGTGTATTAATATTTCGCAACGGCTCGTTAGCTCAGTTGGTTAGAGCTCCAGGCTTCATCAGATAACTGGCGGTCGTGGGTTCAAATCCCACACGAGCCCTCCTTTTTAAGTTTTTTCTGGGAGTAAGAGTTCTTCATTCATGAAGTATTTTTTAAATGCGAGTTTTGTCATAAATCACCGGATTTGTGGTTATTTTTTATAACAAAATCAGGGTTGTTTTTTCAGAGGTTGCTCCTTTGACAGCTCCTACCGATGGAATATACAGGGAGTTTGAACTACAATGAGCACTTCAATTCTAACCCCCCTTTTGCATCGTTCCCCCTCTGCATCGGTCCAGTTGCGAGCGACACAATGACACAGAATGTAGTAGAACAAATTTTGTCTCGACCGTCTATCGCGTCATGAACGAACGGAATGCCTCGCTTCATTGGAAGTGGTACACTGTACCGCTCAAGTACAAAAGTGAGGCTCAATTTTAAAATGTGTACTAGCCAACACTTCTATTGAGATCTTGACACTGCTAGTTACGTACGTGTTCCCAGTACGGGAAGTCTTATATCACAAGTATACATTTACCTAGCTTGGAAAGAAGGTAAAACATTATCTACACTTGTTGAAAATTCCATATCATAATTGTACAAGAGTAAACTTTCTGCTGCAGAAAACGTTTACATATGTAGAGAGATTTTTCCTTAATTACTGGTGTCGTACGGGTCATTTCAAGTTGGACTTGTAGCTACAGATAGATTTTACACTTGTACGGTTTGTGTTACGGGCCCTTGGAGGTAATTCACGATGATATTAGAATTAATATAGTCGGCTAAATTACAAATGTGTATGAATATTTCGCAACGGCTCGTTAGCTCAGTTGGTTAGAGCTCCAGGCTTCATCAGATAACTGGCGGTCGTGGGTTCAAATCCCACACGAGCCCTCCTTTTTAAGTATTTTCTGGGAGTAAGAATTCTTCATTCATTAGTATTTTTTATATTATTCACAATCTGCGAGTTTTGTCATAAATCACCGGATTTGTGGTTATTCCTCGTAAAAAAATAGGGGTTGTTTTTTCAGAGGTTGCTCCTTTGACAGCTCTCACCGACGGAATATACAGGGAGTTTGTACTACAATGAGCGCTTCAACTCTAACGTCTTACGACGTTATCCCCCTTTTGCATCGGTCCAGTTGCGAGCGACACAGTGACACAGTATGTAGTAGAACAAATTTTGTCTCGACTGCCTATCGCGTCATGAACGAACGGAATGCCTCGCCTCATTGGAAATGGTACACTGTACCACTCAAGTACAAAAGTGAGGCTCCTCTCACAAACTCAATTTTAAAATGTGTACTAGCCAACACTACTATTGAGATCTTGACACTGCTAATTAGGTACGTGTTCTCAGTACGGGAATTCTCATATCACAAGTATACATTTACCTAGCTTAGAAGGTAGGTAAAACATTATCTGCACTTGTTGAAAATTCCGTATCATAATTGTACAAGAGTAAACTTTCTGCTGCAGAAAACGTTTACATATGTAGAGAGATTTTTCCTTAATTACTGGTGTCGTACGGGTCATTTCAAGTTGGACTTGTAGCTACAGATAGATTTTACACTTGTACGGTTTGTGTTACGGGCCCTTGGAGGTAATTCACGATGATATTAGAATTAAAATAGTTGGCTAAATTACAAGTATGTATGAATATTCGCAACGGCTCGTTAGCTCAGTTGGTTAGAGCTCCAGGCTTCATCAGATAACTGGCGGTCGTGGGTTCAAATCCCACACGAGCCCTCCTTTTTAAGTATTTTCTGGGAGTAAGAATTCTTCATTCATGAAGTATTTTTTATATTATTCACAATCTGCGAGTTTTGTCATAAATCACCGGATTTGTGGTTATTCCTCATAACAAAATTAGGGTTGTTTTTTCAGAGGTTTCTCCTTTGACAGCTCTTACCGACGGAATATACAGGGTGTTTGTACTACAATGAGCACTTTAACTCTAACGTCTAACGACGTTACCCCCTTTTGCATCGGTCCAGTTGCGAGCGACACAGTGACACAGTATGTATATAGTAGAACAAATTTTGTCTCGACTGCATAGCGTGCATTAAACGAACGGAATGCCTCGCCTCATTGGAAGTGGTACACTGTACCGCTTAAGTACAAAAGTGAGGCACCTCTTACAAACTCAATTTTAAAATGTGTACTAGCCAACACTACTATTGAGATCTTGACACTGCTTTCCGTACTGTAATGAAGTCATTACGATACTGAAATAGAGAAAACATTATCTACACTTGTTGAAAATTCCGTATCATAATTGTACAAGAGTAAACTATCTGCTGCAGAAAACGTTTACATATGTAGAGAGATTTTTCCTTAATTACTGGTGTCGTACGGGTCATTTCAAGTTGGACTTGTAGCTACAGATAGATTCTACACTTGTACGGTTTGTGTAACAGGCCCTTGGAGGTAATTCACAATGATATTAGAATTAAAATAGTTGGCTAAATTACAAGTGTGTATGAATATTTCGCAACGGCTCGTTAGCTCAGTTGGTTAGAGCTCCAGGCTTCCTCAGAAAACTGGCGGTCGTGGGTTCAAATCCCACACGAGCCCTCCTTTTTTGAGTATTTTCTGGGAGTATGAATTCTTCATTCACAAAGTATTTTTTTATATTATTCACAATCTGCGAGGTTTGTTTCTAATAATTCCAAAAGTTAGGAAGTATGAGATTGAGACATAGATATGTTCATATTTTCTGAAGATTTGATAACTGGTGGTAGAAAAGGATTAGATTCGAAGCGGCAGCTAATAAGCTAATTACCTTCTAGGACGTTGATTGAAATCAGGTCAACTGGAAATGTGATACAAAAAAGTTCCCAAGAAATTTTTTCAGAACACACTCAACTCAACCTCTGACATGATACAAAAGAATGAGAAAAGTCATAACAGGAAAACTTTCAAGCAAATGTTCTATTCCCCAACTTGGTTATGAAACCGAGAAATATTTTCAACTCTGGGTCGATCTAAAATGTCTATTCCATAATCGATTCACTGTCGTATTTCCCCAAACCTAAAACGTAACGGTAGCAAGAATTCTGCAATTTCTTCATATCAAATTCGAAGGTTCAACTTGGCAACAGCGCAATTCAAGCAAATTCCTTTTCATCCTCTCCAACCGAAATCTTTCTCAATATTCTTTAAGTAGTTTTCAGGGGCTTTAATTCAACAATAGCGCTTCTCTTGTTCGAAAAGCAAAATTCACGTCATTGGATAGATTAATACTTTTAATCCTATCAGATTTTCATCAAATTTGGCAACATAGCATGAAAGTGATATTTTTCATCTCTAAATCAGATTTCTGGTGAGCTAAAACTTTACGGTACAACCGCACTTGGAAGAGTAATGGAAGAAACCACCTCAGATGGAATGACCGTCATAAAAGATATTCAGGAAGCTTAGAAGTTATCTGAACCATCCCGAAGCTGCAACATCCGCAAAAGCCCAAGTCCCCCATCCCTGGCAAAATAACATTAGCAGGAGGAATGCTCGGCACATTTAAGCTATCCGAACTGCCGCACCTGCACTGTTTGCAGGTTAAATACACATACACATTTTATAATAAATGAACCCGGCTTCATTAATGGTACCGTCGTTTAATGGAATTTAATAGAACGTGAACGAACAACGGACGCTACCGTGCGGACCATTAATTTGATATTCCTAAGTCGGATTTTAAACGGTTGATTAGCCCGTTGTAATTGTTTCAATTAGTTCTTCGGATGACTAACGACGGGACGTTTTTTCCCGACAGTTTGAAGCGTTGGGAAAGATGCTGCGTTTAGATAACAGGCGTACTGTTCCATTTTAACGAGCGATACTTTCAGAATTCACGCTAGTTCAATCATCGGTGACATTTCGAAAATGTTGATGGAAAGGACTCCGCACTAGGTCTATGGAAAATTGGATATCATGGCCGTAGATAGGAGTTGAGCCTTTTGTTGAGGTAGTATACCAACGAATGAATGATTAAAATTTGGAGCAAAAATCGTTAAGGATTTTTCATACAAACATTTTTTGTTACTTAAATATTGCAGTCGTTTTTTGAAATTTTTAAAATTTTAAAACAAACCAGATGTTCGAGGAGAGTCGGTGTTTAGTTGTTGTTAAAACGCCTAGAGCACGTATAAGCGGGATTTCTCGCCAGCTAAGTGAATTTAAAAGAGATCGAATGATTGATATGGGTGATTTCATAGCTGTTGTAAATGAATACGACAATTTCATTCCACTCTGAAGCGAGGAATTTATTTGCCTCAATGAATGACACAAATAATTTTTTGCCAAAACTGGTTTGAAAATAAGATAAATTCCAGAAAAAGAAAAAATTGAAAAACAAAAATACATTCTACGAGAAGAAATTAAACACAAAATTAATTCTAATATGAAAATAAAAAACGGAAAACAAAAACAAATTCTAAAATATGCGAAATTGAAGATCGACAAATTAAGATTAAATGTTCAAATAATCCACCTTGTTGTTTGGAACAGTGACCAAATCTATTATAAAGAGAAAAATCTCTTATCTCTGAGAAGATTAGGCACATACACCAAATTTTTCAGATATCCCCGAAGAAGAAAATCATTGGGAGATAAATCTGGAGATCTGGGGGCCATTTGATCGTCCCATTTGTCGAAATGACACGGTCAGAAAAAGTCGTCCTCAGATATTAAGTGACTATTCTCGCGTTATGACAGGGACAGCCATCCTGTTGAAATTAATTGGTAGCTGTCGAATTGTCGGAATAATTTGATTTTCTAAAAGCTCCAAATATTTAGATTACCCTCGATGAAAAATGGCCCTATGATGCAATTCCCTAGTATTCCAGTCCAAACACTAAGTTTTTCAGGATACTGGGTACGCACAGGAATACTCAGGTGCTTATTCTTCCTAGACCAATATCTTACTACGGATGGGTTATGTTTTCTATTTAAGGAAAACGATGACTCATCTGTGAATAAGATATTGCTCAGAAATGAACTATTCTCATTCTCTTTTCCATCATTATTTCACAAAATCCCATTCTTTTGAAATGGTCTTCTGGAGAAATTTCTTGAGAGGTTCGCACCTTATAATTATTATAACATCTGTAACCATTTCTTTTCAAAATATTCCGAACAGTTCTAGCGCCCAAATCGACTTGTTCAGCTCTGCTAGAACAAGGTGCACTGATTTCAACAGCAGCAGACACAATCACTTCATTCGTCAAACGACTTTCACTGATGGTTTTCGGTGTTCTATCAATTCTGCAATGGCGGCATGTTTGTAAACATCCCCGTTGCTCGTATTTTTCGATTATTTTGCACGAACACGAAGGTATCGGCCTATCTCCAAAGGTAACAATGAAAGAATTTAGTTGACCACCGAAGTACCATTTTATGATTTGAATTTTCTCTTTAACCGTAAACATTTTGATTTACGCGAATCTAATTCATTTTCAAACGGTCTAGCTATCACATCTGACGTTCAGATGTGACTAATATGCATTGCAATTCGCGACAGCCGGGATCACTCCCCCCTGCTGAGACTTGCCATTCCAACAGTCCAGTCCCTTATTTGTTATCAAATCGCAATGAGATTTCGATTCCTCCATTTTTCTACTGGACTCGGAGCTAATTCGAATTAAGCATTCATATTCCTATGTTTCCATAAGGATTTTCTTCATCTGTATATATACATTTTTTCTGTAGGAAATAAGTATTTCTATATGAATTGTATTATTCATTCTGTTATGGCTTTTATTATCATATATAAACATTCTATTGAGTAGTTTCATTCGTTTTAATTTATATATATTATTTTCAGTCATTAAAATATACTTATATACGTTTCATTTCATTTATTCATTTTGTGTTGACTGTTGATATTTATTATATTGTAGTGTTATGAAGGATTTTTCTTCGTCCGAAGGATCGAATACGTGTTTTGAAGGAAAATCTTTTGTAAAATAGGTTATTTTGATTTATTCTATCGTGTGGAAAAAGAAGACTCGCTACAAGCAAATAATCAATCTCACCTGTTAGTGTCGTATCTAAGATCGAATCCCTCGATCTTCACAACGTTCCACTCCTCCTTGTTCTTGGAGTAACTGAAGGAAATCTGCAAAACAAATGCGTCCCATCAGACCAGACAAAATCGCGTTGGAAATCTTTCGAGCGAAAATTTTCGTCGTCTGTGATGCTCGTGAGTTTCAAACGGAGCGGAACTTATCAGTTTCTGTTATCTCCGCTTGTTAAGACGGCACAGAGCGACGAATGGAAATGAAATTATTCTATTAATGTTTAATTCGATCAATTCGAAACAGTTAGTGCCCCTTTATCTACCAACCTGATCTTTGAGCATGTCTCTTCTGATGAATTTCATCGGCTCTAGATGCGAATGAAACTGGTCGACGACAGTCAAGGGCTTCTTGAGTAGATGTTCTGGAAACGAGAGAGAAATTAGGTTAGGCTGGAGATTGGCGTTTCGGGAGGTCCGTCTTTTCTGAGTTTCGTCGCGATAAAAAGAGGTTGATTGAGGAGCAGTCAGATCGGATGGCGATATGAAATTTCTTTCATTCATAGCTGTATTATGGCAAATTTTGATGGATCATTCATATACATATAATCGTATTGTATAGGCGATTTGATTCTATGAAATCTCATAATACTGCTTTTATCAATATTGAAACACATTTCATTATCGACACACCACCTTTCTAAATTTTTGAGATCTGCTTGTAGTAAAAAACAGTCTTGAATACTACTTATGACCCTGAACAATTTGAGATCGTCTGCGAATAACAAAAAAAGACTCCCATCAATATACGTTCCTATATCGTTTATGAAACATAGGAATAGTAATGTAGAAAGGGGTGAACCCTGACCAACTCCAGAAAGAACGAGAAACCGTTCAGAGAATACATCATCTCCAAGCTTGACCCTTAAGGTACCTTCACGTAAACGATCAGACATCCAATTCATTAAAGTGATAAAATTAACTAACGCATGAATATCTCGAGAACTAATGCATAAAATGAAAAAACAATTACTGTGCTGAAATCAGTATAAAAATACCTTCCAAATGAGGTATCACTCACCCCATCTTCCCTATTCAAAAATTGGGGGTGAGGGTTGTAGTAGCAAGGGTTGAAGCGCTATGCGTCCGTAACCTACATCTTAAGTTGTCCCCCTCGAAACAGAAATCGACCTGTTCGAGCATTTCTGTCGAAAAAATTTATTTCGTCTGTAATCTCATCTGTTTCGTTTTCAAATGACCACCCTGTATATATTTCCATATTAACAGGACTTATGTTTGAGCTGATATTTTCTTATGTCATAAAAAAACTTCGAACAAGAATTCTTGTTTTGTCAACAATAAGCAGACATGGAACGTTAACCGCATTCCAGTAGTTAAAATGGCCTAGTCTGCCTCTCTCTCTCTACCAAAGACAAGAATCTTAGTGTTATCAGGATTCAGTATAAGTTGGTGTTTCAAAGATTTGTGCAACATTAGCAGCAGCATTGATTCTTGGGTTCACTTGCCAATTCTCAGAAAATAAGAAGAAAACAAGGAGTTGAGTTTAATTTGTATATCAAAAACTACAAAACCTTGAACCATTCATGATGAAGAATGTGTATATACGGAACAACTTCAGAGCAAGCAATGAACCCTGGAATATACCACTAGGCTTGCAAATATGAATAAGGACATTAAGACAAGTTTGAAAACGACAGAAAGGAATAAGGAGACAGGAACAATGAAGAAACATAAAGAAGAGACCACAAAACAGTCGTACAAGATGCGAAGATTGTGGACTGTAGATCTCAGAGGGGTAGCAAACTGAAGTTTTTTTTTGCCTCTCATTATATTATATTTTATTAATACTTAATGCCTCGATGAAAAATGGCCCTATGATGTAATTCCCCGCTATTCCTGTCCAAACATTAAGTTTTATAGGATACTGGGTACGCACAGGAATGCTCAAGTGCTTATTCTTCCCAGACCAATATCTTACCACGGATGGGTTATGTTTTCTATTCAAGGAAAACGATGACCCATCAGCGAATAAGATATTGCTCAGAAATAAACTAATGTCATTCTCTTTTTCCATCATTTCACAAAATTCCATTCCTTTGAAATGGCCTTCTGGAGACATTTCTTGAGAGCAGCATACACAATCACTTCATTCGTCAAACGACTTCCACTGATGGTCTTCGGTGGTCTATCAATACTGCAAAGAGGGCAAGTTTATACACATCAACATTGCTCGAATTTTTAGATCATTTTGCAGATACATATATATATATATATATATTCTTTTGAATAAGAGAGCTAAAATAATACAATAAATGTTGAAACAAAAAGAACCTAAGCTGAGGTAAAAAAAGGAACGGGATAACATAACATTCTTCGTATGATACTATAGTATCATACGATACTATCATCACTAGTATCATACGATACTATAGAGCCAGGGGAAAAAACCTCAGCCGAAAAAAACCTGTCTCCCGATTAAAAAAAATAAAAAAATTGTTGTATCTGAATATTCTATATAGAAGGACATCACGATTAGCGGAACGGCTCTTCGGAGGAGACAAGATTTTATTGTTATCAGACTACAGTTGGTGTTTCAAGGATTTGTGCAGCATTAGCAGCAGCATTGATTCTTGGGTTCACCTGCCTATTCTTAGAAAATAAGAAGAAAACAAGGAGTTGGGTCTAATCTGTATATCAAAAACTACAAAACCTTGAACCATTTGTGACGAAGAATGTGTATATGCGAAAAAACATCAGAACAAGCAACGAACACTGAAATATCCCACTAGGCTAGCAATTATGGATAAAAGCATATTAAGACAACTTTGAAAACGACAGAAATGAATATGGAGGCGCGAACAATAAGGAAACATAAAGAAGAGATCACGAAACAGTCGTACAAGATGCGAAGATTGTAGACTGTAGATCTCAGAGGGTAGCAGAGGGTTCTTTTTTGCCTCTCATTATATTATATTAATACTCAATGCCTCGATGAAAAATGGCCCTTCGATGTAATTCCCCATTATTCCTGTCCAAACTTATAGTTTTTTAGGATACTGGGTACGCACAGGAATACTCAGGTGCTTATTCTTCCTAGACCAATATCTTACCACGGATGGGTTATGTTTTCTATTCAAGGAAAACGATGACTCATCAGCGAATAAGATATTGCTCAGAAATAAACTAATGTCATTCTCTTTTTCCATCATTTCACAAAATTCTATTCCTTTGAAATGGCCTTCTGGAGACATTTCTTGAGAGGTTCGCACCTTATAACATTTCTTTTCAAGATATTCCGAACAGTTCTAGCGCACAAATCGACTTGTTCAGTAATTTCTCTGCTAGAAAAAGGTGCACTGATTTCAACAGCAGCATATACAATCACTTCATTCGTCAAACGACTTTCACTGATGGTCTTCGGTGGTCTATCAATACTGCAATGAAGGCAAGTTTTTCGATTATTTTGCAGATAGCCGAACACGAAGGTATCGGCCTATCTCCAAAGGCAACAATGAAAGAATTTAGTGTCTCCGCCATAGATTGACCACCGAAGTACAATTTTTTTATTTGAATTCTCTCTTTAACCGTAGTTGAAATGACTCGTTCTGACTTTCTCCCTACCATAGACAAGATTTTATTGTTATCAGAATTCAGTTGGTGTTTCAAGGATTTGTGCAGCATTAGTAGCAGCATTGATTATTCGGTTCACCTGCCTATCCTCAGAAAATAAGAAGAAAACAAGGAGTTGAGTATAATCTGTAAATCAAAAACTACAAAACCTTGAACCATTCGTGTTGAATGGTGTGTATATACGGAATAACATCAGAGCAAGCAACGAACCCTGAAATATCCTACTAGGCTAGCAAATATGGATAAAAGGACACTAAGACAAGTTTGAAAACGACAGATATGAATGTTGAGACAGGAAAAATGAAGAGACATAAAGAAGAGACCACCAAACAATCGTACAAGATGCGAGGATTGTGAACTATAGATTTCAGAGGAGTAGCAAACTGTAGCAAAGGAGTAGGAGTAGCAGAAGTTCTTCTTTTCCTCTAATATGAGTCCGGAAAGCTAATCATATTCTTCTTGCCTTTAAAGAACAGAACGTTTGCTGAAATGAAAATATGGTTCGAGATCTGAGAACCAAGTTCCAAAGTTGTGCAAGAATTGATATCAAACTAATGAACGATAAGCTTTATCCGTCTGAGATTTCCTGATATACTCGATTAGGGTCCATCCGGATATAAACCCAAACCACCATCCAGAAAACAAGGCGTGTTTCCCTCAATCCTCTTAAGTCCACCCTGAAGCTTAAACCTCCACCGATGTGTCGCACCTAAACGCTTCAGTCCCCATATAACCAACGTATAGAATTGGGGGTCCTGCCATACATTTGGACATATCAGCGTTGTAGTTTCGCATCCTGGGGCGATTAACACGTCATACACGTCACACGTCGGCCTTATTCAGCGTAATTGCCGAGTTTAATCCAATTGACTCGCTTCCTCAATTAATCCCCGGGACCTATTGCAATTCACAGTTTTGTGGCTCTCGAGCAACAGCACTTACCGATTATGTACCCCATCGTGACGTCGTCTGGCAGCCTGATCTTCTCGCCAGTGCTGATGAACTTGCCTCCGCTGGAAATGAAAGAGAAAGTGTTAAAAACTCGGCATGATGATGAATATTCAGGGAACGGTTTGAGAGGATAGCTGATGATCGGTCCTGTGAAATCAAGGTTGCACGGTGAGGGAGAAAGATGAGATATTATTTTGTCCAATGTATACTCCCCGTCAGCAAATTCCGGACAGCAAAATTTTTGTCAAATTCAACACCCTGTATCTTTTTTCGTGGTTCTCTGATTTTGTTGAAATTTTCACCAGGTATAGTATTGGGTCTTGTTATATTAACCTGAAATGTACTTTGCGAAAATACCTGTAGTTCATCCGTTATACAGGGTGAAACAAAACCTTGTTTTATACCCTTCATTTCTAAACACCCTGTGGTGAATTTGAGGTTTAAAATTTGATATCATTCAATTTTGATTTGAAGTGTGACCCTTTCCTAACAAAATGTTTTTTGATTTACGTCAGTATCTGCTTTGAAAAAAAGATACACATTTTCAAAGTAAGTGTTGCATTTTTTTTTCAATTTTTATAACAATTTAAAACACAACAATACCTTATCGACCAGTTAACATAAACAAACATCTGAAAATTAATAGCGTATATTTCCACCTCACTTTCTCATCACTTCTACCATACGACGTGGCATACTTTCAATGCATTTACGAATTGCTTCTGGGGGAAGCAACAATTTCTGTTAATGCAGAACAAAGCTAGGCCTCACGTTGCACGGGTTGTAACAGAATACTTTGAAGAGGCAAATATTCAACGATTCGTGTGGCCAGCCAGAAGGCCGGATTTAAATCCAATTGAACATGTATGGGATATGCTAGGTAGACATGTTCGAAATCGGCAGCCCAATACCTTGCCCGATTTACGAACAGCCCTTCTTGAAGAACGGGAAAATATTCCCCCAGAAGCAATTCGGAAATGCATTGAAAGTATGCCACGTCGTATGGTAGAAGTGATGAGAAAGCGAGGTGGAAATACTCGCTATTAATTTTCAGATGTTTGTTTATGTTTACTAGTCGATAAGGTATTGTAATGTTTTAAATTGTTATAAAAATTGAAAAAAATGCAACACTTTCTTTGAAAATACGTATCTTTTTTTTTAAGCAGACACTGACGTAAATCAAAAAACATTTTGTTGAGAAAGAGTCACACTTCAAATTAAAACTGAATGATATCAAATTTTTTGCTTCAAATTCATCACAGGGTGTTTAGAAATGAAGGGTATAAAACAAGGTTTTGTTTCACCCTGTATAACGGATGAACTACAGGTATTTTCGCAAAGTAAATTTCAGGTTAATTTGACAAGACCCAATATTATACGTGGTGAAAATTTCAACAGAATCGGAGAACCACGAAAAAAGATACAGGGTTTTGAATTTGACAAAAGTTTTGCCTGTCCGGAATTTATTGACGGGGAGTGTACTTATGTAATGGACTCATCGAGAAAATTTTTGGAAGGCTTCATTCTATCACTATATTTCTACGAAATTCCGTTTACAGATTGTCTGGATATCCCTTGGAATTCTTTCGGAAGTCACGGAATTATTTCGGAAATCACGGATTTCTTTCGTAAGTCACGGTATTCTTCCGGAATTCACACAGTTCTATCAGTATTCTCGGAATTTAAAGGTACAAATAAAAACATATTTTTTTGTTCGATATATATGTAATATACTCATCGAAAACGAAGTTTGGGGGGGCTTTATTCAATCACTATATTTCTACAGAATTCCGTATACAGATTGCCAGGACCTCTTTTGTAATTCTTTCGAATATCACGGAATTCTTTCGGACGTGAAGGAATTGGTCCGGAAATAACGGAATTCTTTCGGAAGCAACGGATATTTTCGGAAATCACGGAATTCTTTCGGAAGTCACGGAAATCTTTCGGACATCACGAATTTCTTTCATAGGTCACGGAATTCATAATGTTTTATCAGAATTTGATGGTAGAAATACTGTTTACGTTGGATAAGTGAAAGTGTCAGTAGACGTTAGTTCAAAAGTGAAAACACAATTTCATTTTTTCGAGAAAGAAATAAATAATGTGAACAGAGCAAAATAATCAGATGAACTTCCACCTCTTCAATCATGTCCTGCAATGTATTAACGTCAAATAAAGATGTTCTGTGTACTCGTGTGTTTCCATAAAATACGCATAGGACCTATGAGAAATAGAAGGTTTTTTCAGGATATGCCTTCGGAAGTTTCCCCCATCTATGAACCCTATTTGATACAAGATTTCGACTGTCGGTGTTTCTCTGGGAACATCAATATCCTTTTGACGTCTCTCGTCATTTTCCCCTAGGTGCATTAGCATTCCAAAGGAAAATTCCCCATAGCCGTATAAATATGTGCATTTATGTGTGAGTCATTGAAATTCAGCTGAAAATTCAATTTTCATGAAGGCGGCTGGGACGGAGCTCTGCGGAATATCTAACTAGAAATGAATTATGCGAAACATAATATGTAGATACCTACATTTCTGGAAACTAAATACTCTTGTGATCCTAACTGGATTAGTTGAATGAAAATAGTTAAATCGTGTGAATGATATCTGGTATTTTTGCCCTTATTTCAAGACTAGACTATACAAGGTGATTCGTTGTATAGGGGGTGTTCGAACCATGTTTAGTGATGAGCAAAAAAAAGTTTTCGAGATATTTTAGTTCATTCTAAACATTTTTAAGGTCGACGAAATTAGAGTATAGTGGATTACCAGGCAGTCTCATAATAAATTTATAAAGAGATGGTAGAAGGAGATAACTGAAAAGCAATCCATGAACCTGTTTTCTTGAAAGCGTTTTCGCCGGATTCCAAAGGCAAAATCAATAAAACCCAATTGATACTTGAGGATTAGCCAGTTACGCCGTTAATATCCTCGGATACTCTTGTCCGATATTCATCAACCCTCTTTGGGAGATCTGAAAGCCTCTCCAATCGAAATGAACAGCTTTTAAATTCACAGTTATCGCCTTAGGCTTACCAATCGTACGAACCCATTTCCAGTTATATTAACTCCCGAAGAAGCGGAAATCAGGTGAATGCGGAGCAAATTACAAGTAGTATTTTATAATTTTGTTAAATTACTTTCATTTGGACTAGGTATCGGAAATCTTCATCGTTGTCTTTTAGATCTCCATAGATAATTTTATTCAAATTACAGGAAATACCTTATTATATTCTGCCTTGATTTCACATTGAACGATGTTTTTCTCCATAATATCAAATCATTTGAAAAAGTTCCAGTTCAACAGCCTGCCAAAATTACTAAAATCAGAATAGATAAAAAATGCAGAGGTTCTGAATAAAAAACTCGTCAGGAGTGAGAATACTTCATGAGAATCGTTCGTTTGTTTATCTCCTATACGAATAAAATCCTCGATATAATTATTATAAATATGAAAATTCATTTTGATTTCTATTTTTCGTTTCGAAAAAGTTTTATCAACTCGCTGAGTGTCTCACATTAACAATGTATTTGAAAGTTATCTATAATACAAGGGCAGAAGGCACTGAGTTCAAAATTAGATAAAAAGCCATGGAGTGGTGAGATTTTGAATGGAAGATGGTTAGAATAAGCCTTATGTACGAGTATTATACGTTATTTTCTCAAATTCATTGAAGTTTTCTCAAAATTAATGAAAAATTTCCAAAGACATCTTCCTGTCTCATAAATTTGACAGATAATAAATAAATCAGTGTAATCAGTGTAAACGTGTAATCAAGAAATATTACTCTGAAAATTGTAAGCATAATTTTCTTCTATAAAATGTGGTAACTTGTTTTAGAATACTTATACTTTTGTTGCACAGAATGACCACAAAAAAATGGCTAGATAGTAATATCCGCAAATGTTTTCGAATGAGTGTTAATATTGCAATCTATTAATTGATCGCAGGGTTAAAGGCATCGTTTTCACATTTTCAATGTTGCAAATCACTTGTTCAAGAGATTCTATTGACTATTATTGTGTTGTTTACAGCAACTTGCCAAAAATTAAGTTCAGCAAATAATTCTTCTGCAGATAACATTTCTTATGTCATCGAGTATATTTTATGTATAAAATGGAGCCGGACACTTCTTCATAAAACCGTTAAAGTGACTCACGACACAAGTTATGATTAAGATGGAATATAAACATTAATATTCATTCTAATTGTAGTTTCTAAGAAATAATTTTGAATGAATTAGAATCGATTAACATAAATTGAAGAAGAACGGAATATCATGATTTCTCCGAATCATATCAGGTTCCATGAGTCTCAACAAAAATTAAATTAATTATTTTTTGTATATTGTTGGCAATTTTTTATTCATTAATCACACTGATACCAATATTGTGGTAATTGAAGCGAAGCGAGATGGGTAAGAAGCTATTTACAAGATTATATCATCAATTTGTAATATATTCTCGCCGGTCATTCTTTCGCCAGTATATGCTTCATAAAAAACTTCAATTAAGGTTTGTGGTGGGTATAAAACCCAGAAGCGATCACCATTTAATCGAGTGTAAAGAGCTGGTATGAGAGTAAATCGTTCTCTTATTTTTCCTTTATGGATGTAACACTGATCGTCAAGGTTGAGCATGTCAAATTTAAAATTGAACGGTAGCAATTATAATTAAATTACAATGGGTAGTGGGTACAGTTATTGCTCCAGGATATGGAGAATCTGCTCGGCTAGAGTCCAACAGTCATTATGAAAACACGTCGGAATAAACACTTTTTTACTTCGAAGAAACTCAAACGTTTTTTGGATTTCTTCTATCTCCGGTTTTCTAGATGCGAAGTCTGTATGGCAGCAGCTGTCAGTTTTTTCGAGTTTACCCGCGGGTTTGAAAGGTGTTGTCACCAAAAATTATAATACCTTTGAGAACAAAATTAATTATGAACTCCTAGGGCACCAGAAAACGATGCTACACAAGTTTTTCTCTATTTCAGTATGGCAATGAGTTCATTACAGTACTAAAAGTAGTTGCTATAATGAACTCATTACTGCATTGTTTTCAGTTATATTTTTCGTTTTGTGGTTCTATCAATTTTCAAATCTAAATAATTCGAATTCGTTAATCTGTCAAATGTCGTAGATCAACCAACTGCCAAGATACAATATAGAAGTCACTAATCTGAATTTTTATTTGAATTTCGAGATATTTAATGAAACTTGACTGAAATAGAGAAAATATCGTCTTATACTCGTTGCAGAAGGCGATTCCAACACTTATTCTTTCGAAAACTCACTCTTTCTTCAATCGTTTTCGAATTTCGCATTCATGTTGAAATAGGAGCTCATTCTGCAACTTAGAATATAGTATTATATTGTCAATTCTTGTAATATTGTTTCAAAAAAGTGCTAGTCAGCGTATGTGGTGAATTTGAGTCGCTTTGGAAGTGATTCTTAGACTAATATTCATATGGCGATCGAGAGAAAGGTAGCGTACAATACTGTTAAAACCCATACGTCAATATGTAAATTGTTGACGAAATTCTGCAAGGCAAAGAAATACGAGCTCACGAAAACCACAATTTAGAAAAACTTGACCTAATTCTGAACGATACGCCGAGGAATATGAAGACGGAAAACCGTGAAAATTATAAAGAACTAGTTAGGAAGAAAAGGTGAAACACCGTTGCAAAAAAATGCAAGAATTGTATTTTGTGAAGTGGAATATAATTTTTGACCCATTTTCAACGGTTAATCCATCAAGAAACAAAAAACTAGAAGTGGGTGGTACAAAAAAAACTCCAGTGGGAAAAAACGAACGAAAAGGAATGAAGAAGCGACGGAAAACGCAGGATTAAATACAAAAGAAATGAAAATAACAAACCACTCTATGCGATCGATAGTAGTCAGTAACTTACCTAAAGCAGGGATATGTGAACGACAATTAATTACAATTACTGGCCACAATTCAGCCAACTCAATTAAGCCTTATCTGCAAATGGATAATGAGCACTATTCCAACATCATAAATACCCTTGAAAGTGAAAATCAGCTAAAAAACAGAAAACAGAAGATCCTGCAGTCACTCAAGCTTCTCACTTTACAGATGGACCCATCAACAACATAAAAATAATAATAAAATACTCTTACTGTGTACCAAAATTGCACTTTATATTTCAATTAAATAATTGAGTTTGTAGTATTTTGTCATTACATGAATACCTGTTCTTCAGTTGCCAAATTAATACCTATACATAATGCATGCAGAATAATCTGTATTTCACGAAATAGTCAAGGTGTCCCCATGGGACACCTTGTACATATAAACAAAGATTCATTCTAGTGGCAAACATCATCCATTCTGCCTGTTCTTCAGCTGTAGCATAATCTACATAAATTATGGTAATAACACTTCCATATTTCGCCATATCGCAATTAGTGGCATATAGGCCATCCGCTATTAAAGCCGAACCAAAAGCTTCACCATAATCATGAAATTATGTTGATAAAAAAGTTGTTTATGCTTCAGATAAATGGAGTTTCGAAAAAACCGAAATATCCCAGATTTTAATCTGCTAATTGAGACTCGAATTCGGAATCTGGACCAGTTGCTTACGGTCAATTAATTGGGTACTTTAATGGTAAGACTCTTATAGCACTAATGGTTCATTTATCACCGCCAACGCCCAAGGAAACAGATGGTCAATGAGCCATTTCAGCGTAATAATTTTTGTGTCGAATGTTTCGGATTGAATGACTTATATTTATTCCTTCGAAGACACATTTTCTTGGGAAGCATTGCAGAAGATAGAAAACTATTATCAGTTTTTATGATTGCTTGAATTAGAAAGCAAGATGAGTGTTCCTTCAGCCTTCTAACAGCATGTCATCAGAGAATATCCAATAATTGACGATGTTCCATAATTTCCTAAATTTCAAATTCACACAACGTGAATCTTCGCATCAATCCAGTCCTTCACCGAAGTCGAGTGTCCTCGACAAATCGATTTTGCTCTGCAAGTCTCTCAATATCGAATTAGCTTTATCTAACGGGATGCCACCCAGTAAATTGACGCGAGGATCGGCTATAATCTTGAATACATATCAGTCCAACCTTCGACGTTTGCCTTATTAGAAGGGACGTTTCGGCAGCTTTAATGGTTTTCAAGCAGGAAAGTTCGAGCCTCGGGGCTGAAAACAGCAATCCCTTTTTTTCAACACGGATTAGTTAATCTGCGGTGTGAAATTGAATGGACGGATCGCTGAGGATTTATGAATATAGGGGGAAAATTGAATTGAACTTGTAAGTTTCAACCGAGTGCTGGAAACTTAGTTATGATTTGTATCACATGAATTGCTGGGAAAGTGCGTTGAAACAAAATTTCTTTTTATTTGAATTTTCACAAAGATTTTGAGGGACTGTGAGTTTCTGGAGTGGAATTTAGAAATGCCATACATTTTTGTCTCACAATGACGTGTGATGAAGATTAAATGAAAGAAATACAAATCAAAATTCCAACTCTCAAATAAAGCCTTTATCACCCTTTCTGCGGAGGTTTCAAGTAGTGTCAAGAAAGTAAATATACTCAATTTTTGGAGGATTCAAAAAAAGGGGACAACGTTGACAATTGTGTTCATTTTTCGTTTTATATTATGGCTGATTTGATTCTGAAGCGAATATCATTTTAGTTAGTTCATCTAAAGGGCAAATATATAGATAACTTTTTATTTGGATTTCAATCGTATGAACAATAGAATTGATTTTTTGTTTATTTGACTATTGAATTGTAGTTTCAGTTGTAAAGGTACAGGTTGGACGTTTATATAGTGTGTCCAGGGATAGTTCGGCAATACAATTACTGAAAGGTGGCACTGCAATCGAGATTTAGGTTTGTTTAATTGCCTGTCGCGTTTCGAAGTAAAATTGAACTAATAATAACAATAATTGTAATAAAATGTGATTGTTTTCATATAACCTTTCACTTGAGAATTGGAATGAAAATTCAAATATTTTTTATGTGCATATCTTTACGAAATAGTCTTGTTTTGGATTGAAATTTTCTCATTATAAAAGAAAGTTGATTTTGTTGATGATTCCGCATTATTCGTAGATTCTATTGTAGGTCCTTTGTTATATAATCAAAGAACTGCCTAATTCTTCTCTGCCATTTTGCCAGATAAATATCATTGACATATCGCCATGAATTCTCTGGTGAATATTCATTTTTACAATTTTTTGGGAAATGAGTATTCCAGACGTATATTACTCAAGACTGGTAATGAAAGAGAACCCACAGCCATATCAAATTTTTTGTTGGTAAAAACATCCATCATAAATTATATCATCAACAGACAATTTCGAATTGTCATAAATATAGTAAAGTTGTTTCACAAACTGGAACGTTCCAAAATTTATAACTGTTTCTTTGGTTTTGTCTACTGTAAAAAAAAAACGGTTTGACTTCACCGGAAATATAGTTATCCAATCTTTTCAGGGTACGAATTATATGGAAGAGTGCTCCTTTTCCTACATTTCTGACTATCCAAATATCATTAGTAGAGGAGCAATTTTTTTCAAATTGTTGGTACAATTTAAGACTGCCTACATGGTTTATTCATAATCGGTTAAATTTTTCTGGTTCGTTACCAAGAAAAATGAGCCAAAATTATTTCTAGAATTCTTATGTACAGAGCGAATGTTCATATTTTACTCACTGGCTATCTCTGTTATTATTGGTCATACAATAACGTTTACATTGTCAAATTTGTAGTATATTTTATGGGCATTCAGAATTCAGTACTAAGAATTGGATAAAGGCATCGCAAACCCAAAAATTCTATGTGAAGTGTTGTTTTTCGAATGGCATGTATTTTATTTTCGGAATCGGTAGAGCTCATTCTTCTGATTTCAAATATATATACATTTTATTGAGGTTTTTTCCGGCAGTTTCTGAAAATTAAAGGTTCATTTGGCTAAATCTGAGGCAGCTGTAGAACGTTACTCGAGAATGCTGCGATTTCTTCATATCTAAGTTCCATTCTATTGCCTCCTGATAGTACCTACTTAACATCATTGGACACTTTTTTATGGGAATATTTGAAATATAAATTGTATATGGCCTGTCCGCAAAATATTGAAGACATTAAATTCATAATAGGGGAAGAAATCGACAACCTCAATATATTCCATGGATGGTAAGAAAAATACTCAAAAAAAAGATATCGACTCTGTCTAGATGTAAATGGGGGTTATTTGAATACCTAATTTAACTTTCAGTTAATAAATAATTAATATAAATATCAGGTCTTGTTCTTGTGTGACATTCCACAGCTGCCTCAGATTTAGAAGAAACTATCTATATTTTTAGAAAACTGCCAGAGATAACATCAATAAATTCAATAATTTCAGAACTTAGTGGAGTGAACTGGATGGATTTGTTCGATGAATACGATGATATCGATGTTCTGTGGAACAAATTTGTCGATATTATGAAGTCAAAGCTCTCAAAATACACCCGAATTAAGACCATCAAATTTAACACACTCAAACCTTGGATAGATGGGAAGGTTCTCGAGATGATCAGATGTAAAAAATCTTTGTGGCAAAGATATCTCCGCAGTAGATCTGATGCAGATTACCGTAACCACAGGTCATACTCCAACTTCGTTTCATCTGAGATTGACAAGGCCAAAACCTCATATGAATCCCAACTCGCCTCTGGCAAGAACCGAAAGAAGTTTTTTAAATACATGAGAGCAACAATGAATTCGAAGGTCTCTGCCCCATTGGTCAGGAACTCTGCAGGAGATAAGTCCAAGGATGCCCGCGAATCTGCGGATTCCCTCGCTGAAGTCTTTGCCAGCGTCTACTGCTCTGAACCGGACGGGCCGTTACCTTCAGTTTGTGTTCCGGGTCCTACTGCTGAGCTTGGGATTGTTTCTGTCGACGAGGAGTTGGTTCTCAGACATCTGTTGTGCCTTAAGGAGTCATCTTCTCCTGGTCCTGATGGCATTTCTCCTTTTACTCTCAGAAAATGTGCTCCTGCCATTGCTCTCCCTCTGTCTCTCATTTTCAGGAAATCGTTAGCTACTTCCGCTCTGCCGAGGGAATGGTTGAGAGCTTCCGTGACACCCATATTCAAGGGGGGAGACAAACTCTCGCCTAATAACTATCGCCCCATTAGCCTGACGTCCTCGATATCCAAGGTCTTGGAGAAAGTTGTCTGTGAGCAGCTTCTGCACTTTGCGCTCACGCATCATATTATACCACGGGAGCAACATGGTTTTGTTCCTGGTCGGTCTACAATGACCAATTTGCTCTACTGTCTTAACGATTGGACCCGTTCGTTGGATCAGGGTATACCTGTTGATGTTCTGTATTTGGACTTCTCCAAGGCGTTCGACCGAGTACCACATCGTCGTCTCCTGTCCAAGCTACAGCACCTAGGCATAGGGGATGCGTTGCTCTCGTGGATCAAGGCTTTCCTCTCCAATAGAACTTTCCGAGTGAGAGTGGCGGATGTTCACTCATCTGAGGATGTTTTGATGACCAGTGGTGTTCCGCAGGGATCTGTCTTGGGTCCCATTCTCTTCGTAATATATACGTCTGACCTGCCTCGACTTCTTAGATCTCCATGCGCTCTTTTTGCAGACGACACGAAAATTTATAACCTCTCATCTAATATTGAGACCTTGCAGGATGATTTGCAGGCTGTTGAGAATTGGTGTCGAGAATGGTTATTGCCGCTAAACACCAGCAAATGCCAGGTTCTGCATTTAGGTAGAAATAATCCGAAATTGACATATGTGATTGATGGTCAATGTTTAACCCCTGTTGACCACCATAACGATCTGGGTATAGTGGTGTCTCATGACTTAAGCTGGTCTCAACATGTAGCGTCTATCGTGGCAAAGTCTAAACAGATGACCCATATGATTCAGAGGTCGTTTAGAGGTTGTAGTTTGGAAACTTCTCGGATGCTCTATTGCAGCTATGTGCGCCCCTTGATGGAATATGCTGGACCGGTGTGGTGCCCTTCTCTCAGGAGCGACCAACTTCTCCTCGAATCCGTGCAGCGCTGGAATACCAGAATTCCTTTTGGGAGGATAAGGCCTGACTACCACGATCGTTTGAGATTGATGAATCTACAAACCTTCGAGGATCGACGTAATAGAGGGGATCTTATTGTTACCTATCGTGCCTTAAATGGATTCTTTGGTGTGAACCTAGATCACCTCTACATAAGAAGCAGCACACAACTGCGTGGCCATGCCTTCAAACTAGCGAAGGAGAATTTCAGGACCACGCAGCGCCAAACGTTCCTCCCCAATCGGGTTTTTGAGGTATGGAACAGATTACCCCATAGTGTTGTTGGCGCTCTCACGGTGAATTCTTTCAAGAATAGACTCGACCAGTTTACAAGGGACCAGAGTTGATTCTTTTTTTTTGAAGTGACTGTGACTGGTGTTTATCTCATTATTTAGTTTTTTTTTTTCCTTTTTTTCTTGTGGCCATTGAATTCAATTGTTTTATTTCATTTTGTAATTTTTGAGTTTATGGGTGAGAACCCCAACTCTTCTGTTATGTAATAATAATAATAATAATAAATAATAATAAATAAAGTATAAATATTTGAAATCAGAAGAAAGAGCTCTATCGATTAGGAAAATAAAATACAGGGTGTGCCATTTGAAAAACAAAAGTTCATATAGAATTTTTGGGTTAACGATGCCTTTATAACAATCACCCTGTACACTGGCAATAATCAACAACTCCCCATTGACACCTTCTCAATTTTTCACGGAAACCAGGGTAGTCCGGATAAAAAACTAATGTTCTTCATTGTCGAATGTATTCTGTTGAAACGAGGACAAAGATTGACCTTCGTGTAATGAGTCAGAATCTTCAAATTCCAAATTCATTAAACCTCCCCGTCTCCGTTTTTTCTATCCACTTAAATTTCCGATGAAGAAAAAACTCGGAATCCGTGGCTCTGTCCCTGATGCAGGAGGATCGTTTACACCATCTCCATATTCAAATCGGGGACTACGGTCGACGTTGAGAGATTAAATTAAGCCAGAAATATTACTCGCAGACTTCCTGATTTAATTATGAAAAACCCCACGGGTGCCATTGAAAGAGCATTCTTTTCACACCGAATTAACGTTTTACTATGTGTGGCGCACTTTGAACGTGCTGGATGGTGACTTAAATATGATGACCAAAATGATATTTGAGAGCCTCGGGCCAAAAATTACCCGACGCGATTACGTATAAATGTTACATTGCCAAAAATGGCAATACCAGTTAAGGGTTGATAACTATGAAGTGGACCCATTTGTGTTGATGTTTTCCTGTCATATAATAAAAATAATAATAATAAAGTTTATTTCGAAAAATAAACGAAAAACATCAGAGAGGTGAATTATATTACAACCTGTTCGTGACTTTAAAGTAAAAATAATTCTTAGTATTGTTCCTTGAGGTAGAACAAAAATACAACATAAAAATATTCTCTTTACATTCCAGGAGGGACAATGTTCGGGTATTGTTTTTGTCATAATTGGGTATAGTTTTTTTTTGTCACATTCGAGTATTACTTCTTGTCTTCATCGGGATTATTCTGTCGTGTATGGGCATTTTTTTTTCTTCTAATCGGTAAATACATTTTCCTCTTCTTTAGTCTCTCCTTTTTTTTATATTATATGAGAGTCGGAACTAGGTTTCTATTGTTCAATTATTATTTATCAATCTGTGTATTATTTGTCTATTTCCACTCTTCATCGAAGCCTTCAATTATCTTTTAAATTTCTTAATATTTGTTATATTTTTTATATGATCAGGAATTATATTGAAAATTTCTGGTGCAAGATATGCGAAACTTCTTTGGCCTATACTTTTGTTACACATAGGTGGTGGGTAAGTTTATCTTCCTCTAGTGGTATAGTCATGATTGAATGTTGCCATGGGTATCCTCCCCAAGATGACGTTTGACAGAATCTTCAAAGCATACAATTGCCTTACATCTGGTACTTTTGCCTCTTCAAACAACCTTTGGCTTGAAAAAGTGCGGTTTTTCTTATGAACTATTTTCAAAAACCATTTCTGGATGATTTTTAACGGTTTGATGTGGATATTATATGTACCACCCCATCCAACTATCCCGTAGGTGATCTGGGACTCAACCAAGGCTTGATAGAAAATTTTTAGACCAGATGATTACTCAAATACCTGAACTTGAAAAGAAGATTTCTCAGCTTGTTCACAACATTTTTCATATGTTCGCTCCATATCATTTGTGTATCAATTGTTATTCCTAGATATTTCATGTACTTTGTTTCAGCTATATATATATATATTCCATCATCAAAAATAAGATCTCCCAGATCTGGAAGGCTCGAGGCATAAGAGCTGAACACCATAAATTTAGTCTTGTCGATATTTAATGTTAGTTTATTATGCTTGAACCAATTTATTATTTGTGGAAATTCTATCTGAACATTTTCTCCCAATCGCCCAATGTTTTATCCTGATATTGGATGACGGCAAGGATTCTTATTTAATGATTTTCTGCTGGATGGTTTCATAGCACACAACTTTTTTAATTTTATTCCTAAATTTTCAGTTTCATAATATTCTATAAGAATATTCAATATGTTCGCCTTTATCTAACGAAACTTTTGTTTATTCGGTACCGTTTTCACCTCGTAGCATCAGTTCAAAATCGTGATGACCCTAACAAGTCTCTTCAAGTTGCATCCACATCAATTCAGGTGTCCCTTGCGCAGCTTATAGGCGAGCTATTGTACTAATTGACCATTGCACCAAAGTACAGGCTCGACCAAGAGCGGCAGGTGGCAAACGGCAGAGCTCGAGTAACTATATCTAGTCCCATTATTATTTCAAAATTACGAGAGGTGAGGCACACAATGGATGAGCAGTGGCGTAGTTCTTCACTTTCTTCGAAATGGAAAGATATGTGGGAATTCATTTCTTGATACTAATCAGAATAGTTTGAAGTAAAAATGAACATTCTATATTCTCGTATTATAATATCAATGGACATTGATCTTATTTTCTCCAGGTTTTGTAGTATTATGCACAACTAGCTGACCCGGCAGACTTCGTACTGTCTCAATCGATAAATAAAAAAGCAACTTTAATATTATAATAAACTATTATGGTATAATACCTTGAAAGTGGACATGAAATTGTCCTGTATAATTAGTCCAGTCAATGAGGGCGAAAATTAGGCATTACCTCCGAATTCTATCAAGATGCTTCGATTTTGATAAAATTTTGGATATAAGCTATACTTGTCTCCTACTCCTACTCTATGCCGATTCATGCTTATTATTTTTAAGGGGTGAAAACAACCCCTTCATCCAAAATTAAAAGAAACTTGTTCTAACGTAAATCGAAGTAATTTTTGGGACTCAGGAGCGATTTATGAAGTTTAATGAAGGTCTTTATATCAAGACCGTATAAACCACCCCCTTTCAGCATGAAATGAGTGAAAATGGGTCTTTATTAATATAATCATATAATTTCAATCAATTTTATAACTGTATTTTGGATCAATGTTAGTTTTAGTTATTTTTATTTTTCAACCTCTAAAAGCAACCCCTATCTGTTCAAAATAACAAAATGAAAATATTATTTAAACATTTCATTTATTCATCACTTCAATACTTTTTGTGTGAAAAATTAATCTGATTCTGAGTGGCTTTCGCCACTGTCAATTTTCTTAATCTTTTCCAAAGATTGGACAACTGTTTTGGCAGTTAACACCTGCACATTCTCCACATGTAGCGTTACAAAAAAGACTCAGTTTTCTGAAGGTGCATGACGCATTGCATCCTTTTTTGCAGTTACAAGAAATCATTTTCAACAATTTTTGTGGTGCATATGTTTTTTGCCTTTTTGTGGACTGCAAATATCTATTGGTACTATTCCAACCGCAATCAACTGAAATGAGAGCTTTATTACCTAGGCAAATTTGAAGATGATGATTTCAGGCAAGCATTTATTTCATCGGCAGCCGTCGATTTTGGAATTACCGGTAATGGTTGTCGGAAGTCACCAGACAAAAGAATCAATGCGCCTCCAAAACATCCGTTTAGGTAACTCAAAATACACAGTAATTGTTTACATATATAATAGTAGAATGGAGATTTGTTCAAAACATTTCGTCATAAAATTTTCCGTAGTGTTCGGAAGAAAGATAGGTGTAATAACACATGGACTCAGATGCGTTAATATTATTAAAAAATGTAGTTCACCGAATTAATATCAAATATAATACTTTCTCAAAAACGCTAATAACCGTAGCAACACCTACTGTCGATATTCGCAAGAAGAAAAATTATTTCCTATTTTTTTCCATTTCATCAAATTTTTCAGAGTTTTTATGTATTTTATGTTGACCCCGTCGTAGAAGAATAAAAAAAATCTTTCATAACCAACAGTTCATCCAATCTTGACTTATAAATGGCGTAACCAACAAAATGGCCGGCTTAGTTTTATATATTAAGATATAAGCTGTATATCCTCACTAAAGATTGAACTCACACAAACATGGAATGAAATGGAAGGAGTCTTTCATATACTATCGAGAACCACTAAGGTTTTTAGACATGAAGTGTGAAATTCAAAGATACATTTAGCCACTGAGTTCATTACCATTGTCAGTATTTCAGAACAGAAATCAGAAAATTAAGGAATGAAAACAGCAACGCTTCACAAGGTGAGGTTTTTTGACAGGTGGTAGAAGTCATCGAAATAGAACACCCCAACGTATATTCCTCCTACAGAATTTTCAATATAATCCCCTTCTTTCGAGAGTTATAACAGATTGTAGTCATACGAATACATTTTCGGAATCCTATTATTTCTAATATGAAATAAATTGTGCTCAGAAAAACCATGTCCATGCTCATTTGGACTTTTGAGTCTCCAACGAACCCACAGTCCTAGAACGTCACGATTTACAGAGCTACAAAGTCTTCGATATGAATCCTAGTTTGTGACAAATAGAGTCAGAATATGGTTTCGGACGCTACTGGCTGGACACGCTTCCTGTTGACCGGCCCACCTTTGGCCCTGTTCCCTTCAATTTCGATCTATCTACAATCTAGAACTTTTTATTATACCCTCCCAATAGCTCACGACCTGATCTCGTAATGGAAATCTTGCCTCGGCCAATTCCATCTGGAACATACGGCTTCTGCTATGCATGTTCTTATCGCACAGAGTCTTCAATTTTTCCATAGGCGCAATTTCAAGTCTGATCTCCGCAGTCAGCTCATTTTGTAGATGAGATAATGATCTTAATGATGAGGTGGATTTAATGGCTCAGAGGAATTTTGATTGAAACTAAATCGAATTAAATTGGAATTAGATTTCCGAGATATGATTTGATTGATGCAGACCTAGTCTGTAAAAATCTACAGGAATTAAACTTTCTTTTAAATAACGATACTCTCTGGAGGAGCTTCAACAAATGGGCTGGTAAAAAGAACAAGGAGTGAGGTTGTCAGGTTGATTCGACTGTAATAGATCCAAATGATATATGAATAAATTTTTGATCGGCTTATCTGTGATTAGACATGATTTTGTTAGTGCATTAACTAATATTTTTTCTCTATTTCAACATCGTAATAAGTTCATTACGGTACTAAAAGTAGTGCTGTAATGGACTCATTACCTCATTGTTTTCAGTTATATTTTTTCATTTCGTGGTTGTCAGTACTGACCTCGGACTTATCAATTTTCAAATCAAATCAATTCAAATTTAGTAATCTGTTAAATTTCATAAGTCACATCAACTGTCAAGATAAAATACAAAAGTCTCAAGGATGTATAATCTGAATTTTTATTTGAATTTCGAGAGAATTTCACAAAACTTTACTGAAATAGAGAATTTATCGTGTAATACTCGTGGCAGAAGGCAATTCCAACACTCATGCTTTCGAAAACTCGCTCCTTCGTCGCTCAATTTCGTATTTCGTATTCGTGTTGGAATAGGAGCCCATTATGCAACTAGTTTTGGAATATACTATTCTCAACGTTTCAAAAGTGTAGAAGTTTAGATGAAGTTTAAGAATTTATATTATTATGAAATCCCATACATATGCTACATTCTTTTAAAACTCCAGTGATGTTATTCGTTAATTCACCGGAAAAACTTCATTATTATCAGAACTGAAAATCCACAACTATAAATAAAAATGCGAAAAGTTAACGTCCATTTTCCAAATGAATGAAATTGGGTAATAGGATTCGTTATTACTCTTCATTCAACAACTGAAATATTTCAAATTACCTATAACACAGGAAGCGAAACACTCAACCATACCAAGAGTGAAATAAGAAAAGGATGCAATTAAAAAAAATCTGGTCAAAATTACATCTGTAGTTACACAGTTTATGGACTAGAAAGAATTTTTGTAGTAAATAACAAACGAACATAGAAATATGGTTCAAAACCAATAAATTACAACCTTGAGGGTAGAGTTGAAGAGTGGGTATAAACATCAGTGTAGTTGTATAGTCCTTTTCCATTTTCCTCTACATGTTTGTTGAATTTCAACTTTTTATATAGTATGAAACCCAGATATTTTTCTTGCCTACTCCATGCGATTCTTTAGCTGCCTATCGTGAATTTTCCTAGTTCTTAGATAAGTCTTGTCGATCTGCAAAGTATGGCAACATACAGAAATATTCTAATAACAAATCCATATCTTACTGCAGTTGGTTATTCACTGTATTTTTCTGAAGACAGGAGAAGAATATGGCCATATCGTCTGAGAATTTTGCTTATTTGTTCCTCAACTCAGATAAATCCGACATGTTTATCTCGAATAGTAGAGGACCCAGGACCGATCCTTGGGGCATGCCTGCTGCAATATTTCTTGTTGGTGATATTATGCCATCAGTGTTCACTTGGACCTTTCTATTCTTCAAATGGGACTGTATGCATCTTATTCATTTCGTGTTCTTGTCGAAGGCTTTTTCTATAATGTAAAAAGACATCTTCAGTTTTTGTGGATATATTAAGTTTTTGTTACTCAAACTGCGAAACTATGAACTTTCCCAAGACTATTGAGAAGCATTACACAACGCTGTTGGTCTGCTCTCCTCACTGGCATTTGAACCATTTTTTTTCTGTGTAATAATATGACGAGTAGAAGAATCTTGATGTCACCAATGGATTCAGGGGAAATCTGTGATTTATCGTAACAATTATCAGCATGCCAAAAAAATTGCAATAAGTTTTTTTCGCATAAATTTCAATTGCCCCTTTTATCTCGTTTCATTCAATCCGAAGCTCGCGAAGATGATTCTGTCCTCCGGTCCAGAACCATCGAAAAATTCGAACTTGATCTTTTTAATTGACAGGTGACTAGATACTCTCGATGCCATCAATTCGACGTGGCGGAAATTCCTGCGCGCATTCGGACCTGATTAAACGAGCCATCCGGCTTTAGGGACCGCTTTCCCTAAAAAAAAGGAGTGGGTAACGTCCCGCGACGGCCTATCTTCGAGAATTAACAACTTCTCGGTCATATCTTATCGATCTGTTCCCTGTTGGTCTTTTAATCTCAACCGTGGCCATCAATTTCGACGGGGTGTTTTAATTGTGTTGTTTGTGAAGCGGGACGTCGATGTTCGAAAATGTTTGGTGAGAGAAAGCTGATGGGAAGTTGGTAGTTTTATCGGTTCTACGGAATAGCTTCACTAGGAGGAAGGGCGGGCTCGAATCATATTGAAAAAAAATGATAAAGGTAGTTTTTCTGATGAAAATACTCTCACCACGCACCACGATTATTTTAAACTTAGAGTCTCCGATCATAGGATAATTTTAAAAACACCCATGTTGAACAGATCAGATTAGGGTAGCCAACAGTCCTTTATTTCAAAGGACAGTCCTTTATTTTAATATCATGTCCTTTGACCTTTTGGAAGGTGTCAAAGGACGGCAAATGTCCTTTGAAATCCGAAAATCTAAATAAAAACATTTAAGTAACTACAAATAAAATTTTCAAGCCCATACGCCATCCAGAACAATAAATACACTATTTCCAGGCAGAATATTATAATGTAATATAATATGTAAAGTTGGCAACATCTAAAGCTTGTCAGTGAATCTTGTAATTCGAATCAGTCGGCAAATGGGATGTTCGAAGCAGTTAAAACTTTGCTGGAGCAATTAGGTTTATCGTTTTCAAAAGTTTCTTCTTTGAACGCCGATAATACCAACGCAAACTTCGGCAAAAAATTCCTTATTTACAAAACCTTCTGAATTCAAACGAAAATATTTTGAAAGCCAATTTTTATGCATATACCTAATTGCTTCAAACATTCTTTGGCTAACGTAGATTTGCTTATTCTTATAGAAGTTATGTTTACTCCAGTAAAAAAAAACTTTTAGATTTTTTCTGCAAACAGTTGCATCATCCAGACACCAACCCCCCCCCCCCGGTTCGTTGATGTCCTTTATTTCATTAACTCAGGTCGAGTTTCATAGAAACTTAATTGCCTGATCAAAAAAGCTCACGGAAATTCGAACCAATCAAATCAGTGGATTTGAAAATTCAACGAATCTCGATTGCTCTAACCAACTTGACAGTGCTTGATCGAGCAATCAAAGTTTTATGAAACCCACATTCAGAGTTGGCAACCCTAGATCAGATTCAAATGACCGCTCTGAAAGAAATTTTTAGAGTGATCCATCCCTGGGAGAATCCGCCTCAGTGTTCCCCTTCCAGCTTTCTCCTTCTACAGAAACTCCTTCTAATAGTCAATCCTGTTTGCTGCCAAAATATAAATTTTTTTCTTCGATTTATAGTGATATACGTAGGATATTGTATTTGCAAATTATTGCAGTTCCCACAATCTTTTCAATTTTCCTGGAGTGAGTGATGAACAAAACAAAATTTGATAAAAATATACCAATAAATTTTTGTCGAAAAATGTCAAGTGTTATAGTATCATTGAGAACAATCATTCTGCCGCCTGAACAGTAAAGTCCTTATGATTCATGTGTCTGCAAAGTTAATATTTGTTATCAATCGAAGACAACCCTATTTTGTTAGTAGGACTTCACTAGATCCATTTGTATTGTATAATAGTATATTCTAAAACAAGTTGCAGAATGAGTTCCTATTCCAACACGAATGCGAAGCATGAGTGTTGGAATTGCCTTGTGCAACGAGTATTAGACGATATTTTCTCTATTTCAGTCAAGTTTTGTGAAATACTCTCGAAATTCAAATAAAAATTCAGGTTAGTGAGTTTTATATTTCATCTTGGCAGTTGGTATGACTTACGGAATTTGAATTGATTTGATTCGAAACTTGATTCGATCGGAGGTCAGTACTGACAACTAGAAAACGAAAAATATAACTGAAACAATGCTGTAATGAGTTTTCATTACAGCACTACTTTAAGGACTGTAATGAACTCATTACGATACTGAAATGGGGAAAATGCCTTTTCGAGATCTCTGAAAATTGAAGTATAAAATGTTGAAACCGTCCTAGTCTATATCTTAATATATAAAACTCAGTCGGCCATATTGTTGGTTTCACACATTTATAACTCAAGATTGGATAAACAGTTTGTTATGAAAGTTTTTTTGTTGGATTCTTCTACGGTGGGTTTAACATGAAATACATTAAAACAATGAAAATTTTGATTTCTTGCGAATAACGCCAGTAGATTTCGCTGAGGTTGATAGCGTTTTTGTGTAAGTATTAAATTTGATATGAATTCGGGGAACTACATTTAATAATAATATAAACGCATCTGAGTCCATGTGTTATCACACTTTTCTTTCTTCCGAACACTACGGAAAATTTTATGACGAAAAAACTAAAAATGTGGTTCATCATAAGGTACTACAATCAGACAATTTTTAAATAATAATAAGGTACCGCTTAAATAAAGTGAAGTCTATTCATGTAAATAACAATGTACATACCTACCTATCTCAATGTAATTAAATTTTTGTATATTTTGTACTTTAATTTTGTCTTATTTACCTCCTACTTGAAAAAGTACCAGTTTTGTTGATACAACTTTATGAATCTCTGAGGCGAAACAAAGTTCGCCGGGCCAGCTTGTTATGAAATATAACGAGTTTTTTCAACACATCTTGATTTTTTTCAATTTTCAAACAATTCACCCGAATTTATATCAAAAGATGAAAGTCTAATCTAAGACAGGAGGAAAAAAAGATGAAAATTTCGGATTTTAGGTACATATTTTGTTATTTACGAATGAAAATTTGTTTGTCAGCGATGAAAAAAATCAATTTGCTCTCACAATAAATTTTTTACCAACCCACCACCTTCTACGTGGAATTTCGAGTGCACAGCATTGCTACAATGAAACAGAAAAAGTCAATATAAAATTGACTCATGACTTTGAAGACGGCATTAGGAATATAGCTTCTGAGGAAGTGATTAACAAATACTCTTAGAGAGTTTTTGTAGTGATTCTGTCATCGATTCTGTCTTGACCGAATAAACTATGTGAGTTGAATATGGTTTTTTGAGATATACTGGGAAAACCAAAAGCCTCGATAAGGAAATTTCTTCCGAACAGCCAACCAAAATAGAACCTCGAAGACGATCAAATTGGCCGGATCCATTCGATACAGATATCAATAAAAGCCCGATCCAACGTAGCAGGCCGAGCGTAATTCCACCCACAAAACCGCCGCCATTATTCAAATAACACCGACGCAAAACGTTTCCCGCTGAAAATTGTTTCGAATATGGGAAACCAAGATATATGGCAGAACGGAATTACCGCACGTATACGTTTTCGATCTCGTCCTCATCTGACAAATTACAAATTGGTTCGAAAATGGCAAACCGCACCGCTGAAATCGATCCGACGCAGTTTTAGATCGGGACCGAACGAGCCGCCTGAGAACCTCAAGACGTCGATTTGTGGCGTTTATGTTTATAGACTTCACGGATGAACGGAGGAGAAAATGTGCTGAATGTGGATGAAGATCGGTGTAATCGGAAGCATTAGCGAGGATATAAGTGAGACTATTCCTTTGACCAGGAGCATTAATGAAATATGAAGGCGTCCGCGAAGGTTTACAAATATGGCTGCCAATTGTTTCCGGTTCGGCGTAAAATGAATAACTATTATGGAAAGGAAATAAAAAAGCAATACAACTGAAAGATCTGGGTCATTGGCCGTAAATAGTTGTTGTTTTGTTGTTGAATTCCTTTTGTTAAATCTTTTTTTTTTTGAAAGTTTGCAGGACTTCTGAATTTTAGAACATATTTCATGTAAAGCGTAGACAGGGATCATAATCTCTAAAAATCTTTATTCACAAACATCATAATTATTCGAGAAGAATGACAGAAATTAAATTAACCAACAGAAAATATAATTAATAAGCTGTCTGTATCAGATTCTGATAATGTACCCTGAAAATTACAAGTATGATATGAAATATTTTCAAAGCTGTACGAAAACTGAACGAAATCATTATTATTTCAAATATTAGTTCTCATTGAACGAAATCATATTAGAATAATTAATTCTAACACAGTTTTCATGGTAATATTCATTGATGACAATATGGCCTCCTGCCACGGATTTATTTATTATCTGTTAAATTCATGAGAGAGAAAACAGTTCTGCCAATCAATATTTTTCAACGCAAAAATCACTAAACGATTTTCACGGCAATATTTCATGGATTTCGATAATTATTCAACGAACTAGAAATAATAATGTATGATACTAGTACAGAAGGCACATTCTAACACTTGTCCATTTCAAAACTCGTTTTTGAATTTTGAACTCGTGTGAAAATAAAAAAATTAATATAAATAATGATAAATAAAAATAATAAACTAAACTAATATTTAGTGGAGATGCTTAGTGTTCTTTGAATTCTATTTCTCAGACAAACCTATCAATTTGTGTTATCGCGAAAACATTTGAAAAATCCAGACTATATTTTACGTTCACTGATTCAGTAGGTATTTCTCATTGTTGATCCAGATTTCCGAAGAGGCATCCAATCATGCACCATTATACCGAGAGTTGGATTTTCGTAATGAAGAAGCAGGAACAATGCCAGCATCTTGGATTTTCACGGCAATATTTCATGGATTTCGATAATTATTCAACGAACTAGAAATAATAATGTATGATACTAGTACAGAAGGCACATTCTAACACTTGTCCATTTCAAAACTCGTTTTTGAATTTTGAACTCGTGTGAAAATAAAAAAATTAATATAAATAATGATAAATAAAAATAATAAAAGTAAGCTCAGTGTAACGAACACACAATTGATCAAAAATGAATCATTTTAATGCATAATTTTTCTTATTTTAATGTATGATTGTCATGGCCAACCGAACATTAAGTATTCAGAAACAATACGAGTTATGTTACAACTCTACTGAAACTTCATTTTCCTTGAACATAGAAATTTTTATTATGCCAAAAAGTGACAAGAAATCTCTAGATAAGAGAACCTGTATTGAATGCATGTGCTGAGGTAATACAGTTCTGAATTGTGAAAACCAAAGAATTGCTCATATGGAACTCTGAATTACATTTTCGAATGTAATAATCTTTATTGAACGTTGAAGTATCATTCAACATCACCCATCCTCATAAAACTTCTCTCAATGGAGATTTTTCGTACTGATACCATACTTCTCTCCAAATACTCCAAACCATTCTGAAACACCTGTACTCCATCCAATCCAGAATAATCGAGGTTCATATCGGATTAAAAGAGATAGTCCGGGAGTTACCGTCGGAGATCTGATGCTTGGTGATCAAGCATTTGAAAGTTCGTCCAGAATCAGATAATAAATGTATAAAGAGATCATTTCAGCAAATGAATTGCCAGGAAGCAGTTTTTTTTTCAGATGTGAAAAAACTACTTCAAAATGTATTGACTTATTTTTTTTTTTATGATAATGCAGCTAGGATAGATTGAAGGAATATATAAACTATGGAAGACTGACCAGGCTATTAATGTTGAGTAAAGGATATGAAATGATGAATGATTCCAATTGAAAAATGCATTTCCAAGGAGCAATCCATTTTCAGTTCAGTTTCAGTTTCAGAATGTCTAGAGTAATAAATAAATTCATTCCCCATTCATTAGAAAAATACAGAAATTTTCAATTGTATTGCTGTTCACACAAAAAAACCTTCAAGATAAGAGAATATTTTCAAATATCTGAATGAAAAGCCAAGAATCTGTCATAATTTGTGAATAGCGCCACCTACAGTTGATTAAACAAAACATTCCTCATATTCCGAAATTGGCGAACCGAAATCTGATTTAGACATTTTAACCGCTCATGAGCGACAAAGTTACACTGCTTGAAAAATATGACCTTGCTTTGTCACTTTTGTACTTCGGAAATCAATTGATTAAAAAAAATTAAATGTTCGTTGCCGTCTCCCGGACCGAAAGACCGCTAATATCAGAAATCCCCGATAGGATCGGATAAATTCCGATTGCTGCGTTTCAAGTACCTAAAAGATAGCGGTCAATATTGGGAAAGCCCGGGAGTAATTCATTTAAAGACTCGAAAATGGTGATGGTGAAAAATAAATGAGATTGCGGGAGAACAAGAAAAACCGTTGCGTGTTCCTCCGCTCTCGATAAATGATCAATTTCCTAATGGGATTGACTAATGGATTTCGATGCATTGGCGGATCATCAACACAGACGGAGGAAATGGAAATCGCAAAATGATTTATGGGGCTCTTGAAAAAGCGAAAACAGAAGTGTGCTTAAAATTTTCGGGTAATAAGAACTGGAAAATTGTTGATTTGAATATTAATGAATTTATTAATGTTTCGTTTGTATAATATTTATGATAATTAAAGAAATCGTGCAAGGGGAAATTTTCCATCCTTCTCAGTGTGAGTTTTTCAGATCACCAGAATTCAAATGGAATAATCCCCCAACTCCCATCGGATTTTTTTTCTTTCAAGAGCCTTTTAGACTCGGGTATGGTATGCATATTACCATTGAGTATAAATATAATTATATTCATACTCAATGATATTACCTACACACGATAGTTAACTCATAAAGAGCATTTTATTTTTTCAATGTTGGTTTCGTAACGGTAGGTTCAACTGAAAGCGTTGTTAAGCAATCTTTTTTACTTGAATAATTTGAAGTGCGCTTTTTGATGGCAGTTTTCGTGGAAACGTTGTTTATTTTTTAATATATAAATTGAAACAAAAGATTTTTCATCAAATTTCGGGAATTTAAATTTAATGATTGAATGGGTTAGATTTCTATTTCAGATCTATTATAGAAACATCTCAGGATGAGGAAGCAAGATTGAATGCAGCCAATCGACGTGAGATAAATTTCGATGAGTCTTAAGAATCATCTGCACACTGAAGGTTGGCAAACTCTTAGTATGAGGAAAATCTGCTGACTTTCATTTGAACAATAATTCCAAGAAATTGAAAGTATTTATATATAATCAGAAAAAGTTTCACGCTTTACGGATAAGCATACCATGGCAAAATGCAAGAAGAAAACGGTCACAATTCGGAAAAATTAATTTCCGAACTGCGATCGTGGACTAGCGGAGATCCATGCTGAAAGTAAACCACAGGAAATAGCGTCGTCGCCGAGAAGGGAATAGATGCATACCGGTTTCGGGGTTGTTACCCCTCATCAGTGCAACATAATTCTCCAACTCGACAACGAACACTGTGAAGTCACGAAACTATAAACCATTCTGGTGAGCACTTCGGAGAATTAAATAACCGAAGCGACACCTAGTGATGGCAGTCCGAACTCCATCCCATGTTGCATTTATATATAATACACAAAAACAAACAGTGCAAACGTATCAAGTTGCAAAACATTCCGGTTTGAAGAGCGATTTTATCTGGCCTAGCATCTATTTGATAGTATGAATCTTCAAAAACTAGGGTTTAAGTTGACTCATATTTAATTACCAATTTTGAGATTGTTAGTATCCTAATTTTATGATTTCCAAACGTTCAAAATCAATGGTTTTCAGATTTTGGTAAAATTTAAGATGTGAACTTTATCCAAATAATTGAGTTAGAGATGGTAGTGTTAAACATTTATTGACATCATTCACAATCATAAAATGAATAAGTCGCCCGTCACGAAGCTAATACAGTTAAGAAATACAAATATCAAAATCATCTATAAACTCAGGGTAACATTATACAACTAAAAACTGAGGTAATCTAGAGAAGTTCAAAAAAAAGTTATATGAATTCAGACTTAGACATTGAGACACTTCAACTAATTCAAAATTAAACACAACAACATATACAGTGACCGAGCAATCAAAGAAGTTAATTGAGAGAGTCTCATTATTCAATCAGAAAAACAGAAGGTTCAATAATGAATCATCAGAGTAGACTGAGATTGTAAAAATGAAATTAATCCTCAGAGAAAGTACAAGCTGACCTTTAATTGTAAGACCAGAAGTAAGTAGTCAAGGAGAAGAGAAAGTTTAATAAAAATGCCTATTCTTATAACATTGCAAAATATCTTAATCGTTTTGTATTTATTAAAAACTAAATTATCTACTCAATATGCCAAAGAACAGGTAACGAAGAACGAAGCAACTACAAGAAATAACTTGTAGCTAATTTCTACTTCTAACGTGTGTGAATCAGTTCATTTTCCTGTCCCAATTTGTTTTATACTGTCTATATTATCGTCATAAATATGATATTTAATCGAGGTCTAACGGATTAAGAGTCGGCTTCGTACCAGGTGGTAGTGGGTTCTATTCCCACATGGTCAAGGGTGTCTGTGCTGTCCCATTGTTGATTTTTCCGAATTTTTACTTCATTTGATAGATTAATAGATGACTAATGTGCAAGTGTACGAAGCCGATAAACAGTAAACTAATATTTAGTCGAGATGCTTACTGTTCTTTGAATTTCATGTCTCAGGACAAACCTATCAATTTGTATTATCGCGAGAACATTCGAAAAATCCTGACTATATTTTACGTTCACTGATGTATTTCTCATTGTTGATCCAGATTTCTGAAGAGGCATCCAATCATGCACCATTATACCGAGAGTTGGATTTTCGTAATGAAGAAGCAGGAACAATGCCAGCATCTTGGAATTCGATTTCGTCCATTGAACAAAAAAAAATCGTTCTCAAAAAGCCCGCTTTTCGCGAACTGTCGATGAGAAGGAAACAAGGAATTTGGAGCCAATTAAAATCGAAAAATCGAAGGGCAGACACGTCATCCCAAACGAGATGGAATTTTTCAGTTCTTTCCGAGTAATCTATCAGTCGAACGCAGTAGCGGACGTTCGAGAAAGAAAAAGAGGAGCATAGATAAAAAACTTTCGTCTTCGTCGTCCGAAACGATTAATTTAGTTAAAGATCGGAAAAGACATCTCATTATGAAATACTTGGAGGGTTTTAATTCCACATTATTCTAAGCGGGAGCTCGTTAGGAGCCGAATTGACAGAGGTTGGACGCATATTTCTGATAATTCGCATTCGACGACGGCAGAAGCGAGGAACATCCTTTCTGCGACCAGAGAGATAAATTACCGGGAGGGTCGACGGTGAATTCAGGAACCCACCCTCTAATCTGCGTTGAAGTTAGTCTGGGCCGATGAAAAGGTTCGCGACCTTTTAAACCTTATAACGGACTTGATTATCACATTTCGCTGATTACAGGCCCTTAACACCATATCTTCGTTAAACGAGAACACCAACCCTTTAAATGCATTCTGTATAAAGTATAAATAACCCACTATATTCATCCCAATAGTTTACCCTTCTATTATAGTCAACTTTGGGCCTGATGCTTTGAAGTAAAAGTATGATTCCTAGCTAGGCTAACACTAGGAAAAAACTACAAACATAAGAAAGATCGATTTCTCATAGTTTATTCTTTCATTCAATCTGACACAGAAGATTTACATTTTTCTCAAACTATGCGGATCAATACGAAACTTTTTGCGTCGAATAAAACGGGGATAATTCGTGAATCTGATATAAAAAAGACTGAGTAAAAAATTAATTATTATAAGGAAAAGAAAAGATGAGAAGAAACAGAAAAAATTCTTCACGGAGGCCACACCGGAAACATTTAAAAAAAAGATAAATTCGAAATAGAAATAATCGAAATGAATAATGTTATTCTTCCTGAGGACTGGAGAAATGAAATCAGATTTTGTCACTCAGAGGATAGATAGTCTCGGTCTCATTTGGCCGAATCATCTGATTTCATCTCTCCAGTCTCATGATGAAATATCTGTGAGCATGTAAACTGAAGATGGTATTCATTACCATTTTAATCTATCTATGTTTTGAAAAATTAATGATTTTCGTTTTATTCGAAGCAGACAATTGAATAAATTAATGATTTTGCTCATGAAAGATTGCTTTTTATAGTTAAATTTGCACTTGCTAGACTTACCGTCGTTTGCGCACAGAAAAATTTCATTTTTCTTATTCTGTGTCAAATTCGTTCATTCTGCAAAATCTTGTTGAAAAAAATTATGCGAGAATATTTCATTCTAGTATAGTCACGTTATTTATTATCTGTCAAATACATGAGAGAGAAAACGGTTCGGCCAATCAATATTTCTCAATGCAAAAGTCATATGATATTTATGAAAATATCTCATTAATTTCGATAAAAATTCAAAGAATTAGAAATTAGTATATTCTGAAACAAGTGGCAGAATGAGCTCTTATTCCAATTTGACAGATTACGAAATTTGAATTGATTTGAATCGAAAATTGAGAGGATCTGATGTCAGTATCGACAACCACAAAACGAAAAATATAACTAGAAACAATACTGTAATGAGTTTCATTACAGCACTACTTTCAGAACTGTAATGAATTCATTCAAAAACGAGCGGCGAAGGAGCGAGTTTTCGAAAGCATGAGTGTTGGAATTGCCTTCTGCAACGAGTATTAGGCGATATTTTCTCTATTTCAGTAAAGTTTGTGGAAAACTCTAGAAATTCAAATAATAATTCAGATTAGTGACTTTTGTATCGTATCTTGGCAGTTGGTGTCACTAACGAAATTTTACAGATTGCGGAATTTGAATTGATTTGATTCGAAAATTGAGTGGATCGGAGGTCAGTACTGACAACCACAAAACGAATAATATAACTGAAAACAATGGTGTAATGAGTTTCATTACAGCACAACTCTTAGTACTGCAATGAACTCATTACGGTACTGAAATAGAGAATAGTATATTCTAAAACAAGTTGCAGAATGAGCTCCTATTCCAACACGAATGCGAAGTTCGAAAACGAGCGACGAAGGAGCGAGTTTTCGATAGCATGAGGGTTGGAATTGCCTTCTGCAACGAGTATTAGACGGTATTTTCCCTATTTCAGTCAATTTTTGTGAAAACCTCTCGAAATTCAAATGAAAATTCAGATTAGTGACTTTTGTTTTGTATCTTGGCAGTTGGTGTGACATACGAAATTTGACAGATCACGGAATTTGAATTGATTTGATTCGAAACTTGATTCGATCGGAGGTCAGTACTGACAATTATTATAAAACGAAAAATATAACTGAAAACAATGCTGTAATGAGTTTCATTACAGCACTACCTTTAGTACTGCAATGAACTCATTACGATAATGAAATAGAGAAAAGAATGTGTATGATACTCGTACAGATCACTCATTCTGACACTCGATCATTCAAAAACTAGCCTCTTTATACCTCGTTGCTCATTTTTGACTTTTGACCACGTGTCTCCTGCATTTGTATCATGAATAACTATTTCAGGACAAATAGTAAAACCCACTATTCTAAACGCGAATAAATACATTCCTGACTTTCTCAGTTATGAAAAAACCTTGATAGGCGTCTATAAAATTTGGATACCTACATTAAATGAAAAATACACTCTCAATTCGAATGAATTTGATTCCCGATTCATGAAGTACATGTGTTACATCAATGGATATTATGTGAATCAGGGACAATCGCTTACCTGGCTACGGGCATCATCTTGAGAGCCAGCGCTTTGCTGAGACAGAACCCTGCACCACCTGTGGCGAACCAGAACTTGACTTTTTGCTGTAAAAGAGATCGAAAACCAATTAGTGTCTCCGTGGGGGATGTTCCGTGGGGTTCCACGGAAAAGGAACAGCGTTGTCAGATTTGCAGATAACTGAATTTATAGGTAGAGGTGAAAGGACGACGTATATTATCCTATTTTACTGTTATGGAAGAAGGTAAAATACATCACGACTAATGTACTGCGATGTGTCTAATCGGATAGAAAGAAACGCGGCATACCGATCCTGATATACTTGGAGGAATTCGAAGTGAAATAATTTTCATACAGAGGTGATCATTTCTCAAGGTAGACATGTTGTTATATTTCAAGATGGAGCACCTGCTAAGGTATGAGATTCTAACTAACCTATTGCATATGTTTCCAGTCCGAAGATATGTTAGTATATTTTGTTATATGATACTTCAATTCCTCGAAATATGTTCAAAATACTCGGGGGTTAATCTCTATGAGAGTTTGACTACTCAAATAGGTTATGTCTTCAAATCATATTGAAGGAGTTATGCAAATTATAAATTCACATAAGGTTTAGAACAATTTTGATTGGTGATCTCGAGTTTCTCGAAAATAGAAGTAGACTCCTTCAAATTAATAGAAAATGTAAAGCTGATTTCTTCAAAAAAGAGATAAAATGGCCCTACTGAGTTTATAGCAATACCTCTGTTATCAATGAATTTAATGACAGTTTAGCTGAAATTATTCTTCTCTATTTGAGTGAGTAGGAAATAGTATATTCTGAAACAAGTTGCAGAATGAGCTCCTATTTAAACACGAATGCGAACTTCGAAAACGAGCGACGAAGGAGCGAGTTTTCGAAAGCATGAGTATTGGAATTGCCTTCTGCAACGAGTATTAGACGATATTTTCTCTATTTCAGTCAAATTTTGTGAAATAATCTCGAAATTCAAATGAAAATTCAGAGTAGTAACTTTTGTATTGTATCAGTTGGTGTGACTTATGAAATTTGACAGTTCACGGAATTTGAATTGATTTGTTTTGGAAATTGAGAGGATCTGAGGTCAGTACTGACAACCGTGAAACGAAAAATATAACTGAAAACAATGCTGTAATGAGTTTCATTACAGCACTACTTTTAGTACAGTAAGGAACTCATTACGATACTGAAATAGAGAAAAAATTATTGTCCCTGATGTTCATAAAAATAATGCACGAGCGTTGATCCGCGACTTGATCTAAGTGATGAAAAAGGCCAATATTATCGAATTGATAGAGACCAGGCTACTTAGAAGTTATAAGATCTAAGTAAGTGAATTAGTCAGAAAACTCCATTTATTGACTCAGAACCTGTATTCATGTTTACAGTTCTGTCATGCATTGATGCATTCGGGTCTGGATCCAACGAAAGAAAGAGCGATTAAAGTCCTTTTACTTCAATAAGAAAAAATCGTTGAATCATAAACTGATATTCGCGCAGCCCAGATTAATCCCTAAAGAACAGGTGATAAACGAGAGTCGAATGCTCAGTAGGATGTAGAAATCTCTTTGTTCGATTTAAATATATCTCTAGAAATTGAGCAGCATCTATACCTCTTATTTCAGTTGTTTTTTTTTTGACGAACAGAGCGATATCATTCTACATGATCCAAATGTTTGAAGCTTTCATCGGGTTTTTGTTTACATAGACGTAGAATATCAGCTTGTTCTCCAGCTTACTTTTTTCGAAGAATTCGTACTATTCCACATCTTAGATATTTCGAGGTTCAGTTCATCATTGGTAAAGATCCACTAAAATATCGGTAAGGTTAACTGCATCGAAAAGTCAATCGACCGAAAATTCATCGAATCGAAATTTCACTGCACCGAAGGGTCACTCATTCGAAAATGACGCCCAATTCTTCCTGAATGATGATCTGGCTGCAGTGTAATTGTTTGTCATCTCTGTAAGTGCATTTATGAAGTTTGCTAAGACCAATATCATTACAAAAGTTGTTGACATAATTGCACGAACCAAATGAAAAATTACTTTTCAAATTTTGAAATTTTACGAGATATCCTTAATTTTAATGATCAAGTTCACGAATAAAGTGATACCGATGATAATATCAAATTAATTCGATTTTGATATGTATTGAGTATTTTTTACGATATATCAAACTCATCATGATTGCCAAATCTATTGCGAACCTCATAAACGGTTATAGAGATGAAGATAACCAATTAGGAGAAGGTGAGAGTCACTTTCGAATTAGTGACCCTTCGATGCGGTAAACTTTCGTTTCAATGAATCTTCAATCGAATGACTTTTCCATCGAGTGATACTCTATAAAATCACTTTAAAAAATTTGACCCTAGCTATCTCATGGATTTCTCGTTGCTTCATTGTTATTCCATATATGCTACCATAATTTATCTGCTGAGGTCAAAGCTGACACACTAAGAAAGTGCTAGGAATTCAGTATGATTGCCTCTGGTGATGAAAAGACCCGTATGAGGCATTTGCAGAAAATGTGAAGTTAAAGAAATCATAGACCTCCCATATCATTCCAATATTCATTATTTCTGCCTACTGGTTTAGATCCTCCGCTACTTTAGTTTTAGTTTCTTATGTTTAAAACGGGTTACAGTCCACTGCGACCTTATAGTCTATTGTGCCCACTGACAAAGCTGTTTTCTCAACACCTTTTACAGCTCGTCTTTCAGTTCCAGAGACCTGATGGAATCCAATATCTGGAAAGGCTTCATCGAGGCTAATTCCTCACTCCCACCTGGTCTCTTGACCAAGGTATTGTTTCCTTTGGCTTACAATAGCAAAGCATTCAGTGACTAAGTGAATAGGAGTTCTTCCTCCTCCCCACAGAAACTACACTCTTATCTACACTTTTCAGTGTCCGAAAAGCCCATTCTCAACAGGTGCTTTCTGAGGCGACAATGCTGTGAGGAGAGCTTCTCCGCTAGCTCAGCTATCGAATTCTAATGATTCTGGATGGATATGTCAGTATTTGTTTTAAGGATAGTTGTCAACTGAAAGCCACTTAATCTAAAAGCAGATGAAGATCCTATGGTATATCCAATAAGAAGCGATAGCGCCAGTAAACAACTTAATGTACGCCTACAGAGTTATGAATATTTTCATTGGCTGGCGTTTAGTGCTTTCTACGTCTTCTCCAGATCTGTATTACGACAATCAAGTGATTCATCTGAAATTCTCAGTTGCTATCTCTCTGCGCTATCTCTTCTCGTTGGACAGACTATAGGTAGGTAGATCTGTTGATGTCCGTAGACGTCCGGAGTGTTCGCATTCTACAAAGCTATGTCGGCAACATGGCCCCATGTCGTCATGCCCAATCTTCCATACTCCTCTCCGCTTCATAGAAAACTAATTAGTGAACATTACAGCACCAAGGCTGACGGGGAGCATCCTGCCGATCGCGTCATATGGAACCGTACCTAGCGGGGCGTCGTCTGCACTCGGAGATTTATGACCCGGGGTCGTCTCGCATGTTTATTGCGCCAATCGAAAACATGTAAATCAATCCGTTATAAATCACGGATGAAATACAAACGCCGCATGTGGAAGAACTCGTTCTCGGGTAGCGGAAATATCGGTCCGATTGACGGACGTCGAACAACGTGTGTTGAAGGAGAGCATTCTCGGTGTAGTGTGGCGAAAACATAAATCATGAGTTCTATGGTGGCCGACAAGGCGGACAACTATTGATGAATGATAATAGAAATGAATGGGTATGTAATGGTGGAACGAACCTGCTGCCTGCCTGCACAGAAACAATCATTCTAATGTGCCTCGGTTGTGTCAATACGATTGGTGTTGTTCTTTAGCAAACGCCAATGCAACGGTCAGGCTAGAAGCCCTCCCGTATTCAATGATGACTTACTTTTCAAAGGTTTCAACACTAAAATCTCCTTTCCTTTGAACAAAGACGACTGTATCCAACCTAGTCTAACAAAACCATAGCAAACCATGATATTTGAACTCTTTGTTTTCTTTCCTATTTTTTCATACAAACATAAAACACACCTCAACATAACTCAAACAAGCTTTCAGAAGTTTTAGAGGGATTCCACAAAAACCTAGAAGACATGGTACATACTACTACAAGAAAACCCACGAGGCAGTTAATGGTGTTGATGAAGACGTTAGCATCCTTTGGAGCCTTGGCTGATACCTCATGAGTATTTTTAGAGTGTTTCTTACGCCTGCTAACTCTGGACTCACCATGTACGCAAGATACTTCTACCGACAGTCACCCATCAGCAATCTCACCATGTAGTAGTCTTATATTATATAAGTAATATCCAAGACTCTGCTCCAGCATCCTAAATCCTTGATTTTCTTTTCGCAAGTTCATCAGCTATTCTTTTTTTTAATACCACAATGCCCTGGTATCTATACTAAGTCACTTTACTGCCTTTGGATTGACAGCAGAGATTCCTGGCTTCATGATTCCTCTCGACAAAAGTTTCCATTTTTCTACAGAAAAATTTCCATCAAACATTCTGTAGTATAACTTGACAATCAATGCTTTTTCAATCGAGAAAAATGATTTTTTCCATCATTTTTTAACCGTTTTCATAAATTCGATCCAATATGTATACCTACTCATGATTAATCATATAGCTGAATTACACCAAGGTTTCTTGTTCAATCCGTTACTATACAAATTTGAATATAAAGACCATTCGTTATATCTACAAAACGCACCTGTATGCCACTAATACATATATAACATACACAGTCAACCATTTAAAATCCCAGTTGGAGCTAAATATTCAGGAGACGTTTTTCAATTAAAAAAAGAATTTCCAGATAAATCAATGCAGTATCCAGCTGATCCAGGAGATGGATGCATTAACGTGCCTCGAATACAAAATGAATTTTCTCATTCATTATTTCCCATTCAATAAAGTACATCTTCATTAACCAATCGGTGTCAGTTATCTGCGTTGCAACTTGATTTATAGTTTATGATCCAACAGTGTAACTAAAATGACCAGTATCCTAACCGTCTTTGTTGTCCTTCACGGGACTTTTATTGGATCTGAAAGCTATTAGATACTTAACCATCTTGGTTCACGATGAATTTACAATCTTACAGCTGATATTGGATGAAATTACTGATACGAGAGATAAGTGGAGGGCAGTGATGTCGGTGTATTACTTTCAATAATGATCAAAACGAACTATTCTTGAGTACTTCGCAATTTTAGGTTTGTGGAAACGAATAAATAAATAGGTTTGCTCAATGTTTAAGAAAAATTCTAGAAGAGAACGTCTCTGGTCTTTCTCTTGATCTGATTCCGACAACGAATTCTGATAAATTAAACTAGAATGAAGAATAAATAAAAGTTTTTTAATGTGACCCATCTGGAGACCAACAAAGAACAAAACTGGAATGGCTACGGCATGAAATATTTTCTCCATATTCGCACAGGGGTTGCATAACGGAAAAGGATCCGTGGAAATTCCTTCCAAGGAAATTGGACAAGCCCATAAAAATGAAACTTTCCAATATAGGAAACGGAGCAGGCTGTTCGTTTCTTTTTAGAACTGCACGTCGAAAACAAATATAGTTTACCTTTCTTTCTGCCTCAGCCAAACGATACATCATAACTTCGACGTTTTCGGAAAGTTCGTGAGGTTTCTTCGTACCCAAATATGCCAGAGTTTCACGCGTCTGAATGTAAATGAAATTTATCGCATTCCGATGTTACTTTGATGTATGACGGTTGATTATTGATCGCACAGTAATAGAGCAAGTTTCATTCGGTAGAACTTAAATGTCGAATACAAAACATATTCATTAGAGTTTCATTATTATCAATCATCCACTGATTGATATGAATTGTATCGGACATCACAAATTATGGGGGATTTGATGGGAAATTATAGCAGTATCCCCTTCTGATAGGATCGACATTTTTTTTACTTTGATGTCAACGATATTAAAAATCGAAAATCGTTGAAATTTGTGCTATGAAGTGGTGAAAACAAAAAAATTGATATTTCTACAGCACACAGTATTCGGTTCATGAAAATGCAAGACATTCAAGGCCGTCAGTCTTAAGCGCAGGTTTTCGATTTCGAATTTTCAGTGGGGTATTGAGTATTGAGTACGTTCTTTCCACAACATTATTTGCCAATTCAGAGGTCAAAACACTAGTTATAATCTTTGAGATGTTCGTAGTTCACATTCATTAAAACATACTCACTACCAGCAGAGTAAATTCATTGAAGGGATTTAACAAAATTTCTGTGAACTGTTATGGGTTATGGATTAGGTCGGCAGTGTGCTAGATTTGATCTGGTCTATCTTGAAGCAGTTAATTGTCTTACCGAAGAAAAACGACAATCAACTTGCTCGAACATCCTCGATTCTTCTTTCTTTTCTAGAATCATAACTCCTAATTGACTCCAGCAATGAAAATAAATAATAAGCGAGATAATCACGTAATTGGGCGTAATAACCTAATAAAATTCTATAGCGGTAGTCGTGAACTTGAGATTTATGTACAGGAGCGTGCGTAATGTAATACCGAGAAGGAGAAAGCAGGGATGGAATGGGAGGCTGGGCTGAAGGAAAAATGCGTCAGGCTGACTTGTTGAAAAAGTATATACAGGGTGTTCGCAAATTGATGCGACAAAATTCAGGAGCTTAATGCTCGTATGAAATTAAGATGGATCATTTCTTTAATAAAATTTTCTCAGTCCACCCTTTTCGAGATATCACCCTGAAAGGTGGTGAATAAAATTCAGTTTTTATTTTATTCTAAAATTTCAGTGAAGCTAGAAACTTACAATTCTGTAATTTTCGTGCACTCACAAAGGACTAACCACGGATATTTTTTCAATATTTCTGTTATACAGATCAGGAATACACAACATAGGAATTTCAATGTTAAATTCGAATGAGCTCCGAGTCTAGTAGAACAGTGGAATAATCGAAACCTCACTGCGATTCGAAAACAAATAAGAGACTGGTCTGTTGGAATGGAAAATCTCGCCAGGAGTGGGGAATCTCTTCTGGTGCCGCAAGTTGCAATTTGAAATCCACACAGTAGTCGTTAGTCGCATCCAAACGAGATATGCGATAGCTAGACTGTTTGAAAATTGCATTTTTTTGAAATTTCTTGAGAGGTTCGCACCTAAGCGCCTTAATCGACTTGTTCAGCATTTTTTCTGCTAGAACAAGGTGCACTGATTTCATCAGCAGCATACACATTCACATATGTTCTTCGGTGGTCTATTAATCCTGCAATGACGCCATGTTTGTAAACACCAACATTGCTCGAATTTTTCGATTATTCTGGAGATAGCCGAACGTGAAGGTATCGGCCTATCTTCAAAGGCAACACAAAAGAATTTAATGTCTCTGCAATAGATCGACCACCGAAGTACCATTTTATGATTTGAATTTCCTCTTTAACCGTAAACATTTCGATTTACGCGAACCTAATTTATTCCCAAACAGTCTAGCTATCGCATCTCTCGTTCAGACTAACGACTAATATGTTGATTGCAAACAGCAATCCTGTCGAGATTTGCCATTCCAACAGTCCACCCCCTTTTTTGTTATCGGATCGCAATGAGGTTTCAATTATTCCACTGATCTACTAGACTCGGAGCTCATTCGAATTTAACATTGAAATTCCTATGTCCATGATTTTGTTCCAGATCTTTATACTGTGGTTACCAAGACATTGTGGTACTGAAGAAAATAACGAGAATCAAGGCTGATGCCTACTGGACCTGAACATTTCTGTAAAAAGAAAAATATAAGAAGGCGGTCGTAAAATTGGAAGCGGAAGAACAACGCTGTGAAGGAAAACCTCTTGACTTGCGCAACCAAAGAAATTTGTGGAATTCTCGCCTACCTAAACCTTCTGTGGTTTATGAGCTTTCTAGCCCATGAAACTTCAACTTGCGGAGGTTCGGGTAAGATCAGCAGATGTAATTTGCAGACTGTGTGGATCATCAGAAGAAGAAACGGCTGAACACATGGAATGCAAGTGTCCAGAGTTGGTGGATATCAGAACCAGTCACATAGGGAAATCGGTTCTGGATCCTCATGGGGAAACAACTAATGCTCTTAAGGATGTCGTTGGATTTATCAACACCATTGACAGCTTTCTTGGGATAAGAATGAACAAGTTGGATGAAGAACAAGAGATTCTCGTGATCGAAGTTCCCAGAAGGCTAAAGCAAGCTATAACGATCCCCCATTCGGAATAATAATATGATGGATACCATACCACCAAAACTGAAAAGTGACATGAAAACAATGATGAAACGAACCTTGATATCAATCTTCCCAGTGATGATGAATTTAACGTTAAATTCTTTGTAGTAAAAAAAAAGTATTATAAAGAAGAAAGAACACAGCCACTGGAGAATGGTATCGACATTTTACAACAAGCAGTATGTTTACTAAATTAACGAAAACAGGGGCGAAAAAAACACAGAGAAAATGTTCAACCTCTTCAAAACAAGATGCAACTAATAAATGAAAATTGCCATATTCGAACAACAGGTCCTACAAAAAATTATGTCAAGGATACAACGTGATGTATTTCCCTAATGGAAACCTTCACGTGGTACCCGTCAAGATCCAGCCTGAACGAAATATCGAACACTCTAATGAAATTTCCCAAGTAGTCGATGCGAAAAGAAAAAAAAACTGATTTCCCTCAACCGGGCGTTAATTGCGTCTAGCCCGTTCGTAACGACGTGCCGCCTTCGCCGATAATGTAACGTTTAGACTGAAATTGATGACGTGCTCAAATTCAATTCCATGTATTCGTTCTATTTCGGGTCAAATGACGAATGGGATTCTGGGCTGGAGTGTATTGAAGCCTCGGGATATCCATGTATACAGTAATTGGATGAAATTGACGATTAGCGCGACCAAATGACATTTTCTGAATTGGGCCGATGGCTCGTTCCTGACGTATTAAAATGAATTTATCCACGCCGCCTCATCCGTTATGGGTCAGGGATGAGTTTCATGAATAAATCAGATTTATACACAATCGCCCTCTAATTGAATTGTCATCCAGGCTGCTAAAAATCGTATGAAGTACCATATGTTCACTAGTTGTATAATGCAGTTGCTTCATTCCACTAGTGAAATAATGAAAAATGCGATTCAATTTATCACCTTTCAGTTATTCATTATTAATATTTATATGAATCGACCTTCTGTTCCTTCTTTTATCATATTCCTCGAGATTCGCTCTTGTGTTTAAACTTGCAACCCAGGGATCAGTCCTGGGTCCCATTCTATTCTTGGTGGTTTTCAAAGGAATCGAAGAAGCCAATACAACTGCCACAGAGTGTGCACGGAAGCTGCTCATTGGCTCAAAACCTTCTGTTGTATAGGAAAAAGTACCTATAAAAAGGAGTTTCTGGAGAAGGAAAAAGCCGAAAGTGAAACACTCTGGCAGAATCTCCCAGGGATGGATAACTCCGAAAAGTTACCTCGGAATATTGAAACTACAAGTTCCAAAAGGTATCTGGATCTTAGTTTGAACCAACTCCACCTTCCCATCGGCTTTCTCACTTTTATTCACCCGGTCACTGCTTTGCCATATTAAGCCAAAGGAAACAATGCCTCGGTCGAGAAGTTAAATGAAGAACAAAATATCACGGAAGGCTGATCAAACGCAATTGACAACGCTTCCAGTTTTTAAAAATGGTGACAGAAAAATGTTGACTAACTATAGACCTATTACAATTATAAACAACTTTGCCAAAATCTTTGAGCAATGATTACGACTAACGATTTTTTTTTTTGGAAAATCAGGACATTTTGGCACACGGACAGTTTGGATTTCGAGAGAATCTGTCAACTGAGGATGGTGTCAATAGATTGGTTGGTAGCATAGTGGAGGAGTGTGATCGACAGAAGAAATGTCTGACGGTCTTCTTAGATCTAGCGAAGGCTTTCGACACTGTCGATCACGAAATATTGTTGAGGAAAATGGTGTGCATGGGAGCAACGGGTGTCTCATTAGATCTCTTTAAAAGTTATCTTACGGGCAGAAATCAAAGAGTGAAAGTTGATGATTCTTTTAGTAACATGTTACCTGTATCAATCGGCATATCACAGGGAACGGTGCTTGGCCCTATTTTGATATATCTAACATAAAAAATATCCACGCACTCATAACATCAAATGCGGACGACACAGCTCTGTTTTTTTCATAGGATGGTGTCTATCGGATGGCAAAAGATTGCTTGGGGATCATTTTCCTCTGGTTGTGTTTTGTGTTCACAAAACAAAGTTAATGACCTTCTCCTCTTCAATAAAAGATCAACCAATTGAAGAAAGAATATCGATCCATAGCTTCTCTTGCAGTACAACTTCAAACTGTTCTTGTCGAACCATAGATAGAACAACCTCTATTAAATATTTAGAAGTGGTACTTGTCCGGTTTCTTCGTTGGGATGTTTAAGTCGAGTGTTTGGTTAAGAGACTGAGAAAACTCACCTACAAATTTTACCAACTTAGAAATATTTTGGACAGGAAACTTTTGTGGATCGTGTATGACTCGTTGATTGATGCAGTTATTAGATACTGCATCACTGTGTGGGGGGGGGGTTTGAGTAAAACTCATCGATACAGTCTGGGTGTCACCCAGAGATCTCTCATAAAAATAATTATGAAAAAGAATAAAACATTCTCCACAATGAGTCTGTTCGGTGAATCGGGGCTTTTAGATGTCATAATGTTATATGTGTACCATTGTTTGTTAAGAACGATGAGGTTTCCAGCCCCACTTAAAATACATGCCCATGCTACTCGCGCAGCTCTCAGTGAGCCGTTAATTGTGCCACTTTGTAAAAAAACTCTCTTTCAGCGGTTCATATCATATTTTGCGCTAAAATTTGTCAATGTTCTTCCAGTTCATATGCGGTTTCTCTCTAACAAAAAACAGCGTTGAAATTGTACGTTTATGAAAATTTTGATAAATTTCTTTGAAACCGGAGTACACAAACGTATTGCTTCCTCGGTGGCAGTCCTCCGCTCTCTCCAATGACCAAATAAAATTTTGTACATGCATATTATAATATTTTCATTGTTTTTTTTTGTTGTTGTTATTTTCTAGAATTTTAATTATCTGGATATTTTTTGATAAATGTTAATATCTGGATGACACAAGCTTAAGCTTACGTGTCTCATCCCGGCTATTTTGTATTGGAACCTACCTGAATAAAATTTGAATTTGATTTGAAAACTATAACGACTCTCGTTCAGAATAATAATAATGTCGTCTTTGTCTAATCTGATATATGGATGGCAAACAGAGTGACGTGAAAAGAAATTTTTTTTCTGCAGCCTTCCCTAACCATCTTGAATGCTATATGCACCAACAAAAATCCATTATCGGCATGAAGAAAAATGGGAGAAGAAGTGTAAGAACTGATAGAGGAGTAACAATTATCTGAGAATCACCGACATGATTCGAGTAACGTCCCTGAAGGCTTTCCCCCCAATAAAATCTCGTTTTTTCCGATATAACGTATAGCCATCTATATTTCTCGCAGCCCTCGTGGTCCCGCAGGAGGTCCCGGTAGTGGCAATAAAGAAGAAAAGTAAGTAATAAGATTCCCTTCCAATACGCCTGGCTAAATCCGGCTGGGACGTGCCAGACTCAAACGTAGAATAGAAACTGACCGGTGCAGAGAACAGCATGAGGGCTAGCCTCCAGAAAAAAAAACGTTTCTCGACCAGATAGAATTCTTGGAATTTGGTGGATTACATCGTAGGGTTATATTTCGTGTAATTTTTCTCTTCACCTTCCCCTTTTGCGATTAAAATATTTAACGCGTTATAACCGTAACCATTTTCTGCCGTAGGTGTTGAATCATTCCTTTTCAAATTCATTTCCAATTATCTCCTTAATTTCAGAAAATAGCATTCGTAAACCAATATGGTCTAGAATCAACTAAAATCATTAAGGAGATTTGGCAATCTGAATGGTATTTTAGAATCATTATTGAAGCAAGATGGAGCTTACATTGATGAAAGGACTTATCCAGTCGCTCCAGGTCAGTTGAAATGATATTTAATAACGATAACCATATTTTATGAGGAGTCAGGAATTGTGTACCTACCTATTTCAGAAAAATCTAGTTTTTTATAGACAAACGTCAACTGCAGACCGAAGGCTGAATGAAATAAAGTGTCAAATGAAAAGAACAATTTCATTCTTTCCTGGGTATGAGGTTTTTTATTCGAGTTCGAATATGCTCTCAGTTTGTGCAGAATTTCATGATTCAAAGCTTGTTCCACGTTTTCGATGTCTACTAGGATTTGAGAAGAGAGTTATTTCCTGTTTATGTCTAGACGTTAGCGGCTAGAGAAAGGAGAGATAATAACTCTATTTGTTAGAAGCATTTTCTTTCGAGTTAGTGAAAGCGCTATTAAGATGATCAATCATCACTACAGCAATATGGTGTTCATGACCAAAAGGCACACATGATCTTTGACCAAAAATCGGAAACTTTGTTAACTACCTTTTTTTATTCGGCAAACTCTTTTCAGTGTACTACGTAACCATTTGTCGCAGAAGTCAACAACCTGTCCTGATTGCGACAGGTGCCTCTTTATTGCCCATGGTATAAAATTTGAAACTGAAGTAGTCTTCTGAAGTATATAGGGTGTTTTTTTTAGAGTGATACATAAAACTTTGAATTGGCAAGACTGCTTTATTTTACAACCTATTCAACATTTGATTGTTTCTTTTTATTTAGTAGGGTTTGACATTTCCTCATGAATAGACCTTATGAATAGACCAGGAAAAACGCCTGCAAATTGTTGAAAATTTTTCATCAAAATAATGGTTTTGTTCGTCAAACTTATCATGCTTTTCGAATATTTTATGGTGTACATAATCGCCGTTTGGAGAGGGTAATTCGAAGAAAGATGGACCCTTTGAACCAACTTCAGTCTCACAGAATTCCCATTATCAGTAAGACTGAAGTTGGTTCAAAAAACTACCAACTTCAGTCTCACTGATAATGGAAATTTTGTGAAACTGAACTTGGTTCAAAAGGGTCCATCTTTCTTCGAATTACCCTCTCCTGTGAGACTGAAGTTGGTCCAAAAAGCTTCGAATTACCCTCTCCAAAGGGCGATTATGTACAATATGAATGTACGAAAAACACAATAAGTTTGACGAACAGAACCATCATTCTGGTGTAAGTCGATTCAAAATGAAATATGAAATGTCAAACCCAACTAAACAAAAAGAATCAATCAAATGTTGAATGGGTTGTGAAATCAAGCAGTATTGCCAAATCAAAGTCGTATCACTCTGAAAAAACACCCGATATATGTATGTATACCCAAACGAGTTCATTTTAAATTCATAAATTGTAGATTAGTTATCGGATTATCCGAATGTATACGACGCCTCATAAAAAATTATGGGGGCATTAATTGGGGACCGAATTATATGATAAAATCGCACCACCATAAAATACATTTGCATTCGTTAAACACATTAAATCGGATTTTTGAAATGTTCCACAAGAGGACCAGACAATTCTGATAAGTTCGGATTATAAGGATACCTATATAAATAAAGAGATTTTAATTTGACAAGAAAGAAAGCACATAGACACCGCAATCGCACATTCCTTTTTCCCAATATTATGTCAATGAAAAAATCATTTGGAGCTGCTCACAGCTACCTAGCTCCCATCTTTCCCGTCTCCGATGCCTAGCAAGCTAAAACCCTTCAGATCTTTTTAGGGATCCCCAATTTGGATGTCGAGTGCACGTGCAGAATGAAGAAGATCCGATGAAGGATGTGTGATACGAAGATATACCGGGATTTAATGGTTTCAGCGGGAGACTCTAATGACGTTCCCAATCAGCTTTGATATATGCGAGACGAGAGATTTTAAATGAGTCTGTTCTGAATCCTCTCATAGTGCTGTTTTGCTTCAGGACCTGGCTCCTTTTTTCCAAAAGAAAATTGTGTTATTCGTAGGCAAAGTAATGCCGTTGTAATTTTAGCAAATATCCCTCAAATTCACCCAAAAAATAAAGAAACTGCACTTCTTCGACGAAATAGTTATTATTTATGATATGAGTGTTAAAAATGACATTTTATTTTGTGAGTGGAAAAGTTTGTGAAATGAGCGGAGCGAATTGAACAATTTCACGAACAAAATAAAATCACCTTCAACACAAATACCATACAATGTTTTTTGTACAACTGGCCTAATTTGATAGTGAAATGGGCGAAATTGCAATGACAATAAACTTCAAAATGCATTTTAATATTCAAATAATCAAAACGTTGTTGTGAATGGCCAACGTTATGATAACTCTTCGCTTTTTAACTGTTTAATATGTTTGTCGAGAGCCTAATTATTAATAAAAGTTGGTTGTTCCTCTGGATATTGAAGAGTCTGAAAGAAGAGAAAATCTGGAACTCCTATCTAAAAAAATCTGTTCAGCAGTTCTATACTGCATATAACAATTTCCGGCCTCGTGTAAATTGAAAAATGTAGAAGGGAACTTCAGTGAAACTGTTTTCCTGGCAAAAATAAAAAATACGGAGTTCATCAACTTTGTGGAGCAAATTTTCAATTGTTTAAAATGGTGTGGATGTTAGTAAATATTTTAAGGTAATAGCATATTCAAAACGGAAAAGTGAAGGATATCGTGCCAAAAAATCGAAAATTCTCACTCGTGAACACGTTGAAAAGTTTATGAAGGAGGCGCCAGATGAGAAATACTTGATGGTTAAGGTTGCAACTATTTTCGGATTATTTGGAGCCCGTCGGCGTGAAGAATTGTGTAATTTATCAGTGGAAGACATCGAAATAACAAATAAATCATTGGTTATACAACTTCCAAATACAAAAACGAAAGTTTGTTTTTGATCCATACATTAATTCTTGATCTCAATATCTCTTCACAATGGCAGCGTTGTGACATGGAGCTCCATCTTGCTTTAGCCACATATCTAATATCATTTGAGGAGGCAGATTGTTAAGAAAACTAGCCTTCTTGAGTTCAAGGCACAAAATCATATCTATGTCTCCAAATAAAGGCATACTACCACAATACAGAAAAAAATAAATGGAATAGAATTAACATAAAACACGCTGCAGATCGCTGACGGTTAGAAATTGATGAAAATTGTATTCGAGAAAGAAGTTCAGAATTGAATTATCTTTCGAATGACATGATAAAAAAAGGTATGTCCCTGGAGAAAAAATTTTTGACAGCACCGCAACGCCTGGCGTCTTTATTTATTCCTCAGATTTTTTGCGCATTTCCAGCTGACATTGACTTGTTCAAAACGCCATTCACAGAATAAAAAAATATTCGCTTGTTTTGGAGAAAATTGGGGTTACCAAGATAAGTGAATCACCCTGTACAGGGTGGGCATATTTCGATGTTTTAGCACTACAACTTTCGAACCAGAGGAGATAGACAAAATCTGATACCCCATTCTCGATCTCTTTTTCGGAGAAACTAACAAGAGTAGTATTCATTTTTGGCTACCTTCTTTTGTTTTCGAGTTATAAGCGAAAATTGGAAAAATGGCGATATCGGAAAAAATTTATATCTCCGCCAATACTGATGATAGGGCTCTGGAATTATACAGGCACTTTTCTACGTAGAATCCAGTGGCATGCTCGCCTTTTCTGCAGCATTTTTAATTACGAAGCTATGACCCAAAGTCATGTTATTGTGAATAGGAACACAAGATTTCTGCGCCATTTCCTGAAACCTTGATTTTTTCTGTTTTCTAAAATATATAACATCGTATGGTTCGTATCAATAAATCAATATTAGTATAGAAATTAGTCAAGGACGTATATTCATCTGAGCCTCAATACTTTCCATGGTTTCAATTGTCGATAAGCACAAATTTAGTATCGTATAATTAATACAATCCTTTCTAGTAGTCTTTTCATTTCTATGCTCTTGTTATAGGAAGCTTCATTTTTCTGTGCTCATCAACAGTCGAAACCATAGAAAGTATTGAGGCTCACATGAAAATAGGTTTTTGACCAATTTCTATACTCATACTGATACAAACTTTACGATGTTATATATTTTTGAAATCAGAAAAAATCAAGCTTTCAGAAAATGGCACAGAAATATATTGTTTCCATTTAAAAAAACATAACTTTGGGTCATAGCTTCGTAATTGAAAATGGTGCAGAGAAGACGAGCATGCCACTGGATTCTACGTGAAAAAGTGCCTATAAAATGTTTTCATTTCAGAGCTCTATCATCAGTATTAGCGGAGATATAAATTTTTTTCGATATCGCCATTTTTCCAATTTTCGCTTATAACTCGAAAACAAAAGAAGGTAGCCAAAAATGAATTCAACTCTTGTTAGTTTCTCAGAAAAAGAGATCGAGAATGGGGTATCAGATTTTGTCTATCTCCTCTGGTTCAAAAGTTGTAGTGCTAAAACATCGAAATATGCCCACCCTGTACATCTAAAATTCCGCTCTTCGACGAACGCCATTCAACTCCAGAGAACGACCTTTCTACGGCACGGTCCGTTGCCCGTGCTAGCCGAGCCGGCATGAATGCACGCCCGCAGTACTAGAAGTGCAGTTTATTGACCATTTTTTCCTCTTCTGCCTCGGCATACGCCCAAGGAGCAGGCGATTAACCGCTACTCTCGGCCAGCTCCGGCAAGGCTTCCATTAACTTAAACGTCGCAAATTTTTAACGTCTGCATAATGTTAGGTTGGGTTTCCTGGGGAGGATGAGTGAGCGAGAAGGCACAGGAAGCCTTCGGCTTTTATTACGTCTGATGGATAATCGGGCGGTACCTAATGATTCTATGTGTGCGTATGTTTTATTTACTCCGAAACGTTATTCGATGGTTGTGGGGCGTGGTACCTCGAGCTACAAAAGCGAGAGAAATGTTTTATTCGAAAATCTATGGAAATCTTGGTCGTGATGCCTATTGGTACCCCTGAATCACGAGGAGAGATGAATTTATGGTAAAACGAGAATATTGAACAGAATAATTAATTTAGGACAAAATGCAACGTTTTAACAAAAAACTGTTCTGGTGTATAGTATTATTGTTCCATTAGTAAGATAATCTGCCCTTTGATTAAAACTAGACCGTGACGAAATGCAACTATAAAAGTTCTATCTCTATCAGATAGTACAAGGTATACGAGATAGGACCCGGATCCAAGCTGTAAGTAAGGACTCCATCCAGAGTACTAGGACTTCATTGGAAACCTTGAACCATCGGATGGGATGACCCAATATTAGTACTCTGCCGATATAGGACTCTCATAGCTCTATTTTCGAAGAAGCCATGGACATTGGCTCTCTGTAACTTGTATAAGGAGGGTAGAGTCATCCAAGACACAGTATAGAAACCAACCAGTAAGTGCACTCCGTGGATTTCTTTACACCATTTCAGACTCGCGCATACCTCAGTGAGTCTCACCTCAAATGCATTTGGACAAGGGCAAATGACTCAAACGACGAATTCATTGCGTTGCCTAGTTGAATTTTCTCGTTGAAAACTGGGACGATCACACTAAATATAAACTTTTTGTTTTTTTCTCAATTTCATGATATAGAACTGGGATTTCTGAAGGAATTAGAAGGAAGAATTTATTGAAAGGAAAAAAGAAAAAGGATTATTGTTGCCTTCAATAATTTTTGTTTTTATTGCGTTAATCTGCACGTATGTTGGTTGTTTATTTTGCTGCAACATGTTGAATATTCAGATTTTTTTCAAAACTAGGTTTACATGAAATTTTTTGTATTTTTTACATTTAACTAAAAATTGTAAATTATTGATAGTAGATTGTTGTTCTAAATAAACTATTATTATTATTAATATGAAAATAGCAATTTTCAGTTGCCGCAGAATGAATATTATCATGTAGAGCATTTATCACAACAATCAGTTATGATTGTTATCAAATATGAACGTTTATGAGAAAGGAATTCTGTTTTTTTTTTTTGGAAAAAATGTGCTATGATTTCCTGGAGGATATTATGATGATTATTACTTGTTTGTGACGAAATTATAATGAATAAAATGCCATTGGTATATGAATTTAAAATATCAGTGTTGAAAAAAGTTACTTCGACACAAGTCTTCCCATCTAAAAATCATTAGAGAAGTGTAAGAAAATAAATGAAGCAAAAATTATAATGTTATATTCTCATATTTAATGTTATTTCATCTCTATAATCTTTGGAATGAAGCACTTCGCGAAATTAACACTTCGAATATTTCAAATTGCTGTTAAACTGAATGCATATTCTAGCAACTTCATCGTGCGCACCGAGGTATGCGAAAAATCTCGTTGGAATAAAAATTTCAGTTTATTTTATCGAGAGTGCACCTACTGTTTGGTTTCTATACTGTGTCCAAGACCACCCTGAGGAGGAGTTTTTCAGTTGCTGGCACCTGCAAGAACTGACCGGTGCCGGGAGCTAGATTATTGGAGCCGTTTCTCTTCCTTAAGGCCACAAAAAAGAATACAAAACCCTACGTTTCAGTAGCCCTCGCAGTAGCCTATACCTATTCAACCTGAATCATCAACATTCGAAAGAAAGCGAAAATTTGCCTATCAAATGTGCAAGTTACGACTCAGTACTGACCAAGTTATGTTATGACAACAAGACCACTTGTCCAGTCCATACTCATTCCTTCAGAGACGTAACCTGAATATTAATAACAAAATGCGAAGTGGATAAGTGAGTAAGCCTATGGAAAATTCTGGTATACAGTGCATTCCCTCCTTCTTGAGTTATAACTCGAAAACGATAACTCAGAAAAAATTTTGTGTACGCCAATGAATTCATCTACAAATATCTATCAAAGACAGTTTCCATCAAATATCAGAGGTTGTCGAGAAATTGCAATAATTTCAAATCACCTTGCTGTAATATTCAAAGTTAAGCATAGATGAAAAAACTGAAAGCACCTTGAATTTGTCATGAATGAGTAGCCCCTAAATTTCTTACCTAAAATTTTATATCTTCGACGGTTGCAGAAATACAGCGAATTTAGGACGCACTGTACTGTTGGACTCTTGGACGTTCTATCATTAAATAATCTCAACTGGAGAAATAAGATTTACTTGCTACTTCGTTACTATACGTTACTATAATTATGTTAAGATGCAATAACTCATAAACTGACAAATAATCCAAATTATTAAGACCTCAATTGGCAATGGGCAATTTTTGTGGAATACTGACTAAAAATGAGACTGGTATATCTAACAACAAAGGTAGTCCTCAATGACGTTTCAACTTCATTTTTAACCTATTCGGAGTATTTTGTCTTTTTATGGATGCCCTCTTGCAAAAATCAGTCAACCAATAATTTCAAATGAACTATATATATATAGTACTTCGTCATACCCTGTAGAGATTTTGTTGACATTTGTCTATTAAAAGTAAGCTAGAATTCGTTTCTGGATCTTCCTGTTTTGACATAATACCAAAGTTTGAGGATGGAAAGAAATTAACTTCACCGTGAAAATTCTATTATCGCAATTAATCGAATAATTCTTTCCTCATTCTTTAATCTGAAAATGCGTCCTAAGAAGTAGACGGCTTTTCATAAAAATATTCAATTGATTATCGAAGATTAACGAACCCGCGGCTAATCAAAGCTGAAACTTGTCCACTGCAAAACGAATATCCGGAATCAAATCGGGGAGATTGGACTAGACTGAAATAATTGAAATTGTCGGAAACTTTTTAATTGAATTCCTTGGTAAGGGACAAACGCGACAGAGAAGCGGATGAAGCAGTATTCGGATACTTCTGAGAATATAATGGAATCGATACTTTATTGACTCCAGACACCAAAGAAACGAGCTAGAGAAAGAAGTAGGGAGGGCTTTCCTGCTCGCCGTTTTCTGCCCATCTGATCCCAGAGATGAAGGTTTTTCGACGGATATTTTACCCGAGATGGAAGCGATATCTAATATTTCGTACATTAATATCTAGAGAAGATTTTTCAAACGCCTCTTCATGGATTTATAAGATCGCTCTAACAGTTGTGACTCAAGGTGTTGCCATAAAATAATTCGCTGCAAATTTCTTACATACGACAATGTTGAAATTTTCGAGGTACTTTTGTCGTCAGAATCTGCAAGTTGAGTCCGTCAATGGGAAAGATCATCCGAATTTTTTAGAAGATAAAAGCATCTCTCTTTAATGCGAATAATGCCGATACGATAAATCGAATGCACGTATTGACTTTTTCATTTACGTTTGTGCTGAAAAATTATTTGAAAATTGCAAAAAGTTAAATTTTGACGTAACAAGAGTCTTCAGGGCCTGATGGCCGTCGTTTATTAGGAATTATTTCATCTGGAATATTTCCTAATTGATCCCCTGTAATGTCATTATATCCGGTCGTGAAAACCTTAACCTACTTAGATTTTATTAGAAAATTTTAAATATAGTTAAACACGAATATATTATGGGGAAAATTGATGACACGATAACTCGTGTGACAACAAATTTTTAAAATGGGGGACCAACTCTTACACCCTCACTGGGCCTTCATGGTCCACACAATTTCCTGCAGCAGTTTTTCTTCGTCCAATTCTCTAGAAACTCATTTTATTCTTAACACAAACCATTTCATATTTATTTTTTATTTAATTTATATAATGAAAGTCAATTCACAATTTTAAATATCGCTATAATCGTCCATCCTCAGAAGTAAAATATTTGACATCAAATACTTTTTTAAATAGTTACGTAATACTTAATACCTCATACAGACCTTCTTGCATACATCCTTTCACGGCAATGAAGAGATGAAAAGGACATACTCCAACATTCATAACCATGAGGAAGCAACCTATGAGTGAAAGGGTTGTCAAGCATGGTTCTCAAGCAGTTTAGATCGACTGAATAAGTTTGCAGGGTCAATGCTATACTACATCTGATTTTTGTTTCATTAAATAAGCTGTCGAAGAAAATGCAGACTTTTTGATCAAACGATTCGGGGGCGAAATGAAAATAGAAAGCTTGAATTGTGTATATTTATGAATATTCTTTGTTCGATACCACATACTCCATAGGTATATTCAAGAACGTTTTAATCGAACTCAATGATACAAGTTCTCGACCCAAGAATCAGAAGTTGGATCTCTCAGAGCTCACCAGAAATAAGGGAGAATAAAAACTAAAACCACTGAGAAATTGCAACATCTGTCTCAAGAATGTCACTTGAAAGCACATCAAGAAGAACACCCCAATACTAGTCGTTATTGCTTCCTACAAAAACACCCTGGAATTGTCAAATAATCCCCGTTTCCATTTCCTGGTACATTGTGGCAACCGAACTCGAATAAGCTGAAGGCATTTCCCTGCTTGTAAACACGATCCCATCGTCGGGAAAATATGAGGAACACGTCTAGAAATCTCCCTTTCTCGAAAGTAGAAAACCAATTTGACCGGCCTCATATCAGCAGCTTTATTACGCCACAAATTGAATCCTTCGAGAATGCGGGGATGGTTTTTCCCAAAATGAAGAAGAAAATTAATATCTTCGAGTACGCGATTACCCGAAGGAACGAAGCGGTTCTCCTTTATATTGCGAAGTGCAAGGAGGTTTACAGATTCAATTTCCTTTTATACAGATACAGAGTTTGTAAGAAGTCTGGTAAGGCATTCATTAGTTTCCTAATCTATAAGTGAGATTCAAAACCGAAAATTTGTTTTCTCTATTTCAGTATCGTAATGAGTTCATTACAGTACTAAAAGTAGTGCTGAAATGAAACTCATTACAGCATTGTTTTCAGTTATAATTTTCGTTTTGTGGTTGTCAGTACTGATCTCCATTCCACTCAATTTTCGAATCAAATCAATTCAAATTCCGCAATCTGTCAATCTATACAAAAGTCACTAGTCTCAATTTTGATTTGAATTTCGAGAGTTTTCCACAAAACTTGACTGAAATAGAGAAAATATCGTCTAATACTCGTGACAGAAAGCAATTCCAACACTCATGCTTTCGAAAACTCGCTCCTTCGTCGCTCGTTTTCGAATTTCGCATTCGTGTTGGAATAGGAGCCCATTCTGCAATTTGTTTTAGAATATACTATTTTAAAACGCCCGCGCTTGATGGATTTTGAAACTTCTTTTTCACTTACATTAATAGGACTGTCTTTCATTATTATGCCAAGATTTAGCACGATCTGTCCACCAGTTTCTTCACGGCAGCTTGTTAAGTGAGTAAACATCGGTAATGCGTGGCAATTCCTAACTTTAACGGAATTATTTAATTAAGTGTTTTGCCTAAAATTTTGTGTTAAAAAGGAAATTTCTTGTGCTGACGCGTTGAAAATGTTGCAAAAGGCTTATGGTGATTCAGTTTTATCCGAAACCCCTGCATATGAGTGGTACAAAGCGATCAAAAAGGTCCGTGAAAATAAATAAACAGCAAATACTCGAACAACAACAATTTACCCGATAAATACGCATCAAATTCCATATTTTAAGAACGAAGGTGTTGAGTCTTCCACAGAGCATCCTTAGTGACCTTGAAACGTTGTGTTGGATCCCTTGTTAATTATTCAAATGATCCTGACTGTTGAATTTCTTCGGTATTACCGACACTCAATCACTTCTTCTCGTAAGCAGCGCCCCCGCATAATTGAAACGACTTATCGCAACATGCCGATCGGCCAAAGGAGGGACCCATTAGCCCCTCGGAGTTCAATCAATCTTAACATTCCCTATTCCGGCTGACCATCATAATTAATTAAGGTAAGATACGGAACAGTGATCTGCGAACCACAACGTTCGTTTTCTGGTTCGTGTGCATTGCGCGAGGAGAAATAGGTATGTCGAGATGGTTAAACAACTGCCGTTACGCACACTCATTCGAGATATAATGCTATGTTTAGCTATAAGAAATTTTTTTTATTTGTTTCTCATTTGTAAACGTCAGTTTCCAAAAACACAATATTAATCAAGAAAGTTTATTTTATCAAGTCACTAACTTGTAAAACTGACAGTTAACTCGCAAAATTTTTACAAGTTAGTAGTATTATTTACATTAGACAATTTTGTTTCATCGTCATATATGTTGAAAATCATGGTACAATTGTAATTTCCAGTAACACAGATTTTTGATGATGAAAGAGTTGATACTGATGATGATGAACCATCTGTTCACTCAGAAACTGCTGAACTCGAGGACTGCAGAACATTTGTACTCTCCTTACTACCAAATAATTTGCTAGACATTTAGATTTTTTTGTTGACCGAATAATCGACATAACTCATCGCAATTTCGGTGCTCTTCCACCCTCCTGCACGCTTTAGTGCTAAAATATCTCCACCCGAATCCGCAACCATAGTGGCCCCAGTTCTGCGAAAAGAATGGCCGGTGTATAACTCTGGGTCTTTCAAACCTAAATATTTCGCTATTTGCTTTGGGACACCACCCATAGTGTGCTGGCCAGCATTAGGGGAAATGCACTTTCCATGTCGGTATGTCAAAAAAAATCTTAGGCTTTCTGTTCCAGAAGGCCGAAGATTTACATATTTTCTGTATAACATGCAGGGCTTGAAGCTGCAGCCTTCATCGGTTATGGTGAATCTTCTTGTTGTTAAATTTTTTGTTTGCCGCAATGTCACAATAACGTATTTTTCCATATCTTCTACATCATTCATGTTTAAGGAGAGAATTTCGTCACATCGGCAACATCCAAAAATCCCAAATATATTACAATTTTCGCCAGCAACCACTGGTCATCAGGAGCATGTAAAAAAAAATTGTTCAGCTTCTTCTTTACTTAATACCTTGGCCTTTTTTGGCGTATAACGCTCATTTTTTCGTTTCAGAAACGCTATTACCTTTTGGAATCTGCAAATGACAACTAAACGTCATATTTTTCGATAAATTTTTTAAGGAAAACAAACCTGCGAACAGGGGCATTTTCTTTCATTTCCAAGCAGCTTTTCAGCATAGTCCATTTTGCCCATAAAGTATTATTACTGAATCTAGCTGATAGTTGATTCAAGTAGACCAACAAAACATCTTCAGTTACCCCAATCACACTATTTTTGTTTTGCCACTTTTTGAAGTCGTCGTATTCTCGCTCCTACCTTGAAGCTGATTTTGCAGGTAATAAACTTGGTGCTACACTGCTGGCTGCCTCAATAATTTTTTTTGGTACATTCATTTTCGCTTTCGCCAAAACAAATGTAAAGACAAATGAACAGACATGTTCATGGCAACGTTTACGATATTTGCGACAAATTATTGTGATTTTTTTGGAATTTATCTAACCTTTTTACAAATGAGAAACAAATAAAATATAAAACAATACACGTAAGTGAACGGTTTTTACTGGCTCAAGGAGGTAACTGACGAGCCGCAGGCGAGTCAGTTATATTCTCCATTCGCCAATAAAAACCCTCTTACCTTGCTAGTTATGTTATATACTATTGCATGATACAAGTATAGATACAGGTCTAAGGTAAATAAATCGTGTAGTGATGTCTCACACTCAATATACTTGAATTTCACATGATTTATTACATGTTTTGATTCATGCGATGCATCTTCTTCTCAATGAGATATTTTCATGGTAAAATCACTTCACAGATACAAAATCATCAAGCCGAATCCTGAATCTCAAATGTCGAATCCAACAAATCCACTGAATGAAATGGCGATTCCAGGACATTTGGATTCTCATTATATATGGTTCATAATATTTCCTTTCCCCTGAAGGTAAATTTCTAGGTCTGATGCCTTTAATCTCATGAGCAACCGAAACAACCCCTGAAACTTGGGGTAATGCAAGCAAGCTCGAAAAACTTCGGTGTTTGTCTTTCCTAAAGTTGAAACTTATCCGTTTATTCTTCGGAACTTAATTTCTCGAGTATTTTGTGGAATATTATCCTTTTTAATTTCGTTGAACGCTTGGCGGAACGATAATTAAGTAGAAAATTAGGTCGAGGGCCATAAGGCGAAATTGCGACTGTAGTCTTCATACCCCATAATTTCTTCATGGCGCTTCAAGAGAACAATGTTTTTGCAGTATTTAGCGCACAAAAATTATTCAGGTTGGAGTTGAATCTACATTTGCATGACGGTGCTAAAGCATCAAATTACTTTGAACCAACTTTATAAGGTGACTATGGTATAATATTTCATTTGGGATGCACTTTTCAGTAGTGATAACCCAAGGAAATTGATAATCGAAAAAATTTCATGACAGATTTCGAAGGCTTGTTGCTTGGAAACAGACCGACACCGTAGGCGGATGTCTGTTGCCTACAAGCAACAAGCTTGAGAAAGTTGTCATAAAATTTTTGAGCATTTATCAATGTCCGAGGGTAATTCGGATAGACAATTTTCTGCTACTTATAGAAAAAAATAGTGCTTAAACAATTTATTTGAAGATGTATTTCCACTACGAATGCTGTTAATAATTTGATTATGATGTTCTTCGTCAATATTCAAATAGGGTTTCATTGAGTTGGCATTGTTGTGACCCGTATTTTTTATAAGTTGTTGTTCTTGTATACCACTTTTGGACCATCGACTTACCGCGGTCGATCTATTGAAAAGATTAGTATTTTTTTTTGTATTCAAGCCAATCGCTTCGGCAGACGATCTTGTCCAATTTTGAATGTATATCTTCCAATGGGCATATTATCATAGCAGTGATCATTTTCGGATTTCCATTGACGATTTGGTCTGAAGAATAATCTGTTGGTTTTGATATTTGGGCCCCTTTTTGCCATTAATTTGTCGAATAATCGGACATGACAAACTTTGCTGTCCTTGTTTTCTATTAAAAACTTGCTTCCAGTACACATTCTTGAACCACCCTGGCAAGTCTTGCTGATGCAGGGTTATATTCAACTCGATTTGTTACAGAACTATGGTTGTTTGATTCGATACAAGCTTTACCACCTCGCCAAGTTTATTCTATCTACAGCGGCTATGTGATAGAATTTCCGTTGCAGACCTTCAGGAGTATTTTCATTCCAAAAATTTACAATTTTCGTTATTTCTACAGAACTTAATGCTGCAGAACTTTGTTTCTTTTTACAAGGATCTGATTGCAGTTTTCGTCGTATAGAATCGAGAGCAGCTCGCGCTTGTTGAAATACAACACTCTTGAATGGGTCAATAATAACTTTCATTTCTTTATAATATTTTTTTTGTAACAGCTTACTTGTTAAATTCCACATGGTTTTTACAGTGCTTTTTTTGAACTGACCTTTTTCATTTCCTCATGTTCACAGCCCAATCCTTCAAAATTAACGCCAATTCTTCCGCCGTCCGATTTCCATCTAATTCATACGTTTTATCTTCACAAAAATCTATGAATGATTTCCATACAAACTTCTTGCTGTGAATGGTGTTTTTTGGTATGTTTGATTCAATAATTTCGTTAATATTCTCGTCAGTATTACACCCAAATCATGACATTTCGAAATATCAAATATACGAAACTTCAAAATCGAAATAAATCAACATGTGTCCATAGTAGTTGAAAATATCCCATGGTCTGTTTTCAGTGTAATGTTGACATGATTGGGTGAAATTATTCATAAATATGATACAAAATAAGTAAATTTGATTGGTTATTGGAACTGTCAAAAAATGTTCAATGTAATTACGAACCAGAGGATATTTGACCCGGATAATTTATGTGCCAGTACCTTTAATACCTTTCACAAATTTCTGCAACGTTCAGAGGATTCCTATTTTTTTAGTGAAAATTTTTTATTTGAATCTTTACACCGATTGATGAACCAACCATTATATCAATGAATTTTTCTTTGAAGAAAGTTTCCAAAGCAATTCAGTGTATTGATCTATAAATTATCTAATCAGATGTAACTCAGGTCATCATACGAGTGGGAAAAAACCCCATGGGTTGGCCTATAGATTACAAAGGCGAATCAGGAATACTCCAATCTGAAATTTCACGCACGAACGGAGCCGAACGCCTCGTACTTATCAGATCAAATGTAGGCACGGCCTTAGAACGGCCGCAGCTGCTTCATCAACGAGCTGTCATAAATTCTGGGCGAGAGCATGGGCAAGAATTCAAGAAGTGAAGTCTCGAAATGACCCGACTGCCCCAGTAGCGCTGCGGGGGTACTGACCACGCCTAGTAACGAGAAGCTGAAAATCGGCAAGGTTCAAGCCCGAGCATTTAATAAGAGCCAAATGTGAAAGGGAGTGCACCTTGGAATTAACAAGCACTTTCGATAAATGCGCAGAGATTTTATCGAGATGTTAATTAAAACAAGGAGTACCTACGCATGGGCGTAACGAGGGAACGGGGTAATTAAGGACGTAAACCATCCTTTTGATTAGAAGAAATTGAGAAAAAATCTTAGTACAGTTCAAAATATAAAAAATTTAGAGACTCTCTTGACTGGTGGGGGTTAACCCCCTCATGACTAAACTCTAGTTACGCCAATGTACCCACTTGTTTTTGAAATGTCGTGGCAGTCCTTCAAAACGAAGGAAAATGCACTATCGATCAATAACTGCTTTCCAGTATAATTTGACAGACACTGCAAAACAGATTATTTAACCCTTTGTCATATCAAGATATTTATCGTTGTATTTTTTAAGCCTAACATCGAGATTCAGTGATTTATATCGAAATGACGCATGTCACCTCTTTGGTGTCCATCATTATAATCTCTTATGATTTCTTTGTTGTTTTTCAGATAAAACTTACTATTAATTTTCTAATCCGAATTGCAAGAAAAAAGTGAAAGTATTTTCTGATTTCCGAAGGCATCATTTGGAACATAGCTTGATCACTAGTCAAGACAAACCAGCTGCCAAACTTTGTGATTATGTTTCTTTTATTCTTGTCTTGTTTTTAACTTTTATAATTGATGTTATTTTTTGGTGGAGCGAATCGATGTTATTTCCAAACGATTTTCAGATTGTACTAAGAACATTTACTGTTATTTATTGACCACAGTCAAAGGTCATCGACCGGAGTCCTTCATCCTAGATTCATTATATTTTACTATATTATATTTAATGTACTCTGAAGTAGTTTAGGACGATGGCCATTTGCTGATGAAGCAATAAATAACTGTTTCTTCTATCGGTAATTTTTTCCATATTCTTTGTGTTCAGTTCTCCATATTTCAAAATTGTATTATTTTGTTAGTATCTTCTCATGGTGAAAACTTCCGTATTATAATATACAGGATGGGCAATCCATAACTTTCCACCCCGAATTTTGAGCTTTGGGATGGAATAACGAAAAAACGATCGGACAGGTCAAATTTTGTTGAAAGAGGTACAAATAAGGGTGTTCAAATGAGTTTGATATCTCACCCCTCTAGCTGCAACCCCTAACAGCTCCCATTTTTGAATAGGGAAAAGGGGTCGAGCAGCACCTTGTTGGAAATGCAATTCAATTTTTTCCATCGATTTATTATTACACAGAGTGACTCAGTATTCCATCAATAACTTTCACACGCCGAATTCGGATTTTTGAGATGAAAAAAACGCTCGGATGGGTCAAAAAATGAATTCGATATCACTACCCCTGTTTACTGTTTCATCCTGTTTAATAGTTGAGTGATCAAAGAAACAAAATAATATACTCATGCAAGCAATTTTCAACAAAGCTACTCGACCTATCATCTCAATTCAAAAATAGTTGCTTTACGTGGTAGCGGCTAGAGGGGTAGTGATATCGAATTCATTTTTTGACCCGTCCGAGCGTTTTTTCCATCTCGAAGATCCAAATTCGGCGTGTGAAAGTTATTGATGGAATTCTGAGTCACTCTGTATAATAATAATGTGATGAAAAAAAAAATACACCCGTGCAGGAAATTGAATTGCCTTCCCAACAAGGTGCTGCTCGACCCCTTTTCTCTATTCAAAAATGAGAACTGTTTGTGGTTGCAGCTAGAGGGGTAGTGATATCAAATTCATTTGAACACCCTTATTTGTCCCTATTTCAACAAAATTTGACTCTCCGAGCGTTTTTTCGTTATTCCATCCCAAAGCTCAAAATTCGGGGTGGAAAGTTATGGATGGCGCACACTGTATATTGTGGAAGTTTCAAAAATGAATGATAAAATGAAAACCATAAACAATTTTGATGCTAGAATATAAGAGAAACCCTTGATTAACTATTTTGATAAACACCCAACCCAATTCGGATTGCAAATTAGTGTGAGCAAAACTTGAACATTGATAGTAAACTTTGTGTTCGAGATGCACACAGAATTCACACTCAAATTACTTAAAAAAAGTAAGATTAGATATCAACTTGATTAACCAAAAATTACAAATCCATAAAATATGAAGATTGCAAAAAACATAAGGAAATGGTTGTTCTAAATATGAAAGATAAGATTTAAAAGGAATTCATAGGCATTTTCTGAAAATATTTACAATAGAAATATATTTTTTTTAGATCATCAGGAAGTAAAGACTTCGACGAATGAAAAGTGCACCGACTTTTTGGAAAAAATAGATATTTTAATTTGAGATTTTGAATGAATATAAGGTAAAGGTTCAGTCAAAATGACATGGAAAAATAAAAATATTCAGGAACAAAAAAATTACAGTGTGTTTTCGCTAATTTCGTGAAAAAGGGTGTTGTTTGTAAAATGAAAATAAAAAAACTAGGTCATTTGAATTTTGAGGTTATGTGAAAATGTTGTGGATCTATTTACCTATTACCTACAACTTGCCGTTCAAATTTTCATTAAAGCTCAGCCCACCCCAATTTTGTTATATTCTCTTCCTTTTCCAATAGGTTTCATCATTTTCAACATTTCCAAAGGCTTCGGCGCTGTTATTTTTATCCTTTATCCATTTCAAAACGGGATTGTGTGAGTCGCACTTCTTTCTTGTGTCTGCATGCGATTTTTCAGCATTCTTGGTGTGAATAATGTTCTCGTTATAATGCGGGCGCTGCGGCCTCTCACTGACCATCAACAAAAGAGAAATCTCAAGTGATATCATTCCTCACTTTCCCAAGAAAAAATAAAACTAACAAACGCTCAAGTACGCTCCACGCCTTCCGTAACATCGAGCCAGAAAACATAACATAATAGCGGATCAACTAAATCTTTCGGATGCAGAATTAGAAAGGCAGCAAGCCCGGAGTCACGACTCTGTGTAGAAAACGTCCGAGGTAGAACCATTTTTCACCGTGTCAATATCAAGAATCCGATAAGAAATGCAGGGAAACGATAAGGCCAAGCTTCGATTCACAAAAGAATAGAGATACGGTATGAAGCAGTCACGTTACGATCGCAGACCACTCAAAGGAATTCGAGAAAAATAGAGATAAAGTTGGAGTTATGAAGAACCGAATCGGTTTTTCGATGTATGCAGATCTGAAAATGAAGTGGAATTCAGAAAAATATTGGTCTGGCTGAAAAATCTATCAGGAAACTGTGAATGTTTGAAGAAATCCAATTACTCAATTGTAAGTCTAGGATACAGTTAATAAGATCTGACTTATCACCACACACGATAAATGATAATAAATGTTGATCTATATTATAGGTGTTATGATATATGTACGTTGGAGCAACATCAACACTATAAATTATGGATTTATAATCAATAAAAATCATACTTTTATATGTTTAAGTGTATAATTAAGTTTTTGTACAACTGCCACTAAAAGTGGCACTTTTAATGACAGCAAACAATGTTAAAATTGACTGTTTAAGTGAAGGCGTGTTAAAAATATTTTTAACATTAGTGTTAAAAATATTTTTAGCACTCCATTTTCTTCTGATGAAATCAGATGAGAAAAATTCAGTAATTGCAAATTTTTATTATCAATATTTAACAATTATTACTTATGAACATCAATATCAATCGTAAAACTAGAACAATTACTAACATTAATGTCCTGTGACGTTAGGGAGCTTCGCAACAAATTATTAAAATCCTCAGCACCATCAGTACTTGTAGAATCCGGAAGTATAATATTGGATGAAGATGATCCAAAATCTGTTGAGATTGGGAGAATTTTTTCAGCAATAACATTTCTATATGCAATGGAATGATCAACATAGCCCTCGGCTTCCATCTTAGACTTTCATCCACCATATTTTTTTATATCCGTAATATTTGCTCCTGATTCTGCCAGCAATGAAGCAGAGGATCTTCGAAAACAGTTTTCTGTACATTGCTTTGGTTCTGGCAGTTTGAGGAATTCGGCAACAATAGATTTATACCAACTGGATTGGCAGTGCATTCATTATTCATGTATTTCAGGAAAAAACGACGAAGTTTGATGACAGAAGGGCGCAGTGCAAAGTACTGAAATGAAAATAGTCTACATACTTCCCAATAATACTGAAAGAACGACTGACTTTCGTTTTTGTATTTGGAAGTTGTATAACCAATGATTTATTTGTTATTTCCATGTCTTCCACTGATAAATTACACAATTCTTCACGCCGACAGGCTCCAAATAATGCGAAAATAGATGCAAACCTTAACCATCACGTATTTCTCATCTGGTGCCTCCTTTATAAACTTTTCAACTTGTTCACGAGTGAGAATTTTCGATTTTTTGGGACGATATCCTTCATTTTTTTGTTTCAAATATGATATTACCTCAAAATATTTACTAACATCCACGCCATTTTTAACAAGGGCGCTTGATTTTATCATTGAAAATTTGCTCCACAAAGTTGATGAACTCCATATCTTTGATTTTTCTTCTAAGTATGCCAGGAAAACAGTTTCACTGAAGTTCACTTCTACATTTTTCAATTTACCCCAGGCCAGAAAATTGTTATATGCAATATCGTACTGCTGAACAGATTTTTTAGGTAGGAGTTCCAGATTTGCTCTTCTTGCAGACTCTTCAATATCCAGAGGAACAACCAAATCGTCACTTTCTTTAATAATTGGACTCTCGACAAACATATTGAGCAGTTGAAAACCCAAGACGAAATTAGACAGGAACGATATTATATGAATATTTTGAAGTTTATTGTCATTGCAAATACGTCCATTTCATTATCAAAATAGGACAGTTGTACAAAAAAACATTGTATAGTATTTGTGTTGAAAGTGATTTAATTTTGTTCGTGAGTGAACAATTACACGAACAAAATAAAACGTCACTTTTAACATTCATATCATAAATAACTATTTTGATATAATCTCATGAGTTCATAACGAACAAGCTGTTCCCTATTCAAAATGATCAAGAATGAAACATGAGAAACCTTTCGAATGGCTCTGTAAAACGTAAAAACAACACTTCGAAACTCAAACTTCGCAATTAACCGAAACAAGTTATCATTTTAAAACTTCGAACTGGTAATAGGAATGGATAGTTTGGAAAGTTAATAACAGTTGCAGAAAGTTGCGCCAGATCCATTTTCCACTTACCGAACTTTTATCCTTGTTGATTATTTCCAAGGGCGCTTGTATGCTGGGTTTTCCCAAATACCAGTCCTCTCTGGGGTTGTAATCGCCAAGGAAATCGACTAGACGTGGAATGTTGACGTAGTTATCGTCGTCGAAATGGCAAAACCACCTGCAAAAAAAATTTGCAATTAATTTGGTACTATTTATAGTATGGGAAACACAATTCTCAACTACCACTATAAATGCAATCAAATATTAAAGGGTGGAACGAGTAGCTAATAAAGTAAGTGTCAGTTGTGGTGAAACTGACAATATGTGGTCCGATCTGTACTAACGTGAATACGACTGAAATCATTTTGTCGTCTTCTTATGCTTTTCTTAAAGACAATCCAACGTTTCATGATTCATGCTCTAGAAGTGCACAATATGCTTAGCTCTTCCGAACGCACGATGTTGACAACCCCAGCAATCACCCTTTTTCCGGTATATGATGTAGAAAGCAGCCGAGAATCGTCAGCCCATTTTGAACTCTTCATATCACTCATATGCTGGTATAAGAATTCAGAAATATTTTTAGTCGGTACACTGAACTTCGTATGAGAAATTTGAAGTAAACATAATCGGACAATATAAAATCCAACGTTTTCACATACTGATGTATGATTCTGTCCAAATTTAACGTAGATGTCAGTTGACGGTCTACCAACCTGATAAAAGCATTACAAGATCAGTTAACAGCAGTTAACAAAATCTCGTTATATTTTGATCCTGGCGTTAGTTCAAGAATGTTCAGCTACTCCTGATAAAGAATAGTTAAGTTTTAAGCTGTTCATTAATGAAAAATTATACAGGGTGTACCAAGTTCGACGGCTTATCAGGCGTTTCTGGAGAACTGGACCTATTTGAAATCTACCGAGCTAAAATAATCTTGAAGCCTGACCTCTTTCAGGTATACAGGGAATGGAAAAAAAAATTCTGTTGTTTTGTTTTCAATTTCGATAGACTATGCAATTCTGAATACACTCGTTTTCAAATCGTTACATTCGTAGAAATACTTTTCAAAATATCGAGAAAAAACTGAAGAAAAACGGAAATAAGAGTTTGTTATCCCTATTCTAAATATCTAAAGCACAAACCGTTTCCACAGTTTGGAAGTCGAAGACTGTGGAAATATTGTACATTTCTAGAATTTGGAAAAACTTGTCACAGGTGTTCCAACTTTTGTTTTTCGAATTAGAACCCTAGTTTTTGATGATTGCGATCGATTCTGCGAAGAAAAATTATAATAGTGTTCTAACATGTTAATGCTCCTAAAATGAATTATTCTTGAGTTATTTAGGATTTTATGATTTTATGTCGTACGTAGCGTCAAATTCATAAAATTTGTTTCATATCAACAATGATAAATGACTTCAGAAAAGAGGTGTGTCACTAGTGAATTATTGGAATAGTTTATCTTCTATGACCAAGATCATTGTTGATATGAAACAGATTTTATGAATTTGACGCTACGTACGACATAAAATAAGAAAAACCTGAATAACTCAAAAATGATCAATTTTAGGAACATTAACATATTGAAACATAATCATCATTTTTCTTCGCAGAATCCAACGCAAACATAAAAATATTGGGTTCTAATTCGAAAAACGTGAGTTATCAGCCAATATTGATCCCAATTTTTGATCCAACATCTGGAACACCCTGAGACGAGTTTTTCAAAATTCTAGAAATTTACAATATTTCCAGAGTCATCGCCTTCAAAAATGTGAAACGATTTGTCCTATTTAAAATAGGAATTACAAACATAATACCGAATACTCTCATCTCCCTTTTCACTTCATTTTTTGAAAAGTATTCCGACGAATGCAACGATTGTAATTTTTTTTCGTACCCTGTATAAGTGAAAGTGCTGAGGCTTCAAGAATATTTCAGCTCGGTAGATAATGTCGGACAATATCATAATCCCAATTTCCAGATTTCAAATAGGTTCAGTTCTCCAGAAACGTCGAACTTGGTACACCCTGTATATCACTGTTAAGTATCCTCCTCATTACTGACAACTGATATAGATGTCAGTTGACGGTCTACCAACCTGATCAAAGCATCACAAGATCAGTTTGAAGCAGTTAACAAATTCTCATCAGATTTTGATCTTGGCATTAGTTCAAGAATGTCCAGCTTCTACTAATAAAGAACAGTTAGGTTTTCAGTTGTTCATTAATGAAAAATCATACCAAATGTGGAATTTTAACGAGATTGGACCCGTTCCTGTTCGTTCACAATAGTTTTTTCACTGCTTATATCAGATCAATACCCTGCAACACGATTCCCATTCTCGGATCATCCGGTGATTGATTTTCGGTGCACAAAACCCGAAATCAACACTTCCGCAAAGCCGTGCGGGACTGTTAGCGCGTCCGGTGCCACTATTAGTAAGTTTTCGGCCATTTGCAGCAGTTTGACGGGCAACATTTTACACCGGAATTGATTCGATGTCTGCCGGCCATTATGTTGCACCAGTGTTAATTTATGCGAATAATTATTCTACATGCATGTACTGTCCGTGGAGTGCATGGCCCTGGTAACACTTTCATACGTTATGGTCTTCCGGCCTAATCATATTTGCGGGATATGAAGGGGCACTACATTACCGATAACGAGAGTGGTGTAGGATGGTTTTAATATGAAACAAGGGAGGTCATTGCAATTTCGAGCTTGATACTCCCCCCTGTGTCGCTTAAATAAGCTTATATGTCTGCGAATTTCTTGTACTTTTTAGTTTCCCGGGAAACAATTCTTATTCGCTTGGAAACTTGCATAAATTCATAATTCTAATTGAAAGTATCTAGTTATTTTCAATGATTATAGAATATAAAGATGGGAAACGAAACGACTACGGTGATGTGAGCGACATCTGTAGTTTCAAAAGTAAACGGGTTATGGTTAAAATAATTAATTAGGGTCCATTTGGCAAGATTATATAGAGATTATTAGAAGGTTTTTGTCAATTTTGAAAGGAATACTTGAATAAATATTTTTGCTGATTGATTGTATTTTCTCGGATACGCGTACGAAATAACTCGAAATCTACAAGAAGTACCACCTAGCTCACTCTATAATTTTCGCGTGTGTTTTTTTCTGTTATAAATTTTGTGTTAAAAACTGGCCGACATTAAAAATGTATGGTGATTAATTGCAGAAATAATAGAAAGAATAATCCTGAATGTGCATTCTTTTCATTAAAAAGAGAATGAAAATGTAAGTTTTGAAACTCGTATCATGTAAGTGTCTTGTTCATTGCTTTTTATTTTCAGTGCTGTCAAATGGATAGAGTTTTCGGGGCAAAAATATATTGTTCTGTTTTCTTTTATTGTTGTTCAAACATTATGTAATTAATAAACAGTGGACTCTCGTTAAGTCGAACTCCTAGGGACCAAAAGAATTGTTCGACTTATCTATTTTTCAACTCACCAAACATTCGAGTTATTAAAGTGAGACTTCACTTCATTGAGAGAAAAACTCAGGTAAACACATAATCATCATTAATGAGAAACGAGCGTCTGAGCACTGGAAACATGTTCTTAGAGGTCGAAAAATCGTATGTTTGCGAACCAAATCTTCTTCGGTCTCATTCATTAGATCAAAAAGTTCCACTCATAGAGGCAATGGTGGTTAGAAGAACGACTTATGGAGGTGGAGGTTCTCTTGACGACCCTTCCAGCAGTTCGACTCATCTACTAGACCCTCTAGACTCATTGAGGTGAAAATACACTGGGTAGGTAAGATATGTATGAATCTGATCCAGAACAACTGTTCGACTTATTGATGTTCGATTTATCGAGAGTTCACTGTATGAATAAGTTCTTGAAATTGTTATAATAATTCTCTAATATGTGAACAAATTTTTGAAATGTTCTCAATTTCATAATTATTGTATTGTAGTTAATTTTACACAATCATTTCAAATGAAAATATGAAAAATCCAGAGGCGTATTTCATTTGATTCAAAACAATGTGTAGATGGAAAATATAATCCTGATCAAAAAGCGGAGCCCTGCTTTTGTTTCGTCGATCAGGATGTTTCTTCAAAAGCTCAACAAAGGATACTCAATTTAATGGAAATTTATGAGAAGTATAATTCGAATTTCGCGCCTATTAAAATAGTTTTATGTACTGAATAATGTTTTCAGCGCCATCTAGGTGTCAAAAGTAAGAAACTAGCCAAAAATCGTAGTCGGATTTCAGTACCACAGATATAAGAACGTTTCCTATCTTTCTAACTCTATAATCTTTGCTTTTTAGTTTCCCGGGAAACAATTCTTATTCGCATATTTATGCAAAACTTGCATAAATTTATAATTGACAGTACCCATCTAGTTATTTACTTTGATATATGAAAACATTTCAGGATCCCCTGTTGCGGTGTGAGGATGGATTTGAATGTCAAATACTCGGTCAAATATTTGCAGTTAAAACAAAGTGCATTATCTGTTGGTAACACTCTTATCGCTTCATCGCATAAAGTTACCTAGGACCTATTTCTGACAATAATATTATGAGGAAGTTGAGATCACAACAATGTATATTGTTCCAGCTTGTCGGATACTGGGAAACAGCAAACTTTTCTCAGCTATCTCTGGGCGCTGAGTGGTTATATAACTCATTGCATTACAAACATGTTTGAAGCTTCGTGACATGTATTTTGAACAAATAAATTTCTTCATATCTGGATTACATTATCAAGAGGAAACTGAGACAGAATCGAGTTCACAGACCTGCTACAACTGTCTTCAGCATTAACTCCAAACATCTGGATAATTGAATACAGTAGAACCACGATGAGAAATAATACATTATAACTTTGCTTTATCCAGACACACTAGCAGACAAATGTAATATTTGAAATAGATCCACACAATTGAAGAATTATCAAAGATTTTCTTAAACTCTAGGATATGTTTCGATTTTTAACTTCTGTTGCGTTTATTTTAGAACTAGAATTTTTATGTTCATTCTTACCGATTTGGGTTGTTGATGATGAGTGCTTTAAATTGTTGAAAAAAATTGGAGGTATTCCGAGTCAATATCAAATGAAAAATGTGGTAATAAGAAGCAAAACTGAAATTTCTCCCAATAATAATTGTTATCGGCAGCTTGCATGTTCCATGGTGTTTCTTCTTCAGTTAATAACGACTCAAGAAAATGAATCCCCTAAAAAAAAATCATGCTAAACGAAATTTTTTCAAATAATGAATGTTAACTGCTCGCGAGATAACTTATTTCAGCCATCTGGTCCATCCAACTCGTCTGCACGATTTTCTCGAAGGAAATCATTACATACAGCAATATAATCAACTCTTAAACCCGATACATAAGCATCAACTCATTCTATTAATTTCGATGCCCAGCAACGTCGCCCAATTCCTTCCAGTCGCAATGAACTTCGATATAATTTCAAATTATAAATTATCGAGCGAGGATCCAATTAAAGACCGTAATATCAGAACGAATCTCCAATTCAGAAACCGGAATTGAATTAAGATCGGAGAGATTATATGTCAATGTGGACCTTTTTTTTAATCCGAACGTGGTTTGATAACGATGGCAGGTAGAAACTGGGGTAATCAAATGTAACCGCTCCAAGGTTTCTGGACACATATACTCTAATTATATCTTGGCGTGAATTTCATCATCTGTGATCGAAGGTTTCAATTATTTTCATTTATTTCGATATCTCCGAGACGTTCGTTAACTTTATGCATATATTAAGATATAAAGTATACTTTTCAAGGTAAATTTTGATCAAAAAAATAGTATCTCTTTCGAATCAATGGAGTGCCGGGAAAGAATAGGTCAGAGGTTATGCAAATATCTTGCCTCAAAACTGTACTCCACACCTGCTAGAGAAGTGAAGGAGCAGTCTTATATAAAAACTTCAAGAACATCACGCAATGAATGATTGATGGAAAAGCGAATTTCATAGCGAATATAATGAAATTGAACTGAAACAGGCCGTGAAAACATTAACGAACGAATAAAAAAGGGTGTGTTCATTTCAATTTGAATGGAGTTAATTTTCTAGTCACTAACAGAAAATAACATACTCAATCTAATTATCTCTCTGCCATTTTCATGATGTTTATTCAAATGGAACCAAATAAAATAAAGGTAAATTCAAAATAGTAAGTAATCATTCAAATGAATATATACGTCCCTTATGAAGACAAACCAGACCAGACAGTGTAGATTAATCAGAGTAAATTGAGAATACTTTAAATGAAAAAAACAGATTGCCAGAATACTTTTACAGTTTTTGTCATTGATTTAAAGATCACTCCTGAAGAGTGCTGTTAGGGGTTGCAGCTAGAGGGGTAGTGATATCAAACTCATTTGAACACCCTTATTTGTCCCCCTTCCAACAAAATTTAACCTGTCCGATCATTTTTTCGTTATTTCATCCCAAACCTCAAAATTCGGGGTTGTAAAAGTTATGGATGCCCCACCCTGTATATTGTAACAGGAGATTTCTGAGGTAAAAAGAAACACTTTTTGTCTTCACCATTTTTTCCTATTCGGCTCCATTGAATAGATACAGGCTATCAAAACTTCATAAAAAATTTAACTTTTAAATATATTTCGTGAATGATTTTATCGAGTGAAAAGATTTTCGGAATATAAGTTTTCATTGATACGATGAATCTCTACGAACACAAAATTTCCTCACATGTTTTATTTTCTTCATTATGACCATAACATTACAAAATTATACCAGAAACTCAAGGAATCCCGAGTCTTGAAAGAAAATTGAATGTAATTTAATGAATATTAGGCCATTTTGGAAAGTAAACATATTCTTCGTGAGATGGAGTAATAAACCATTAAAAAACTATATCAGCGAAATCAAAAAAATCCGAAACTTTGTCCGAATTCAACTCTGTTCAAAAGATTCACAGAATCAGATTTTTGTCATATTTTTCGAAGGTTTAGGCTAGAGATCTAATATTCGGTAAAACTTAATTGGCTATTTTTAGGGGTGGCATAACTCATTATGGAAGCATAAATTCCTATATCTTTCCCTCTATTGGCTGAATGGAAAGAATGGTATACGAACAAAAATTTTGTTTTGACCTCGATAATCTATTGCTGAAATATGTATATGTACAAGTCAATGTCTCAAATTGAATATCAACTGCTTCAATTTCACTTATGAGATACAAGAAAACGGGACATCGGATTCAAATAGAATAGAAAATAATCCTTACAATACGAACCTGCCAAATATTAATAAAAATGAGAAGCCATGCCAGTACGCGCAATTTCGATGAAACAGCAGTAAAATAGAGTGCGGAGTGGAGCAACGAATTCATGAAAATTAAAAGAATCGCAGATAACAAAAGACGGTGATAATCACACAAACTTTCAAGGTATCGCTGTCAAATATTTCAGTAGCCACAAAAGTAGCCGCCAACTTTTTTCCCCAGAGCAACACGCCCACGCCATCCATCGAAGATTTCCTTGAGCGAAGCTGCCAAGTACCGGATAAAAATCCGCTACCTACTTCGGAGGAATCACCTGGTTCGCCATACCATTCGTTTTAATTAGCGGTCGACTTCCGCCATCGGGAAAATACGCACATAATGCCCCAGGAAATTATAAATTATCCTTTTCTCGGTTTTTTACCCGATTAGAAAGTCGAACCGGAGCGATCTTTCGACGTATGCCATAAATATGTGCGGTTAATTAGTCGAAATAGGATCACGTCAGCTATATGTTTATCTCGGAACTATCAATGGTATAAAATACTTTCTTGATTGGATCACTATGTAGATTGGACCGCGGAATCGTCGCTGTTTGCTCTTGATAAGATTCGATGGTAGTCGGCATCCGGCACATCAGTCAAAGATACTCATTTGATTTTGCCAACAATCAGTTTTATCATTTCTTTAAGGCTTCCAATTTAGAATTGGCTAGCTACGTGAAACCTCCAAAAAAACCGTCCTATCCTTTACATATATAATATTCATTCGGCTTTAAAACACAATATCTTTCTTAATATATAAAACTCAGTCGGCCATATTGTTGGTTACACCATTTATAACTCAAGATTGGATGAACTGTTTTTTATGAAAGTTTTTTTGTTGGAATCTTCTACGGCGGAGTTAACATAAAACACCATAAAACCCTGAAAATTTTCATGAAATTGAAAAAAAAATAGGAAATAATTTTCTTTCTTGCAAATAACGCCAATAGATGTCGCTCCGGTTAACAGCGGTAGAGCTCTTTCTTCTGATTTTAAATATATACACCTTATTGAGAGTATCTCTGGTAGTTTTCTATGAATATAGATATTTTCTTTTGAATCAAAGGCAATTGTGGAATGCCACACGAGAACGATGGGATTTTTTTTATATCAAAGGAACCGTGGACAATAACGCCTGATATTTATATTATTTATTTATTAACTGAAAGTTCAATTAGGGATCCAAATGACCTTTATTTACTTCTAGACAGAGTCGATATCTTTTTTTAAAGTTTTTGAAGATTTTCCTTAACATTTATGGAATACAATACAATACAATACAAATTTATTCATCCTTTAAGACATTACAGTGATGTATAGGACATGTCAAAATAACAGAATTGGCAACTTAAATGGCAAAACAATTAACTCTGAAATACAGAAAAAAAATACAAAATTACAAAATTACAACCTCAATTATGAGAACTCAACTTGTGAGAAATTCATGTATACTGTAAAAGCACTTTTCTATAAACAAATTTTTTATTTCTCTCTTGAACTGTCTGTCATTAAGTAGTTTGTATCGATTGGGTAGATGATTATATAATGTTATACCCATCATTTTGGTGACGTTTCATACTTGCTGGTTTTGTGATGAGGCACACAGATAATATTCTGATGTCTAGTGTTATAGCTATGAAAATCAGAACATGTCGCCAGTCCACGCAGGTTGCTACGGACAAACAACAAACAGTTCAACATATATATACAGGGGAATGTTAAAATCCGGAAATTCCTGAACACTTCCCTGCACGAGTCTCGAGGTTTCAAGTTGAAAATTAGTCGGATTATTTTTTTTTGTGTGATGAATACTCGACCACTATCAGATGACATGCCCCACAGTATAACATTAAAACAGAGATGACAATATACTAGACCATAATAGATATTAATCATGGCGTCTAGGGGTAGAGAGCCCTTCAATCGATGCAAAGCATAAAATGATCTGTTCAACCTCTTGCACAGACTGTCAACCTGATGGTGCCATCTTAAGTTCTTGTCAACATAAAGTCCTAGAAACCTCACTTGATCGACATATTCTAGGGTATCCTCACACACTTTAATAACAAATGGAGAAGTCCTGACTGAGTCCCGAATATGAAAGCTCAGCACTTGAGTCTTCTTCATGTTCACCATCAATGAGTTTGACCTGCACCAATCAGCGAAACGCTGAACAAGTTCCCCACACAGAGCCCGCAACTCGCGAAGACTACCAGCTTTGACCGCCAGCGATGCATCATCAGCAAAGAGAACTAGAATGCAGTTAACAAAGAAATCTGGCAAGTCATTTATAAAAAGGATAAAAATCAGGGGTCCCAACACAGAACCCTGTGGAACACCCATATTGATCCTGTAATTACTCGATGAAAACCCATTATGCACAACATACATGGACCGCTGGGACAGATAACTCGCCATCCAGTTCAGAAAAGTGCCCCTAAAACCCATTTGATAAAGTTTATCAATAATGAACTTGTGCTGTAGACAGTCAAAAGCACGTGACATGTCAAAAAATATCCCAGCCACATATTCGCCATTATCTAAACAGTCATATATAAATTCAATGAACTCAGCACAGGCAGTTTGGGTTGATCTGCCCTCTCTAAATCCATGCTGTTGATTTGACAATATTGAAAACTTAGATAAAAATTTATACATTCTGTGATGAACAATCTTTTCGAAAACTTTGGATAGCTGATTCAATATAGAAATAGGGCGATAGTTGGCGATATCATTAATGGGACCCTTTTTGTGAACTGGTATGACCTTGGCTGTTTTTAGTATAGCAGGAAAGTGACCAGAAGAAATTGACAAATTGAACAGGTAGCACAAATGCTCCACTATGAATGGCGAAACTATTTTCAGAACCTTTGCTGAAACTGTATCTGGACCTGAACCACCACTATTCTTCAAAGAATGTATGGTGTCCAGGATCTCATCCGAAGTAATTGGAAAGAAAAAAAAGTTAGGTTCCAGCAACCTGAGGGTAGTGCAAGTTCCCGAAATACAGTGACCATAATAACTTTTCAAAGACTCTTCATTAATTTTGGAGAAGTAATTGCCGAATGTCTCAACAACTAATTCAGGATCGGAGATTTCTTGACCATTAATAACCAAAGATGTACAGTCATTTTTTTTGCTTGACTTACCAAGTACTTTATTAACCATTTGCCATACTGTCTTATTAATATTGTCAGATTTATCGATGACACTCTTATTGTAGTCCAGCCTAGTTGTTCTGACCAAGTTTGAATACTCAGTTTTGGCAGTTTTATATTTGAGGAGAGCTTCAGGTGTTTTCAGATTTTGGGTCAGCCAATGTAGATTCCTCAGCCGCTGTCTAGCCTCCACAATTTTAGAGTTCACCCAATTCGGACTTCCTTTGGATGAAGAACGTACAGTTTTCAACGGACATGCGATATCTATTAAGTATTTTAGTATATCGATAAAACAACTAAACTTCACGTCAACCGAAGAATACTGGTATATGGTCCGAAAATTAGCCTGCTCAACCAGCGCAGCAAGAGCGGCTAGACTGTCTTGTGACATTTCTCTGTAAACCCTTAATTCGGAGGAATCATGAGGGGCCATCGCAGGCATCAAGTAGTCCAGTACGAGTGCCCTGTGATCACTTAGGTGCGGTTCGCAAACAAAAACATTTGTGCAGTCATCTGTACCGTTTGAGACAATGTAGTCAACCTTCGTGGAAGAGGTAACTCCATTTTTGTTTGTGCTAACTCGTGTGGGTTCGATAGAGCCCAGGATCAGATTATATCTAGTGAACAGATCTTCGAGTTGCCATTTTCTTGTGTCGTCGGAAGTTAGATAGTTTATATTGAGATCACCACACAAAAATAGGATATTGGATAGAGAGGAACAGTAATTTAAAACATATTCTAAGTTCTTCATAAACAAAGAAAATTCACCCGAGGGAGGTCTGTAGACACTTAAAACACATAATGTGACTTCTCCTAGCTTGATTTTGATTCCACAGATTTCACAGATTCTGGCAACCGAAAATTTATCTATATTAAGTGATTGCACTCGATAGTCAGAACGCACATACAAGGCACATCCTCCATGTTCATGCTTGGGTCTGCAGTAATTAGCAGCCAATCGGTAACCTTCCAGTGTCATAAGCTCGATTCTCTCGGGAGAACACCAATGTTCCACAACACTAACGAAATCAGGGAAGATTGAACTAAGAAATATCTCAAGTCTGTCCAACTTGTTCAGAATACACTGTATATTCAACTGTACAATCCTCAATTTATTTCCGGAAATAGAACCGCTATGAAAACTGCTGTCATTAGAGAAGGGTTCGAGAGATCGCGTCACGTTCTCCTCAGCTCCTGGTGACGGCGCTTCAGAAAAAACTTGTTGATGGTGATACCCTCTGGCCAGAATGAGGGGTCCATAACTTGAGCCTGGAAATCCGACGGAAATGATAACTTGAACGATGAATATATTGCTGGCTGTTTAGAGTTCAATTTTTCACAGCTGATTTCAGGAACAAGATCGGGAATAATATCACTGCAGAATTTCTTGAGATCCTCTATAGTTGTGCTCGGGTTCAGTCTCGATACATGAACATGAGTGAGTCGCTTCTTTGGAACACTCATTAGGGCCCTAGAAGCGGAAGAACCAATTATAGGCTTACTTATGGTCCTCGAACCTTTCTTTTCGGAATTGGAAGAAGCCTTTACGACTTTAGAACTTTTTGTTCTTAATCTAGTTTTCTTGTTAACAACAATATTCCATTCTTCTGGGTTGATGATAGAATTGGGTGACTCCGTTTCCCGATGAGTAACAGTGGTAACATCGGTAGAACAAGGATCAAGAGTAGATACTCCGTTCGTAATACTCACAGCAGAAGATGGTTCATCCGGATCAAGCGTAGACACTCCGTCCGCAGGACAATGTGGTGTTGTTATCGTGGCAGGGGGATTCCGATCAGATGTCTTAATCTTTGTATGGGTGTTTTTATCAATTCTTAATGATTGGACCTGTTCCATCAGCGATAATATTTGTTCATTCTGAAATTGAATGAGATTTTTCAATTGAAAAATTTCCGACTTCAGGGGAACCACTGCTTCGTTTATAGCTTCCTGAATGGCCAGTTTCAATGGATCTTCAACTAACACGGAATTTCCAGAAGGACAGATCGTGGGAGGATCAGATACATCAGATCTTCGGCAGTTTTCACAATTCCACTGATTTATAATTCCATTAGTACGCATTTCATCGAATGAACCGACAGAAATGTTCACGCAACTAATATGAAAACATTTTTCACAACTTATACATTTAATAAGATCATCATGTCTATCAATTTTACTAGAGCATTGGGAGCAAGTTATTCCGCGTACGCGTAACGACATGTCGACATGTAATGATGATATATTGAGGTTCTCAATTTCTTTTTCTATTCTGAATTTAATTTCTTCAATATTTTGAGGACGTGCATTTTATATTTCAAATATCCCCATAAAAAAGTGTCCAATGATGTTGAGAAGGGACTATTAGGTGACCATAGAATGGAACTTCGATATAAATAAATCACAGCATTCTCGAGTGGCATTCTACAGCTGCCTTAGATTCAGACAAAAAAAAAACACTAATTTTCAGAAACTGTCAAAAAAAACCTTAATAAAGTATATATAAATATTTGAAATCAGAAGAAAGAGCTCTATCGATTAGGAAAATAAAATACAGGGTGTGCCATTTGAAAAACAACAATTCACATAGAATTTTTAGGTTAATGGTGCCTTAATGCAATTCTTAGTACTGAATCCTGAATGCCCACAAAATATACTGCAAATTTGCCCATTTGAACTTTAGTGTACTACCAACATTAACTGAGATAGCTATTGTGTAATATATAAACAATCTATTGTACATACCTATTTCATTGCAATTAAATTTTTTGTATATTTTGTAAATTTGTATTTTTTTGTATTTCACCTAATATATTTTTTTTTTGAAAAAAAAAACAACTTTATTCATCTCTAAGGCGGAACAATGTTTACCGGGTAAGCTAGCTTATCTAATTGCCAATTGCCACTCCACAACCAGATCCCTTTCGCTCTTTAGTTTCTGGGATAGTGAATGATTCTTAACAGTTCTTGGCCAACATTCAAAAATTTAACAGCTGTTTCCAGACGACAACGTTTGGCGCAACACATACTGTACAGGACAATTTTATGTCCACTTTCAAGATATTATACCATAATAGTTTATTATAATATTAAAGTTGCTTTTTTTGAGGCAGTACAAAGTCTGCCGGGTAAGCTAGTAACATCATAAAACAATTCAGAATATCAGCAATTGAAGTTTGAATTATTGATATTTATTTTCGCGTCATTTCAAACACATCAGGATTTGAGAAATTTGAAATGATTAAAGCAAATGACGAATGTCTGACGGCTGAAGTGACGTCACAAAAGCAATGTTGAGAGAATCGCGTTTTGGCACCTTTCAAGTTTTTGATTTCAACCGCTCTTCCTTTGTCCAATATACATTTTGATCAGTTGATCTGAACAAACATAGGTTAACACAAATAGAGTCTATATCTTCAGGTGGATATGTTTATATAAAGTAACCAAAGTCCTTCAATGCACAAACATTTTGCAATTGTGACCCTTGGGATGAAAATTTTTTTTCCGGATAAATAAAACTAATAATTGACCTTCCAAGTATCTTCTGTCTTCACTTTTTCGAATGACAGGAACCAGAGCATTCTTTCCAAACATACACGTCAATCACGACATGACGAATGAATTCTTAAACGATTCAAACATTAAGTTGAAACGTCCGATATCTTCCATTCATTCACACGCAGAAGAAAAATTATTCATCTTGATAATGTCCAGTCAGATCATTAACAAGGTGTATTAATGCGCTTCAAACTATCATCCTAATGATACAGACAGGGAAGGTTGGTTTTTGAAGAAATTTTATGATGATCAATCGATCTCTTATGAAGAGAAATAATAACTCCTATATTTGAACCCAATGATTCGTTCACAAGAAATAAACTTCGTGTTGTAGATTCCATTGTAAACGTTATCGAGAAATTGAAAATTCAACTAGGGGCGTTAAATGAAAAAGTAGAAAATAACCAAATTCACAAATAGAAACCAGATGAGTAATCCCACTGAATGTCAGCAAAAATTTTTTTTTGGAATTGTGATGATGTGGAAACCCCTAGTAGAGTAGAATACCAAACTTGGATCTCTTTGACTTGATCAACTTGAACATATAATATTTTTATAGGGAAATGATGTCAATTTTGTGAAGTACTTTTTCCAACAACTTCATTCCCAAAAACAATTCAATTTCACTGAGCAAAAGAAGTTCAACATACTATTATTTCCAAGCGTTGATTAATGTAATTTTCAATCATAATTGAATAAAATGCTATACCTACTCTTCCAAATCAAAGAATTGATAAATTAAATTACAGAGCGAATATGTCGAGTAGAAAATTCCCACAAATGTTGATTCCATTCCGAAAGTAATTTGATGAAGAGCTGGACAGTTGGATGTTTCGAAATTCAATATGCAAATGACACATAATGCATCGATTTATGACATTGTCATGGAAGAAGAACGCTATACCATATATTATATTATATCAGGAACATTGAACATTCATTTCGATGATTGAATAAGTGGTAAAAATTACAGAAAATTCTCATACGGAAAAGCTGTTTATTCAGTACAATTTCAACTTTATATCTCACTTGGAATATCAATACTTAACATTCGGGAGCATACTCAAGTACATCATAAATGTCAGAACTTGAGCTGTTTTCATGTTTTATGTGTATGGTGTGGATTCAGTATTTATTAGACATCTTACAATTTTTTTCAACTTATTTATTAATTCTAGTTTTGCATATCCGGTTGGGTTCAATAGTTAGTCTACATAGTTGTGGTAGGTTTTATTGAGGTTGGTAGGTTTATTGATTTCATAATTTCACGATTTTTTTCCCATTTCTTTCTTTTATTCTTTTATTACTGCTAATGCAGTCCTTTTCTATTATCACATCAAAAATGGAGATGTTGTTTTTGTTAATATTCTCTACCTCCATAATATTGCGTCAATAAAAAAACCAAATTTATCGCTCTCCTATAGTAACTCGACAACGTCCTCGAAAACCCCAAGCGTATGAATTTGCCTCGTCTGTCACCGCAGTGAAAAGGGATATTTTTCTTCACATCGCAATATCCGCCATTCCACTTCATGTTTTGTGTCCCGAAAGGCCATTGGATGAGCGTATTTGAATTTCCGCAATTAAAAAAGTGTCGGAAACACTTCTTACATCCGTGCTAATTGAAAAAAACTGCGGTGTACCCAGATAATTACGGGAAAATGCGCGATAATATTTCACTGTCGTCGTGTCATTATTTATTGTTGATGAATAAGGATTATCCCCTATTCTGGGTCTGGATTCTTCCTTGTTGGAAAGGACAGCAATTCATCAGCTTCTCTCTATTGGCTGCTTTTCGCTCGACATGGGGATATAATGGGAGGAATAATTGGTCTTGTTTCAGTTGTTGTATCGGAAAAGGTTTGATCTATTTTTATGTTTTTTGTATTATTCTATTGGTTTCTATGGTTTATTTGAATATTGACGTCGAAATATTATTGCATTAATCTGCCCATTCTGTTATTCAATTAACGTTTTAACCAGCATGAATCATAGATAACTCGTAACCGCTACAATTTTTTTGAGATGTTATCAAAAATTTAAAATCATCTGACTGTTGCGTTTTCATTCTGAGTTTCTGGTAGAAGAAAGATTCATTTTATTCCAAATTCATGCATAACGTTATATATCCCTAGTTCAATCTTAACAAGTCGAAAATACGTAAAAGATGAAAGGTTTCAGAAGAAACTGTATGGATTTTTGTCAAATCTGAAAAACTTACTCGAAATTATATACAGGATGACACAGACTCAGGGTACACCCCCATATTCTCCCTTGTTTCTGTAGCTATATTTCTGAAATTTGAAACATTGAATATACTCACTATAATGCACTTTTTGACATATTCAGAAAAAAACCAACTGCTGGTTTTTCCGGAAATCACATCAACTTTTGATTTTCAAATGGGACACCTGGTATATTATTACATTTTTGAAATCTCTATAATTTTCTCAATCTAATGATACCTCATAGTTGATATTTCATTCGTCAGAACGCCCATTTTATTTTTCGATCTAGAGAGCCATGAACTCCCTAAAATTATTCCAAATAATCAAAATAATGTTACACTATAGTAATTTCGATTTAAAAAGTATCGTGGTTCGAAATACGTGCCAAAAGAGTAAACCAAAACCTTTTTTTCACTCGAAACTCCATTTTGTCAAATGGTAGCATAATGGTACTCTGGCGTCATTTGAAAGTACCATCGGTGGGGTATCCATCCATATCAACTATTTTTTTGTATAACCAATACAAATACAATAATGGAGTTTAGACAAGTTTAAGTATCTTCTCGGTTCAATCCAAAGTTGATGTCATTTCCGGAAAAACCGGTAATTGGATTTTTTTCTAAATATGTCGAAAAGTGCCCTATAGTGAGTATATTCAATGTTCCAAATTTCAGAAATATAGCTTCAGAAACAAGGGAGAATATGGGGGTGTACCATGATTCTGTGTCACCCTGTATATGAATGTTAATTTTGTCTCACTTCATCTCTATGTATTCATGCTTAATTTGATTGCAAATAAAGGCCTCATTGTGAGTTTTCAATTAAAGCTTATACGCAGTAACCTCGATAATATTCCATATTTCAAAGACATGCCAACAAATTTCATGATTATATTTTTCAAAAACTTCTAACTCGAGGAAGTAAGAGATAAGCAAGGGTGAGCATATTGTTACCCCAATTCTCAATAATTTTGTAGTCCCTAATCCGAGATGAAAGTTCTGATAGGGATAAGAATCTGATTTAAATTCTGTGAATTTTAAACCATGTTTTCGGCAGCCACTTTCAAACTGTTATATCCAGTTTCAAAGCTGCAGCGAAGTACGTTGCATTTTCTGAGAATATTTATCATAGAATGACAATTCTCGTAATATGTCTTAGTTTTTGGACCTGAAAAATATTCTGTTTTCTTGTGTTATAATATGTTTGGTTTTATCTATGGGAGATATTTGCCTTTCATTGGGGTCCCGTAGCGGTCTTCAAACATCTGAAGTGCCGAAAAATCATCACCAGGAAGGTCATATCTGGTTTGAAAAAACCCTCACGACCAGAGAGCAACAATTTGTGGATTTTGAATTTGAATATCGAAGGAATTTCGAAAGGAAAGTGTGATTACGTCTCCAAATTAGCTGATGAACATGGTATCAAAGAGATTCTTCTGCAAGAAACCCACACGGCAACAGAAAAAAATCCTCGTGAAAGAGGACAGTTAAAAGTTATGTATTAATTATTGATTTTTTACAAGTTTAGCTTGTTATGTTGAAAAATTATCAGTTTCGTAACTTTCAACAGATTCGGAAAGGGGAAATTGATGGAGTTTTTTTTTTTTCATTTCTTTCAAATTTTGTGACATTTCTGTCATAAATATTTATAAACCTCCGAACATTATTTGGCCAAGAAATCTTAATGTTGATGTTTTTTAAAGTAGCAAATGCATTTCCAAAATGCATTCGATTTATTCTGAATAATCGGTTTCTTTTCTGCTTTTGTCTTTTTTCATTTCAGATTAAGAATTACGAGTCGTTTTGGGAAGAATCTGAGTATCCGAGCCCATCGACGGACAACATGAAGATGATCACACTGATGTCTTTCAAGATTTTCCTGATATTTGATATTTTATGTTATTTTGTTTACGGGGAGGCAGGTTTTTTCGGCTGAGGTTTTTTCCCCTGGCTGTATAGTATCGTATGATACTAGTGTTGATAGTATCGTATGATTCTATAGTATCATACAATAGTATATTCTAAAACAAGTTGCAGAATGAGCTCCTATTCCAACACGAATGCGAAGTTCGAAAACGAGCGACGAAGGAGCGAGTTTTCGATAGCATGAGTGTTGGAATTGCCTTCTGCAACGAGTATTAGACGGTGTTTTCTCTATTTCAGTCAATTTTTGTGAAATATTCTCGAAATTCAAATGAAAATTCAGATTAGCGACTTTTGTTTTGCATCTTGGCAGTTGGTGTGACATACGAAATTTGACAGATCACGGAATTTGAATTGTTTTGATTCGAAACTTAATTCGATCAGAGGTCAGTACTGACAACCATAAAACGAAAAATATAACTGAAAACAATGCTGTAATGAGTTTCATTACAGCACTACTTTTAGTACTGTAATGAACCCATTACGATACTGAAATAGAGAAAGAATGTTATGATACCCCGTTCTTTTTTTACCTCAGCTTAGGTACTTTTTGTTTCAACATTTATTGTATTATTTTAGCTCTCTTTTTCATAAGAATATATATATATATATATATATATATATATATATAGTGATAAAGAAAAGAATATCAGCACCTCAGAGGTAAAGTGTGTTAAGTCACATTTTTTCAGACACGAACTATCTACAATATTGGATTCACATTAGTAAATTCTAGCTAGTGGAACACATTTTTGACTCCCTAGGTATATCAAGTCGCCAAATAATGGCAGTAAACATTCTTTGAAACGATAATCAAACTGAAAAATCTCTCTTTTGTCCAATTTTGAAATTGTGACTTAACACACTTCACTTCTAGGGTGCTGATATATTTCAACGAACAAAAAGTTCACCGCCAGCAGATGAGGATTTTCGATTGAAAATTCAGCCCTTTTTCGATATTAAATTAAAATAAGGTGAAGAACTAAATATTTAAAAAAAAGATATTATTGTGAATTCGGAAGATATGAAGCAAGTTTTCACGAAAAGAATTTTTTTGTGAAAGATAATAGTGAAAATCCAAGAACAGAATTTTTCGCATAAATTCTGATATTATGCAAACAAAGTTGGATACAAAAGTTGTAGATCTTTTCATTACCTACAACTTTGATATTTAACTTGTTTTCATAGGACTTCCAGTTTTGTCGAAACTCGAAATTAACTGTGTTTTACCTTCAACAGCATACCCCCTTATACTTCCCTACCTCTGATCGCCCGTGATTTATTTTTTATTTCATTTTTGTTATACTCTCTTCCTTTTCCAATAGGTTTCATCCTACTATTATTTTTTTTTAATTATAGACCCTGGTCTAATATTGCTCATCATCTCTGAGAAGTAGCAGCTGCACCGTGCCTCATATTTCATACTCCAAACAATGAATCCATCCGACCCGAAGGATTTCAGTATTGATGTTTTTACGTACTGCTTCAAGAAAGAAGCGATTAACCGGAAGGGCCACGTAACCCGACGCCGGGACGTTAAACGACGACACGCTCTGCATGAAAATCAAAAGTGTCAATTTACAGCCCCCCATGCATCGTGACTTGATTTCGTTTCGCACCTGTCGAATAGACGGCGGGGGCGGCGATGGCTGAGACAAAAGAAAGTGTCATCACGAATTAGCGCTTTGTCGAAATCCGGCGTGGGGGACCAGGAAGCGGAAACATGTTCATTTTATGGTACTTTACGTTTCGGCCGTCGTATAGAGATACGGAGGGCGCCGCGGGCGGCAGGCACGTAATCTGGGAAAATTCGAAGGAATGGCAGATGGCCGGTTCTTCGTATGACCCGAACTTCGGTCGCTCGAACCGAATCGAATTAGTTCAGAGTCGTTTCGGCAATTAGTGGATGGGAAAACGGGGAAACTAGGAGAATGACTGGAATTTTTTACGGGATTTACCTAATTTTCCCCAATGATTTCTATACAGAAGACAAATCGTGGACATTTATAGTTAATCAGAAGAATGTACAGGGTGATTCACTTATCTTGGTAACCCCAATTTTCTCGAAAACGTCCTAATATTTTTTCATTCTGTGAATGGCGTTTTGAACAAGTCAATGCGGTTGACTTGAGATGCGCATAAAAATCTGCGGAATAAATAAAGACGTCAAGCGTCGCGACTCTACCAAAATTTTTTTCTCCAGGGACATACTTTTTTTATCATGTCGTTAGAAAGATAATTGTCAGAATGGCAATTCTCGTAATATGTCTTAGTTTTTGTTCCTGAAAAATATTCTGTTTTCTTGTGTTATAACATGTTTGGTTTATCTATGGGAGATGATTGCCTTTCATTGGGGTCCCGTAGCGGACCCCATCTGAAGTGCCGAAAAATCATCACCTGGAAGGTCGTATCTGGTTTGAAAAAACCCTCACGACCAGAGAACAACAATTTGTGGATTTTGAATTTGAATATCGAAGGAATTTCGAAAGACAAGTGTGATTACGTCTTCAAAATAGCTGATGAACATGGTATCAAAGAGATTCTTCTGCAAGAAACTCACACGGCAACAGAATCGTCGTAAAAGAGGACAGTTGAAAGGTTATGTATTAATTGATTTTCTACAAGTTCAGCTTGTTATGTTGAAAAATTATCAAATACGTAACTTTCAACAGATTCGGAAAGGGGAAATTGATGGAGTTTTTTTTTTTTTCATTTCTTTCAAATTTTGTGACATTTCTGTCATAAATATTTATAAATCTCCGAACATTATTTGGCCAAGAAATCTTAATGTTGATGTTTTTTAAAGTAGCAAATGCATTTGCAAAATGCCTTCGATTTATTCTGAATAATCGGTTCCTTTTCTGCTTTTGTCTTTTTTCATTTCAGATTAAGAATTACCAGTCGTTTTGGGAAGAATCTGTGTATCCGAGACCATCGACGGATATCATGAAGATGATCACACTGATGTCTTTCAAGATTTTCCTGATATTTTATGTTATTTTGTTTACGGGGAGACAGGTTTTTTCGGCTGAGGTTTTTTCCCCTGGCTGTATAGTATCGTATGATACAAGTGTTGATAGTATCGTATGATTCTATAGTATCATACAAAGAATGTTATGATACCCCGTTTTTTTTTACCTCAGCTTAGGTACTTTTTGTTTCAACATTTATTGTATTATTTCAGCTCTCTTTTTCATAAGAATATATATATATATATATATTCTGAACTTTTTTTTCGAATACAATTTTCATCCATTTCTGACCGTCAGCGATCTGCAGCGTTTTTTATGTTAATTCTATTCCATTTATTTTTTTCTGTATTGTGGTACTATGCTTTATTTGGAGACATAGATATGATTTTGTGCCGTGAATTCAAGAAGGCTAGTTTTTTTAACAAGCTCCATTTCAAATAAGAATAAATATGTGGATAAAGCAAGATGATGCTCCATGTCATAACGCCGCCATTGTGAGGAGATATTGAGATCAAGAATTCGAAAATAAATGGACCCTTATATTTTGAACAGAGTAACTCATAATGAAATAGGGAAATGATATAACTTATGTTTGGATCAGAATGTCTAGATAACCTAGATATGATTTTGTTTCGTAAAATGACGGAGCCTTTGTAACAAACTATTTATCTATTATTATATTCATTAAATAGTATATCTTATAACAATAAACAATTTTTTTTAAACAAACGAGAAATTTAGAATCATATGTTTCATATACCAGCCATTAGGATCCATACATAAGTTATATCATTTTCCTATTTCATTATGAGTTCAAAATATAAGGGTGTACTTGGGCACATGCGTTTCGTATCTTCATTTTCAACTGGTCAATTATTAGAATCAGTTTGGTATACCATATTTTTCAGGGAACCCCTCAGAAATTATTCCAAGAGCGTAAGGTCTGGCGATATGTGATGGGTCCATTGGTTTCTATCCATTTATTTTTTAATTCTTGATGTAAATATCTCTTCACAATGGCAGGGTTGTAACATGGAGCCCCATCTTGCTGTAGCTACATATTCCATCTTATTTGAAGAGGCACATTGACTAGAAATCTTGCTTTTTTGAATTCAAGCCCAAAAAATCATACCTATGTCTTCACATGAAGGCATACTACCACAATACAGAAAAAAAATAAATTAAATAGAATTAACATAAATCACGCTGCAGTTCGCAGACGGTTAAAAATGAATAATAATTTTATTCGAAAAAAAAATTATGAATGAAATTTTCTTTCGAATGGTATGATGAAAACGGTATGTCCCTGGAGAAAAAATTTTTGATAGCGCCGCGACGCATCTCAAGTCGACATTGACATGTTCAAAACACCATTCACAAAATGAAAAAATATTCATACGTTTTCGAGAAAATTGGGGTTACCAAGATAAGTGAATCACCCTGTACGATCATTGGATAGTTCACAAAAATACCAAATTATTCAACTCGAGAGAGGTAGAGAGAGAAAGAGAGAAAGAGAGAGATAGAGAAAGAGAAAGAGAGAGAGAAAGACTCAACATTGAAACTGAAAAGAATTTGTGTTCGATAATAAACCCAAAACTGACTCATGAAATTTTTCTGAAACTCTTTTCTCTCTTTTTTGATCAATTTTCTTCCTAAGTTTCGTAATTTGTTCATTGGTTCTATTTTGTTACTCTTACAATTGGATCTTTCCAGAATTGACTGTTCTCTGTTAGTTCTGATTGCTTCTCTAGGACTTGCCTTTGAGTAAGTTCTAACAATTTCTGAGGAAAAATATGGTTCAGGTGACTGGTGAAGCTAAAAGGAGTAGGATCAGACTCAGTTGAGCAACTATTGCTGAAAAAAACCTCGACCCGAAACTTCAAAACAAATGTTAACGTTCAACAATTACTTAATTGAAATCGGCCAAATTTGACTGATTCAGAAGAGATATTCGGGACAACGATTAATTTACTTTTTCATCACAAAACGATCCATGTTCACTCAACGGGAAGAACTCCACTGGAGCTTGTGCGATCAGTTTCCATCCCAAAACTTTATACAGGGTGTTTCAAAAAAGGTGACCCCCTCTCTAGAATAGATATAAAACTGAACAATAATAGGTGTTTGTTCAGTAAAGAAATTTCTCAACGCCATCCGTATTCAAGATACAGGGCTTTGAAAAAGAAAAAATATATACATTTTTCACGATTTTGCCGAATGTTTTGGAAGCTGATACATCTGATGAATGTGTTTTGATGACTGACTCTCATAGAGGTAGCTAGTTACACCTTTCATACCAAGTTGTTTTGAACATAACTTTTTTGATATTAGATCTATTGAGCTAGATTTTGAGCGATATTGGACATCATTCAATTTCACACATAAAGGCACTCTTAATCAAACTCGCTACTGTGCACCGTCTTCGAAATATTTTGATTTGAAAATTATAAAGTCATAACCGATGCTGGTATAACGTTTTGATAAAGTCATTAATTATTATTATTATTAATTAGTATGCACGATGGAGCTCTACCCCACATTGATAGAAGGTGTCGTAATAGTAACCATTTTTTGAATCGATAAGTTGGTAGAGGTGCAGAAGCTCCGATTCTTCAACCTCCTCGGTCATGAGATTTCAATCCCTTGGATTAAACAGTTTGGTCGTACCTTGAAGAAAAAATGTATGCAACAGAGGTAAATTAACCTCAAGAATTTGAGGACAGAATTCACCGTCACTTCAATGACCTCATGGCTAATTCCCAACCGGGTTTCCTTAGAAAAAAGGAGAATTGTATATTCGTGAAAACGGAGGACATTTTGAACACCTACTCTACTTTGATTCTATTTTATGTTATTATCTTCTTTTAGTTTCTTGTGATTTTTGTTCAATTTATACATTCATCATTACTTTTTACCAACATTATCACTTCAAAATTTTCAAATCAAAATATTCCGAAAACGGTGCATGGTATCGAGTTTCATCAGAAGTACCTTTCTGGTGTAAAATTGAATGATGTTTGATATCGCTCAAAATTGAGCTCGATAAATCTTATATCAAAAAGGTTATGTTCAAAACAACTTGGTACGAACCGTGTAACTAGAGCCTCTATGAGAGTCAGTCATCAAAACACATTCATTAGATGTATCAGCTTCCAAAATATATTCGTATAAAATTTCATTACAATGTAAGTAGTTACGCCAAAATCGTTAAAAATGTGTATATCTTTTTTTACTTCAACGCTTTGAATATGGATGTCGTTACGAGAATTTTTTACTGAACAAACCCCTAATATTTTTCAGTTTTCTATATATCCTAGAGAGAGGGTAACCTTTTTTTGAAGCACCCGGTATTTCCGCAGTTTATTCCATCAGCGTGCAATATTATCGGCAATCCGCCTTGTTTTTGTAGAATTCAAAACTTTACCAATTATCGAAAGCAGCAAGAAACAAAGTAAATCATTCAAATTTAGAAAACCAACTTGTATTGTATTTTTGCCATGTCTTCTACATTTCACCTTTCTGTGAAGCTACTTAAAGGACTTAATCAATTTGATTGATTTTCGGATCTCTTTTACAGAAAACGATTAATTTTCGGACTAGGTCTTGACATTTTGACTATCCCAGTAATCACAAACTTCAAGTCGAAGTCACAAACTCTGAAATCCGGGAAAAAGAGAGTTTATTCGCCAAAAACTTATTTGATTGTTCCGGATTTGTCTCATACATAATCTATGTGCTTCATTCTTCATTTCTACTATTCAAATTGAATATGGCCATAAATCCCTTATTGCTTCTCCAAAAACTCACGAAGTTCTTACCCACATATCCGCCATCAGACGTTCCAGTTTCCAGTAGAAAAAGTTTCGCGAAAATCCACTCCGGGAAGTCTTCGCTCTGTTGCTATTGAGATCGCGACGTACCTGTATAAACTTTACTAAGTCCCCGCCCGATTCAAGAACTACTCAACGCAACAACCGGCAGCTAGATATTTACATAAACATGAAGAAGCCCTCGAGTTAAGTCTTATTCGAGTTTCTACAAATAACTTCGCATTTAGTTTGGCGCACGCATCGTCCATGGTCCTTCGGCTTGGATTGAGCACGAGACCGCAAAAATGGCAAGAGTCCAACCCTCCATAATTTATACGATTCTTCCACGAACGCGCCATGTTTTATTCGGATTGTCGATGGAATTTAATTCCGGACACATCTCATTTGGTTGTCCGGCTTAAGGAAAGCATACACTCTCAGAAAACTTGATTACTAAGCTTTCAGGGCTGATGCCATATACTCGTATTTTATGATGAATTCTCCTGGAGTACACAGAGCTGCAGAATGCATTATAGCTACTCGTATTCCCTTTTTTGCAGAATCGTTGAAAAGGAATATATGGTGGAGAGAAGCTTGTTGTAACTATTCAACAATTGTACAGAAAACACATGTATCTGAACATATCTAAATAACCTGCAATTTAATATTGATTGCTATTTCAAATCTATATTCTTATATTATTAATTCAAAATTAATAACTGAACAGCTGACGTGCTGACGGTATAACTTATACCATATTTGGAGTTAGCAAGAGCAACCAATAACAAAAATATCAACATTCCAAGAACATAAAAAACTGAAAATAATGACAGGGGTGAATCACATTCAATTCAAGTTGAACTTTTATCACCTGAATAAATTTGTTAGCGTCGTCCCTGCTTATTTATTAATGGAGAACCTGTCCGAACTTGACTTCCATTATAATTCGAAGCAACACCTGCTCAACCTCGACGAATTTCGCCAAAAAAGTTCGGAACTTCCTTTGCCCAAATACCGGCATTAATTCTTTATAACCAATAATTACAAATATAACACCCGGCCAGGTAGCTCAATTTTGGGATGAGAAATAAGAGGCAATGACTTCTTCTTGGTTGGTCATCGTCTTCGGAACATACAAGAGGTCCGAAATAATAAGGTTCTGCAATGGGTATTTTGCTGAAACCTTGAATTTTAAGACTTCATCGTAATATTCCATCCAAAATTAAATTTTTTTTTAGCATGTTTTTGAATAGGTCACAGGATTTCTTATTATTCACCAAAACAGTTTGTGTATTTTTAATGCATTCTGCTATATTTTGGAGGTGCCATTGAATTTTTTTTTCATTTCCGAAACTATTTTGAAAAACCGAAAACGTGGGCATGCCCAGCACTTATCTGTCTAGTTTCCCGAAAAATCGAATTTGAAAAATAAAGATAGTCTAGCACTTCGTATTTTCTTCTCACAAATGAATGAAAATATTTGTACTAATTCTTCAGATTTTACCGAAAATTATGAAAATGGAAAAGAAATCCGCGAGCACCTTTTTTTTTCCGAAGAAAATACGTAAAAAAAATTGTTCTACTCGTCGGCCTACCTCGTCACCTAAAAAATAAAGAAAATAGAAAAATGTTATCCCAGTACTTTCTTTTTTCGGTGTTGTATATGATGATGTCGCAATTGTTTTTTCATCCCAAGCATAGTTGTTTCATTTCTTTTTTTCATATTACATTTTCACCCTGTCAGATTTTTTAATGAAACATTTCTATGAGTTTTATAATTACTTTTTCACTAATTTCTATTGTTCCTTTCGATAGAAAATCTGAGATTCCGACGCACAGCCTGTACATCGTAATTGCCAGCACCATTTTCATTAAAATTCGAATCGGGAAACCGATTTAACGACTTCTGGGATCAGACGTATAGTACCGATTTTATCGTTTCTTCGCCGCTCGCGAGGAGTAAAAATGTTATTATTTCGGCGGGTTTATTATACGGGTAGCCGTTTCGCGTTTAATATTCCAACGTCGGACGGGCCCTTCGCGCGAGCGTACCCGAGCGGGAAAATATTGCGAATTTTCGTAATGACAGCTTATGAATCGCCCAGCGACGTTTCTTTCGATTTCAGCCGTGAAGCTGTCTTTTTTTTTGCGGGTAGCCTCCGGTCATTCGATTATGGAATGAGCTCGTTGAAATTTTTCTGAGAGACCATGTTGTATGGCAGGAATGGGCAACCTTTTTTCGCAGAGGGCCAAATAGAAAAATTTTTCATAGACCACGGGCCGTGAAGATATTTCCAATATAAAAAAAAATTATATTCATTAAACAAGAACGAAATAAACTTAACGTTCCTTACAATAGAATAATTAAAAAAAACTTGAACTTATATAATCCAAAAAAAAAACAACTCATAACTCATCAGTCACTAGTTTTCAACTAATAAGACACCTGGGGTTGCGTTTTCTCCACAAGAGCAGTGTTATTTGGTGTCCTACCAAACTGATGTTGTTGCTCACGTAGGTAATGTATTTTCCAAATTCGAATCCATAATCCTTGATCGTTGATCGATTCTTGGATTTTGTGAATAAAAGTTTTGCAAAGGTAACTCACGACACAGATTTTTCAGAACACTATGCGCTTAAAATAGGTGCATAGACAAATCGATAATTCCGATCCAATTTATTCGGCAATCTGTCATTCTAATCAACCTAATCAAAAAGTATTGAGTTAATGAATGATAAAACCACACCTGAAGAAATTTTCAATTTTACCAAGATTATATTTGAAAAATCAGAATGAATATTTGGAATTGAAAGCTTAAAAAACACTAATGATTTCTTCGAAACTATCTTCGCGTAGGTTGCCCATGCCTGTTGTATGGCTTCTTGATTTTTGGCTCATTATAGTATCTACTGGATGATACTGAATGAATTCTAAATCTTTTCGATTTGGGAATTCTCCGAGTGTACAGTCAATTCAAAATCTCAAATAAGTACGCCACAAAATATAGATATATTTAAACTGTGTTCACCATATCAATTACTTGGTCAAAGAGTCAAGATCAACTCCACATGAAAAAAAAATTGCCAAGCCAAAATACCGATTTTTACAAAAATTACAGAACGGGATGACAAAAAATACCTAATTTCGACGACTGGATATGGAATAAAAAATCAACCAATTGTTGCAATGATATATGGACAGAATGAGTTTTCTGCTTTTTTAGAAGAAGTAAATTCAATTTTTTTCAAACTGTAGGTAAAACACCACAATTTGAATTTGTTGAATAACATCTATCTATCTCATGGGATGTTTATTCTTGTAGAAGAATTCATTTATACATGAACTAGATCCTGGAACGTATTTTTCATAAAAAAAAAATGTTCAATTAATTTTTTTCCATAAGAAGGGCATATTTCGTGAGATGCCGGCGAAAACCACAATTATGGTTGACATTTTCAGATTACGTTTTTCGTCTGAATGCGTCGTCTATTTTCTTCAATTCTCCGAAACGTTCTTATATTTTTACTAGCAAATGATAGTATCAATAATACTATAGTGTCTGACATTCAAATACAATGACTCTTACAGAATGCTGGTAAAGACCATAGACAGAAAGATATGTTAGGAAATAGTTAATTTGCTGACAATATCTGTCCCATCTTCACAAACCGGTAACTCATACAAAATGGGAAAAGTTTGATCCTTTTTCCAGTTTTATATTGATTCAAGGTTTTTCTGTTTTCCTGAATTAGTTAGGTAGTCGATCTACTATACTGTTCACTTAATTTTATACAGGTTCGATAGAAACACAATTCGGATAACTGATTCCTATTATAACAAAAGAAATCTTTATTGCATTCTTTACGAGAACTGATGGGGGAATACCACTTCATTTCAGATTCTCGTCATTTTTTCTTATTTTCTGATTCAACTAATTTATTTAAGCTTATTTGTAAAGTTTAATTCAATCTTGCGTTATGTCGGGTATTCACAGCGTTGTTTTGTCGAGAAATCATTTATTATTGATAATAATGAGGGTAATTAGGACCACTAACGATACTCACAAACGGTTGTTTCACAAACATAAATTCGTATAGTACACGAACCCTCTTCAGAGCCTCATATAATTTTCAATAGCAAAAACCTTCGGGCACACAATCTTGCAGAACTCTATTTCCTTAATTGTGAAATTAAAACCCTTCTCACTTTTCATTAAAATTTTCCCTAGCTTTCGCTTTTAATCAGATGATAATTTTGCTTACCACAGTAACACTTTCAGGCATCAAATAGATCGAAACTTAAAAAAATATCAATTACTTCTTGCTCACCCACCTCTGAGGTATAGAAGTAGTTGGAAAAAAATGTCTGCCATTCAAAATTAATAATAACAATAATAGGATGTAGAGGGTGATTCACTTATCTTGGTAACCCAAATTTTCTCGAAAACGTCCGAATATTTTTTCATTCTGTGAATGGCGTTTTGAACAAGTCGATGTCGACTTGAGATGCGCATAAAAATCTGCGGAATGAATAAAGACGACAAGCGTCGCAGCGATATAAAAAATTTTGTCTCCAGGGACATACCTTTTTATCATGTCATTCGAAAGATAATTTCATTTTGAACTTTTTTTTTCGAATACAATTTTTATCCATTTCTAACCGTCAGCGATCTGCAGCGTGTTTTATGTTAAGTTATGTTAAGTTTTTTTAAAAAAAGTTACTGAAAATTTATAGGAACAAAATGGAAAATATAACATGAAAAAGTAGTCTCAGAATTCTTTCAAATCAAGTTCTAATTGTTAGACTTGATAATAGTTGTAATAATATGTGTATCAAGTAAAAAATGCTCAATAAAATTAATTTGAAAAAATATAAAAATATTTGCATATATGTCGCCTCAATTGGAAATGATAATCATTCATTGAATGATATTTTTCTCTTGTTCCGGAAACGATACCTGCAAGATAATATGAATCAACGTTTACAGACGCCATACCTAATCCACTTGATTTATATGGAAACTTTTCAATCTGCAGATGAAAAAGTCTAGCGCTATCGGGGTCCGTTGAAAAATGACCGGACAATCTAGGCGCAAAAACAACGTGTAAAGGAGGACTTCAAGTGGCCGACAAACGGTCGACATAGCGAAATGTCAAAAAAGAGAAAACTCGTTCATAATCGCTTCCTGCCGGCCGAGCACAGAACGCAAAAATGGGTAGAACGGAGGCGAGGGAGGGAAAAACTCGTCCTACTAAAGGCTCAGATCGTCCCCACGTCCATAGAAAATGTATAGAGGGAGCATCGACCAAGCGAAGACAATCAAGCGTGAAATCGCGTGAACACGTATTATTAAATTACCTCTACCGCCGTGTAGATTAGCAATCGGAACTCGATAAAAGTATCTGAAACGCGAATGGGCAACGGGCTCGGACGCCGGATCGAACGCTGACGGCGAAAAATACGCTCGCTAAGCGCGATGCCTGGCTCCTTTAAGCCAGAGGCCGCTCGCGTGATGATTCTAATCGGCAATTAGAATTGAAAGAACAAGTTCGAGAATTGAAGATGGGAGTACGATCGTATGTGCTCACTTTTCCTCTAATTATTCGCAGAAAATCGCTTAAATTCCCGATAAAGGTAAATTAATCGTTTCTTCTCTAGCTTCCGTACATTTGGCATTCGTCAGGAGCATGCCTGAAGTTTCTACTTTTGACTCTAAGGGCCGGTTTCACAATCGAAGGTTAACCTTTATGGTAAGGTTACCGACACTCGAGGGTTAACTCGTACCTGGCGTTTTACATTAATTTTATTGATAAAGGTTTCGTAACTATGGGTTCTGTTTAAATTTTCTCAAGTTAGTAGAAAATAATAGTTCGTTTGATCCAAATAGTAGGTCAGACGTATTGAATTCATAAGACTTCAAAGGAATATTGAAATTTCAAAATCAATTATTGAAATGCACAAGTTCAATTTAATTAATTTTTATATTTTATTCAAATAAATATTTCCTCAGTTTGTTTATTGAACATGTATACATAAGATCAATTTTAATTTACAATCTATGAAAACACATGTTAATAGAGGTATCTGGGAGTAGAGATACTTGCATTATATTATGCCTTTGATCAGGAAATTCTAAAAAATTAATATTACTAGTGAATTCTTCAAAATGCTATATTATGAAGAATGACTGTAGCCACTAACATAGCCTGAGCTATGCATTCCCATGACAAGGGCTAGAAAACGACGTTTCTACACACTCTTTCTCTCAACGAGATTTGGTGTACAAATGTGTGATTTGTTAAATGAGACTTCAGAAGGTTTTCTTGTGTGTGGTGTGATTATACAAGGCTCAATTCCATAGCCACTATCTCCTGCTAACACACTGTGAGGAAAATCCCTTTTTTCAAATGATCCGCACAGCATAGAATTCTGAAAAAGATCATGTGCTGAACCTGACCATTTTGCATCAATGTTTGTAATTTTCAGAGATGGATAATCTACACTTTGTATATTCAAGGAAAAAATCAGTTAATGGTTCCTGGAATAGTTCGGCTTGATCACCTCCTGGCAATTGAATTTTTATATGTGTACAGTCGATAGCACCTATGCACCTCGGACACCTGGTATTTTAATTACCTTCTGGTTGGTCGAGCTATCCAATGTTCTATTTGGTTTAGAAATTTCAGCATACGCTGAATAAATGATAATAAATCGCCGCTTTTCGATAATTTAAATCTTTAAAAAAAATCATAATCGTCGTTAATTTCGAAAAAAAATTGATCTAAGACGCATCACTTCAGGTCTACGACATTCCTCTCCATCACTGCTAAAAGCGTTGATATAAAATTCCCTTAAATCCATATTAACAAATCTCTAGTGACAAATCAATTTCTTCAAAACAATAATTTTTGACTCAGACAAACATTTTAGGTTATATACATATACAGGATTCTATGGTCCTTGAATCAATTTCGGGTTTACCCACACATTCGGTTAAGTTAACTGATAGTTAACCAGGTTTCGCGGGATTGTAAAACGCCTAACCTACAAAGTTTCCTTAACATCCGTTCATTCTGCCACATCAACAAAATAGTAAGAGAATATCTCAGTTTCCACAATTTTTAATGGGTATATTTAATCATGTCATATTGGTAACTTCTCACGGAAATATCCATTATCTGTCAAATTTGTGGGAGAGAAAACAATTCTGAATCAGTAGTTTCCAATGGACTCTTAATCCAACACAAATGCGAATTTCCATAGTTATACATTTTCTCTATTTTACACAAGCTTTGTGAAATACTATCGGATTTCAATGAAAAATTTAGATTATACAGACTCCATAGAATATTTTTTATAAGAGAATATTTTCTTTATAACAGAGACTTCCAAAAATTTCACTTGACCGCTAATTATTTTCCAGTAAAAAAACACATTCGGAATGATATTAAAAATTGAAAACAAAATCGTTTTTCCTGAATATCTCGAAAAATTTTCATTATGGAATAAAAGTCTTGGATGTATGCTCCTATTATTTTCTGACGATGATTTCGAAAATCCTTCGAAAAAATGGGGTTCCAATTTGAAAAAAAAGATTTTTTTGATGTTTCGTCACTTCTAACTTTGACGAAGAATTTGTGACCTTCTGTTTCATATTCTGAAAATCACGCTGTCGGAAAAGAAGCATCAGCCTTTCTTCTCGGAGATTCCCAAAAATGAGAATTCTCTTATGAAAAAACCTTGAAGTTGTCTGTATTTCAACAGAGTTCAATTTTTAGTTTTTTTTTCGTATTTCTTCATTTAAAAAGAACTTCCTTGGGAAAAATCAAACTTTTGGAATCAAAAAGACACAGAATTCAATGGAGAATCTATTCATGCAATGAAAAATGGGTCTTCCAACTTGAAAAACGAAAGTTGATGTCAATTCCGGAAAAACCGGAAGTCATAGAACAAAAAATATACGAGAAGTCGTCTTCTTACTTGAAGCTCACCTTCAGAATTTCAATCGTGAATCTTGTGCCTTTCCTGAAAATATTCTAAGAGCCATATTCGTGAATAACCCTGTATATCCTGGTGACTTTTGTATTGTATCTTGGCAGTTGGTATGACAGTTAAGAAAATTGACAGATTACGGAATTTGAATTGACGTGTGTTGGAAATTGATAGGATCGGAAATCAGAGTTGAAAATCGCAAAACGAAAAATATAACTGAAAATAATGCAATAATGAGTTCATTATAGTACTGCTTATAGAACTGTAATGAACTCATTACGATACTGAAACGATATTTATGGAAATAACCAATATCACTCGTAGAGAAGACTTATTCCAAAACTCATTCATTCAAAAACTGTCTACTTCGAGGCTTGTTTCTGAAGTTTGAACTCTTGGAATTCCCCTGCATTTGTATTATAATAGTATATTCTAAAACAAGTTGCAGAATGAGCTCCTATTCCAACACGAATGCTAAGTTCGAGAACGAGCGACGAAGGAGCGAGTTTTCGATAGCATGAGTGTTGGAATTGCCTTCTGCAACGAGTATTAGACGGGATTTTCTCTATTTCAGTCAATTTTTGTGATATACTCTCGAAATTCAAATGAAAATTCAGATTAGTGACTTTTGTTTTGTATCTTGGAGGTTGGTGTGACATACGAAATTTGACAGATCACGGAATTTGATTCGAAACTTGATTCGATCGGAGGTCAGTACTGACACCCAGAAAACGAAAAATATAACTGAAAACAATGCTGTAATGAGTTTCATTACAGCACTACTTTTAGTACTGTAATGAACTCATTACGATACTGAAATAGAGAAATAACTATTAGGCAAACTGCTTCATTTTCAGAATACCAGGCTCTAAAGTTTGAGGAGAAGTTATAAAACTTCTCCAAAATAAATTAGTCTTACATTCACAAATTAATTCGACAAGTGGGTTAATATTGGCATTGCTGAATTTAGTAGTTAGCAGTGTTTGGATTTCACCTGTTTACTCAAGAAAGTTGCTCAGTTGAGATGAAAAGAGAAAAGTCGAATGAGGAATTCTGATTTCTGAATGACTGTAGGAAGAAAAATTGTATCCATAACAAAACATGCTACTACTTAACTTTATGAATTCAATTGTTTTTTTAATCAAACACTATACATTTTCCGAATATATTTCTTATAAAAATTCGGTTTTTATCGTTTCCTTCTAACTGAACCACGCTCTGAATATGAATTCAATGGTTAGGAACATTTTTGAATGTAGAAAAACTATGTCCCGACATAATCCATTAAAGAATAGTAACTGAGCAAAATATCTTGAATTTTTTTCGTTTGAAGATTCTTATTCTTATTGAACCATATTGAACAGAACATAAGTCATCTTTCAACGAGATTGCGATATTTTTTGTGTTTTATTTGCAGTTCTTCTCAATTTAAACGTCCCATTCACGATCGAGCAACGAAACGACTTTTTTTCAACGCACAATTACGAACGCAAACACCGATATTCACGAGGGTCAGAGTTCACAGCGGGACGCGTTAGAAGAACTTCCAAATTCGGCACTTTCGGTCTTTCCAATCTCGTTTCGTCCGAAGTCGTATTTTTCGAGAGACACTACGGTTGCTAAAAAAGATCAAAGGGCATAATAATATGAGGACTTACGCCTCTGGCCAATTTTGCGACAGCGATATAACTGAGAGACGGTCTGAAAGATATATCACTTGACGTTGACATTTATTCCAAATGCATGCAAACAATTCTCTTCAACCACTCTTGGCTACTACCCTTCCCAACTTTTTTCTTTTTTACAGGGTGCTTCAACTAGTCCTTCCAGTTAGTATAAACTCAATCTGGTGAGAAATGAACACTTGATGGTATTAGTTCCATCATATGGTACTGCAGCCACCACTGTACATCGGCATACCTCTATGAAAATGAAATATTCCAAATGATAATAGTAATGGTATGTCAAAATTTCATGAATAAAATCTTTGGAATAATGTGTTCTGACATTTATTATGAATTGAATTATGTCCACCTATTTTATGTTTAAAAAAAAAACGAATTCGATAAATCGAATAATATTCAAAAGCGGACTTGTTTCCTTATTTCGTTTACACCCTGTTTATATAGTTACATTTATATTTTAAAAAAAGTAAAACTTTTAATGTATCCATAATTAATTGAATGCTATTCTGATATGTAAAATCTGAAGCATCCCAAGATTTTTCTAGACATTTTCAGTATGTACAACTATCACGAATGGCAATATGTATGGGGACAAAAGCTCCCCTCAGGGTAAAATGTCAGACTTATTTTGTGTGTTGCTTTTATAGCTTTGAACATGTTATTTCTGGACGCTCGAATAGAACAAAGCTATAAACTAGCAGCGTTGGGCTGCAAATTACACACAAAGGTTTAATTACTTCCGCGTCAACTTGTGTGTAATAATAATTCTCTGTGCCATACGAATATTCCACGACATGAATATCATATGAAATCAACTTTAGTACCTTGGAATTTCGTTGAAAATGTCCAAGAACATCCCATGAAGATTCGGAATATCGAAATACAGGGTGCGCCACATTTGTGTGAGGAAAATTGTGCATTTGTACCTATCGAAATATCTGAAGAACATCTTTCTATATATTCTATGTACTTCATATCTCCGTCGAAATTGAAAAAATCGTGCGTGATCGTCGAAAACAGAAATTCCATACTGACATATCCATCCCTCAAAACCTTGAGGAATTCTGCACTGACAGAATACTTCAGGGTTTGCACGATAGGTATGCACTATTTCGAGTATGCAGGGACAGAGTTTACCCCTCCTTGGCACAATTTCAATAACGTGAAATGAGACAGCATAAAATATGACAAATGGAATTTTTCCAGCGTCATCTCTCAGCCATTTTCGGGGAGCGCATCCCTTGTTTCCATACCTTTGATGCTCCCTATGTTCGTGCTGATTGTCTTTTTCGTTCGTGAAAGCTGCACGGGAAGCAATTTGGAAAAATGAGGACTGATACCGGCAAATTGAAGGAAAGAGCTCCGCCGTAAAAATTGAAGTTTATGGTCTTTTCCATGAGCTGGATTCATCTAATTTTCAGTATATCGACCGCAGAGGCATCTCACCTCATCTGACGCTCCAATAGAATAGGTAATGTAAGGAAGGGTTTCCATCTCAGTTTCTGATCCTTCGGGCTATTTCTTGCAGCAGTTTGCACAGTAACTTTAGAAATTGGTTCATAAGTGGCCCCCAGTATTTTACAAAAGTTTTTCTCGCGATTTTCCATGAAGGTCAGTTTAGATTACGAATGAATCAGTAGGTGTTCATCTCCTCAAGATAGTTTTTCGAAAATAGAAAAAATATCATTATTTTTAGAAAATATTCATATATTCAACTAGCTGGCCCGGCGAACTTTGTTTTGCCTCAGAGATTCATAAAGTTGTATCAACAAAACTGGTACTTTTTCAAGTAGGAGGTGAATAAGACAAAATTAAAGTACAAAATATACAAAAAATTTAATTACATTGAAATAGGTAGGTATGTAAATTGTTATTTACATGAATAGACTCCACTTTATTCAAGCGGTACCTTATTATTATTTAAAAATTTTCTCATTGTTGTACCTTATGATGAACCACATTTTTAGTTTTTTCGTCATAAAATTTTCTGTAGTGTTCGGAAGAAAGAAAGGGGTGATAACATATGGACTCAGATACGTTAATATTATTATTAAATGTAGTTCACCGAATTTATATCAAATTTAATACTTACACGAAAACGCTATCAACCTCAGCGACATCTACTGGCGTTATTCGCAAAAAGGAAAATAATTTCCTACTTTTTTTCCATTTCATAAAATTTTTGATTGTTTAAATGTATTTTATGTTAACCACACTGTAGAAGAATCCAACAAAAAAACTTTCAATAACAAACAGTTCATTCAATCTTGAGTTATAAATGGTGTAACCAACAATATGGCCGACTGAGTTTTATATATTAAGATATATAGACGTTTTGGCAACTCAAAATACACAGTTTAACTTGCAGTGACATCTAGTGGCGTTGCAGAGAAATTAAAATCAGATATAATACCTACAGGAAAACGCTATCAACCGTAGCGACAGCAACATCTACTGGCGTTATTCGCAAGAAGAAAAAATTGTTTCCTACTTTTTTTCCATTTAATCAAATTTTTCATAGTTTTAATGTATTTTATGTTAACCCCACCGTAAAAGAATCCAACAAAAAAACTTTCATTACAAACAGTTCACCCAATCTTGAGTTATAAATGGTGTAACCAACATTATAGCCGACTGAGGTTTATATATTAAGATATAATTTTGTAGGTAATTCTTCTTTCAAAGTGGATATTAGGATTTTTTGTAATTTCGAATTCCAAATTCAGATTTAAAGCATAACATTCTAATAAGAACACTACGAATTTACTTGCACTGGCAACACCGCGGCACGTAGCTCAGGTGTCCCAAGTTGATTCAAATTATTTTATTATTATACAAAACGTACCGAGGGGTGAAACAACCGTCATCTAGACTCGAAAGCACGGTTGAGGAGCAACTATGTCTTCCCACATCTGCATATGACGCCAAAATTTGAATTTCAAATACGTCCTGATGAAAAGCTGGGTAGAGACCAGGAACATACATCAACTTCTTACAGCGGAATGGTCCTAAGATGAACTCCGACTTTCTGAATAGTAATATGTTTATTTAGTTATGGCGAGGGGGATCTGAGATAGTTTGTAGCCTGAAGCGCAAATCTCGACCGAGATATGACGAAAACAGTGTGGAACCAATCTTGCCTATGCAAATATATAGAGCGGAAAATCGATTGACTTACATAAAAAATTTGAATTTTCATGAAAAACGAAAGCTTTCGGGTGATGTTAGTGTCGAATCAATGTCGAACTTTCTCAAGGGGAATAAGAGCAGAATATAGCACAGAACATCTCCCAGTACACTTACCAGAATGAAGTTCGCTAGTGTCTATATATGGCTTCATTATATTATTAAAAAAATTTGTGAATCAGGGAAAATAATTTTGAACTCGTAGAAGAATATTTTATAATTCATTCATTTGTAAGATTCACGTCATTTTTTCATTACCTACGTACAATGTGTCCAGAAATAGGTGAGACTGCACTGTATCTCAGCTATTATTGAGGATAGAGGCATGCGGTTTTCGCGACCCTGCATCAATTTCTTGTGGAACTTTTAACTCCACAACAGAAATATTCCAACCTCTTTGTTTCTGAAATACAGGGTGAAAACGAAAATGGCAACTTTTTTGAGATGTAATTATTTCTCAGGCACTTTCCAAGATAGAAAAAAAATGAGAACTGCTTTTAATATATATTTTTGAGATTGAGCACAAACGTGGAACACCCTGTATATTTTAAAGAGTATTTTTTGCATTTATTTTTTGAATACATTGATGTATAACAATCCAACCTTCGATAAATTTCAAATATCAGAAAAATCCATATTCATGTAAGTTTTTTTCAAAAGTAAGACATGAATTCTTTCGTTGAAATTTCTGTCGTTTTTAACATTTTCAAGTTCATATTGACGACTGATATTTTGAGTTCATGTTTAATTATAACAAAATAATTAGGTCCCATGACGTTTAAAAAAATATGAATTAAATACATGTGTGAAAGAATTCATGGCCTGATATTAAAAAAACAAACAAATATATATTCTTCTGATTTTTGAAGCTGAAATTTATTAAAAGTTAGGTTGTGATACATCAATATATTCAGAAAAATAAATGCAAAAATTTGACGTTAAAATATACGGGTGTTACATCTGAAAAATTCTACGTTTGAGCTCAATCTCAAAAATAGTGCTCTGAAAAAAACTACTCCAGTGACCTCTGCGTAAAAATATATATTAGAAGCATTTTCCATTTTTCTACAGTGCCTTAGAGATAATTATATCTCAAAAAAGTGAACATTTTCGTTTTCGCCCTGTATTTCAGAAATAAAAGAAGTTGAAATATTTCTGTTTGTAGATTTAAAAGTTTTACAAAAAAGTGACACAGGATCGCGAAAACCTCATGTCTCTATCTTCAATAATACCTAAGATACAGTGTAGTCTTCCCCAATTTGGGACACAGTGTACATGCATTATGTGATCGTTAAAGATGACTTGATTTGTTCATGTTTGTTTCGGAGTAAAAAATATCTTATGATTGATCGATAAGGTACGCAAATAGATATCATTTAGGATTCAGTGAGTGAAAAATTTGGTTATGAATGATCAACAAAAAATCAAAATTTCAAAGGAAAGAAAGAAATTTGTGAAATTAACGAAAAATCAAAATGTTTCTTATTAATTCGCAGTTTAGGTTTTTTATTTTTCAGTGAAATACCTTGGAAACCAATGTAAAGCGCAAAGAAAATCAATACTTCAAGATTCGTTGAATATTACAAGTTCAAATAAATTTATAGAAGGCTATTAAAGAGATAAATACAAGGAAATAACGCCAACAAACAAAATTTGTTACAGCTTTCGTTCAAATGCACTCACTTTTTATCAGTCTCGATGAATTTGTCGAACTCCACAGACATCTTACAGCAAAGGGCCTTCCGGCTGTGTGAAGACGAGCAGTTCGTATTGATCATGTGACCATCTGGAAACAGAAAAACAAATATGAGATGAGTTTCACATCCTCAGAAGTCTAGACCAGAAGACAATTCATCTCCATATCTGGTGTAAAGCGCACTCAGACAAATATTTACGTCCGAGAGTATTAAGCATAAACTACAAACATGTGCTCCGGGACATCTAGGATGCTCTGTGTGTACATTCGGAGTTTTTCAAGTGGTTTCGAGTGGTGGAGAGTGATTAATTCATAACTGGGGCAATGTTGGGACCGCTGGTTTACATCAGAGGATGGTTTGAGCTTGGGCTTCTGGTTTATTAATTTTTTTCATGTGAAAATATAATTACATGTTTGGTTCCAAGTTAATGTCCCGCCCAGGCTTAAAACTTTAGATTCCTACTTAGATGAAGCTCTGAATAGGAATAAAAAAAGTTTAGATTCGGACGATATGGATTTTTGGAAATACATTTTTCAATCGGAATTATCGTATCTTATCCTCTACTCTACTTCATATTCCTTCAGCTCTAACTTTGCTGCACTTTCGTTCAGAAACGATGAATCAATACATTTCAAAAAAGTAGAAAAATTACAACTAGGAGATTATAAGTTTTCTCGTGTCAAACTGCTTTATATCATCTTGATAGAGATATTTCTGAGATTCAAATCAAAATCGTATGAATATAAGGTTTGGGAAAAATCAATGAAATTCCTGTGGGTCGTATATAATCACTCCAGAAAACACTAAAGTTATTGGTCAGCTCCTTCGATATTTGCACAATGGATTGGAGATCTCCCGAACATGATAAATATTTGCCATGTCCGCAGAAAACGATTCAACACATTAGCAGTAAGCGGTATTCCGTAGACAGAAACGACCCAATCGATTACTGTTTGCTCTGTTCATCTCGAAACCAAGCTGATACTGATTGTGCGATCATAATACGTATGTGAAATGTCAATCAGTTGGAAATTGAGAATTATTTAATTTGTTTCTCATTTGTATAAGTCAGTTTCCAAAAACACAATATTAATCAAGAAAGTTTATTTTATCAAGTCACTAACTTGTAAAACTGACAGTTAGTAGTATTATTTACATTAGAAAATTTTGTTTTATCGTCATATATGTTGAAAATCATAGTACAATTGTTATTTCCAGTAACACAGATTTTTGATGATGAAAGAGTTGATACTGATGATGAACCATCTGTTGACTCAGAAACTGCCGAACTCGAGGACTGCAGAACATTTGTACTCCCCTTACTACCAAATAATTTGCTAGACATTTCGATTTTTTTGTTGACCGAATCATCGACATAACTCATCGCAATATCGGTGCTCTTCCACCCTCTTGCACGCTTTAGTGCTAAAATATCTCCACCCAAATCCACAGCCATAGTGGCTCCAGTTCTGCGAAAAGAGTGGCCGGCGTAAAACTCTGGGTCTTTTTAACCTAAATATTTCGCTATTTGCTTTGGGACACCACCAATAGTGTGCTGGCAAGCATTAAGGGAAATGCACTTTCCATGTCGGTATTTAAAAAAAAATCTTAGGCTTTCTGTTCCAGGAGGCCGAAGATTTACATATTTTCTGTATAACATGCAGGGCTTGAAACTGCTGCCATCATTGGTTATGGTGAATCTTCTTGTTGTTGAATTTTTTGTTTGCCGCAATGTCACAATAACGTCTTTTTCCATATCTTCTACATCATTCATGTTTAGGGAGAGAATTTCGTCACATCAACAACATCCAAAAATCCCAAATATTGTTACAATTTTCTCCAGCAACCACTGGTCATCAGGAGCATGTAAAAGAAATTGTTCAGCCTCTTCTTCACTTAATACCTTGGCCTTTTTTGGCGTATAACGCTCCTTTTGAAATCTGCAAATGACAACTAAACGTCATATTTTTCAATACATTTTTCAAGGAAAACAAACCTGCGAACAGGAGCATTTTCTTTCATTTCCAAGCAGCTTTTCAGCATAGACCATTTTGCCCATAAAGTATTAGGGCTGAATCTAGCTGATAGTTGATTCAAGTAGACCAACAAAACATCTTCAGTTACCCCAATCACACTATTTTTGTTTTGCCACTTTTTGAAGTTGTCGTATTCTCGCTCGTACCTTGAAGCTAATTTTGCAGGTAATAACTTGATGCTACACTACTGGCTGTCTCAATAATTTCTTTTGGTACATTCATTTTCGCTTTCGCCAAAACGACAAAACGACAGATTATTGAGTTTTTTTTTGGAATTTATCTAACCTTTTTACAAATGAGAAACAAATAAAATATAAAACAATACATGCGAGGTAACGGGTTTTACTGTCTCAAGGAGGTTATATCCTCCATTCGCCAGTAAAAACCCTCTCACCTTGCTAGTAATGTTTTATACTATTAATTTACTGATAGTAACATTTTAATTCGTTACAAATGAGCACAGCAAAACTAAATTATTTTCTTGAGTGCTCAAATTGATTTCCATTTGTTTAGAAGAATTAATGCCAAAGTGAAGGCCAGAGCTTGCAATGTTTATATTATAACATTGAATGTGAGTTTGAAATATTTTTGCGACAATGGTTTTTTCACTGTTTTCTCGGATTTTCACTCAGCTACGTGGCATACATGACTCAATAATGCCATTTTCCCAAGGGGATATTAATGCCGCATGTCAGGCCGGTCGTGTGTGACGACCCTTAGCGACTTACGTATGCGGTAAACGAAGCGTGTCCGAGGTAGAGTAACACCTGCATAAGATAGCATCGATACCATGTATCTACCAGTGCGAAGAACCCAACAATGAGAGGATGAATGCTAGTACTGCTGAGGAAACAACAGGAAACTTTCTGGTCCGTTTCTTTTCCAGATGACAGACTGGAATGGATGTTAATTATTGCAAACCCTCTAGACTACGATCTCCCTGGAACTCCCGACAATTATTCCCAGTTACGAAGCATGGAAAGACGCGAAATTGGTTTGTCTGTTGTAGGGACAAATGTATTGTTAGTTCTAGCAAGCTGTCTGGTAATTTCAATTAAGTTTACCCGGAAGACTTGAAGAAATTACATAGGACGCAATTATTTAGGAGAAGCGTTCCACTTGTTCCATTTGAGAGGATTTGTTCATGAGATAACATACGCTTGACCTTCGTTTCCATACTTCATCTAGGAAAAACCTAAAGAACATAGAATTCAGTCGCAACTTGCAATAGTATCTTGAATAACCAAATTTCTGCTCGGAAACAACGAATGATATTTTCAAATTTGATGAAAACGAAGGTTTCCAGAGTCGCTTAACGCGATAAGAAGAAAAAGATTCCAATTTTACAAGTTATGAAAAGTTTCACCTGGAAAACGAGAATTTTTAAAATTTTGGGAAATTTCAAAGGTGCATAGCTCGGAGACTTTACTTCGGATTAAGGTCGAAAACTATGAGAAAAAATATTAAAATGATTACTTATAGTCATATCGTGGCGACAAGAGCGCATCTACGACAGATATTCTCAAGTTCGATATGAAAATGTAGGTTTTCACAGTCGCTCGATCCGATAAGAATAAAAAATTCCAGTTTTACAACTTTTAAAATTTTTCACCTGCCAAACGAAAATTTTTGAAATTTTGGAAATTTCAAAGGTGCATAACTCCAAGTCTTGACTTCGGATTGAGGTGAGGTTTGCAGATTGGTGATCAGCTATGAGAGTAGTACCTTTCTAACACAAAAAACCCACAATGAAAATATTCGAACTTTTGTCCGAAAAAAGGAAGCGGTCGACCCCCCAAAAATGCTATATTTTACAATCTCAGGAAAAATCGATCGACTCTATGGTCATTTCTAGATATGGAGGTTCTAAAACCCGTCGGAAACTTTGGGAAAAAATAATAAATTGATTACTGATAGTCATATCGTGACCACTAGAGCGTTTCAAAGTAAACTCGAAAATGAAGAATGCAAAAATTTCATCGACGTTTCTTTCCAAATCTACGACAGATATTCTCGAGTTTGATATGAAAATGTAGGTTTTCAAAATCGCTCGATTCGATAAGAATAAAAATTCCAGTTTTACAACTTTTAAAATTTTTCACCTGCAAAACGAGAATTTTTGAAATTTTGGGAATTTCAAAGGTGCATAACTCCAAGACTTGACTTCGGATTGGTGATCAGCGATAAAGGTTCTACATTTCTAGCACAAAAAAAACGCAATAAAAATTTTCTAAATTTTGACCGAAAATATCGAAAGGGGTTGACACCCCAAAAATGCTATATTTTACAATCTCAGTTCTGAAACCAGTCGGAAACTTTGAGAAAAAATAATAAAATGATTACTGATAGTCATAATATATCGTGGCCACTAGAGCGTTTCAAAGTGAACTCGAAAATGAAAAATGCAAAAATTAATCGATATTCTCTAAAAATCTACGACAGATATTCTCAAGTTTGATATGAAAATGTAGGTTTTCAAAATCATTCGATTCGATAAGAAGCAAAAAATCCAGTTTTACAACTTTTAAAATTTTACATCTACAAAACGAGAATTTTTGAAATTTCGGGAATTTCAAAGGTGCATAACTCGAAGACTTGACTTCGGATTGAGGTGGGGTTTGCAGATTGGTGATCAGCGATGGGAGTACTACATTTCTAGCACACAAAAAAGCTATATTATACAATCTCAGGAAAAATAGATTGACTCTATTGTCATTTTTAAATATGGAGGTTCTTAAACCGGTCGGAAACTATGAGAAAAAAATGCTGAATTGATTACTGATAGTCATATCGTGGCCACTAGAGCCTTTCAAAGTAATTTCGAAAATGAAAAATGCAAAAATTTCATCGGCGTATCTCTCGAAATCTACGACAGATATTCTCAAGTTCGATATGAAAATGTAGGTTTTCAAAATCACTTGACTCGATAAGAAGGAAAAAGATCCAGTTTCACAACTTTTAAAATGTTTTACCTGCAAAACAAGAATTATTGAAATTTTGGGAATTTCAAACGTACATTACTCGAAGACTTGACTTCGGATTGAGGTGAGGTTTGCAGGTTGCTGCTCAGCGATGGCAGTACTATATACCGAAAAAATCGCAACGGGTTGACCCCCCAAAAAAGCTATATTTTACAATCTCAGGAAAAATGGATTGACTCTATGGTCATTTCTAGATATGGAGGTTCTAAAACCGGTCGGAAACTTTGAGAAAAAAAAATGAAATGATTACTTATAATCATATCGTGGCCACTAGAGCGTTTCGAAGTAAACTCGAAAATGAAAAATGCAAAATTTTCATCGAATTTTCTCTCGAAATCTACGACAAATATTCTCAAGTTTGATATGAAAATGTAGCATTTCAAAGTCGCTCGACGCGAGAGGAAGAAAAAATTTCATTTTTCCAACTTTCAATCATGTGAATCATTTTATATCATGTGAATCATTTGGGAAAGTTAGTGGTAGTTTGGTTACAAATATAAAATGTTGAAACTGGCTGACTATGCATTATTAAAATTCATCGTTACCGGTGGTTCTAATACTAGCACCAACGAAAACACTTTGGGTCTTTCAAAGGTGGATAGAAATGTTCCCAAGGCAACATAAAAGTTTGAGAGATTTATTGCTTTCAAATGCGAAAAAAATTGCAGCAAAAGCTCTTAGCTACGTCGATGAGAACTTGACCCGAAACGGCAAAAATTACAAAAGCCTTCGTAAATCAGAATTTTGACGACATAAGCAAAGGCTCAACCCAAAAATATTCGAAATGTTGAGTATCCAATGACTCGCAATATTGTAGGATAATACCGCATGCGTTATTCACTGAAAACGCAGATACAGCTATGCGATACTGCCCTGCTGGCAGTTCATAATGCATAATGAAAATTACAGCGCCTATGCCTGGGTACATCCATTCGAACCTTTGTGCGATCTTGAACGTGTCGTTGCAGCGCAGATTATATCTCTGAAAGGTCCAGGACACAAGACTCATGATCTATGCTGCCATGAATTTGCATTTTTCCTTTTCCATCGAGTTTTCCACGCTCCAGCGAACCTCTATATTTTTCTCATGAAACGCCGTCGTGGAAGAGAAAGCCGTAAATTCATAAAGACCCGAATGCTGCATCGATTATGAATATTTATCATCCCCGGAATTAGGATGAATCATTCAAAGGGAAAAGAAGGAATTCATACTGAGCGAAGTGAGTTTTGTAATACTCCGGCTAATCTGAAATTCTCTTGATATTGAATAATGTAAGAGAATGTTCAAGAGAGATCTCCGTCGGAAAAAATGCAGTTGCAGATTTTATGAAATCGCTTCGATTACTATTAGACCAGGACTTGAAAATGGTAAAAAATGAAAGAAAATAACAAGAGCATGAAACCATCAGAAAAGGAAGAGAACGAAGAGGAGAATAGGTATAACAAAAATAAATCTGAGGTAAGTAAGTCCTATGGAAAAAATCTTAATGGAAATGGTAATAAAAATATCTTCAACTTTTCTTTAAACTTTTTTTGAAATAATTTTAAAATTCATGTAATATGTCGTCATCCCCTCATTTTGAAATTTCTTTCTGCTGGTATAAAAAAAAATGTAGTACTATGATCAATGTTCATAGAACATGCGAAGAATCAAAAAAAACTTGAATCCGAAAAATCCTAACAATATTCAATATTCAAAACAAAAATTTTCCCATAATTCTTGCAATCTTAATTTTTTATGGATTTTTATTTTTGTGTCAATCAATATAATATGATATCTTACGCTTTCGAGTAATTCAAGTGTAAATTTTCTGCATTTCAAACCATGTTTTCCGTAGCTACATTATTTTTTAATTAGAAACATAGAGAAAAATCTGTTAGAAAATATGTTCCATCTCACACAATCTTATTTTCGGGCGAAATAATCGTGAATAAATTCATATTTCATTCTATTTCAGAAAATATATTATTCTTTTCTTCGAAATAGAGGAAGTTATGCAAAAAAACTTATTCACGTATCAGTAATGATTGATGGCTTTTTCATTAGTGGATGTTTGATAATATTGAGATTACTTCGACAAGATTTCGTATGATGAACACTCGGATGAACAAGAACATGAGGATTATGCATATTATTAGATATTTGTAAATTGAAAATAAGACAATCCTGAAGAAAAGAATTTTTCATTAACTCACAGGCAACGTTCATTATTGTGAGTCGTTGAAAGCAATATTCAAATTTCTTGAGATTTTATCACGATGAGTGTACTGTAGAGTGAATTAGCAATTTTTTTCCCGATATCTATTACTATTCAGTCATGTTCTGCACCCACGTAATAAATATTCAGGTTTTATAATGTGAGTGGTGCAAGCCATGAACTGATGGTATCAGTCAATGCTGCTGGCATATTTTTCTGAAACATTCGACTATAAACATTTTTATGTGGGTAATAACTCCTCGGTCTGTGATATCTACGGAATTATTCCTAATTCTTCAAGAAGAAAAACCTGTATCAATGTGAGAGTTTTTAAAATGTCGAGGGAAATTGTTCAATGAAAACGCAAATATGAATTCTTATCTACAAAAGGTGTCGACAAATATGTTCAACAAAGATTATTTCTCATCGAGAAAAAGCGAACATTTTCCACCTTATCTGTAGGCAAGAGATTCTCATTTCCACAACGAATAATTACAGTTTAAAACGTTATTTCGAGCTTGATTCTTGTAACAAGCGTCAGATGTTAGCGGAGCTTTCAATTTTTAATAAGGTATGACGTAGATTCCGAATCCATGAACAAGATTTGATTATGTGCTTCTGTCTTGGTATCGATCAGAAATACAGAAAGTAGAGACGTTCTAAGGACCTCACAGAACTTATTTCAGATATAAAGCCATCTAATTTCGTTTTTGGATTTTTATGTCCTTGTGATATCCAACATTTTTGAATGAGAATAAGACAGTTTAATAAAAATTCACGACGTTGTCACGTATATGGAAAAAATTAACAATTTGAAAAATCGATATTTGAAAACAGTGGGAGAATAGAGAACTCAATCGAAACTGCAATGAACGTACGTAGATTCATTTTCATTCAGATCGCGATCATATTATGGAGAATATAAGTTCCTGTCAATCCTCGGGCTTGAAGCCAGAGCATCAAATCACGTCTTCTTGCTCTGATTGTTAATCTTGTTTGCATATTCCCGATTTCCATAAGGGAATGACAAAATATTTAATTTCTCAGATAGAATGTAATCTGGCGTAATACCTGGAATAGTGATCTTCGAAAGCAATTGAGCATGAATAATTAAATTGTGCAAATATAACCCCTCTTCTGTAATTCTATATAATCGTGATTTCATGTTCACTTGATAAATTTGCATAGTAAAGTTACATGTTCTGTTATTTTAAGAGGAGCATCCGTTAATAATTTTTCAAAATACTTACTCGTCATTATCTGGAACTCATAGTCATCAGTATCGGTGAAAAACCAAGTCTGAAAACAAAAATTCGATTCAATAAAGTAAACAAAATTAACTATGAAATGATGTCATGTCAATTTCGTCGATTGTGTTGCAATATGGCGAAAATTTGCTTTCATTAGTTCCATTAATAATTTTTATACGACTTCATCATTCAACAGTTTTTAATGACAGTTTTCGAGAGTATAAAACGCCGGTGTACTCTCTCTTAAGTGAGAACGCAGTTTAATTAGGCCACGTCCAATTAAGGCTAATTAACACGTTCCATTTTGGACGTGACCAAGACGTTGTTTCCATTAGAAACGTCCTCTTTTTAGAGTAGGAATAACTCAGTTAATTTTCTTCATAGAGAGCCACACAATGTATCTCGAAAAGCAAAAATTTGCATTTTTTCAACAATTCATTCTGAGCCAATTTTTCTCGTGTTTCTGACTGCCGAGTACATTTCGGGGCATTAAAAAAAGATTAAAATTCCAAGTTCCCAGACAGGAACTTTTGCACACCTAAAACGCTTGATGCTATAATAATTTATTTGTTTGAAATTGAACCTTGCAACCTTATCAGAAATCTTGTTGAAAACTTTACAAGAAATAAATTTGGACTTGAATTTTACATAGTTCTTATGTCGTGTAAAATAGTCGAGGGTAAACTAATATTTTTGAAGATTCCTGTAATTATTATATGCATGAATAAGAAATTCATAAATGTATATACATGGAAAAGTTAGCAATTTTAGTTTCTGAACGCGCTCACGCAATATTCTCTGTATAACGCAGATTATCCCATTGATTTTCTTCAACTCTGGATTCTCTCTATAGAAATCCACAAGAAAAAGAACCACAACAAAAATTAATCTTCTACCTAAAACGATACACGTCCTTCGTCATGCAATTTTAAGAGCGTTCTTTCAACAGACGATTGAAACGGTTGTAAGCAGGCACGTCATCATGTAACATCCGAGACCTGCTGAGCATCCCTTAGAATTGGTAGCGCTCCTTCAGCCGAAAAGCCCTATCAATTACCAGACACTGTCTGAACCTTCCTGAACAAGTGATGAAATACATAAAGTGGCCCAAGAGCCGCATTTCTCGTTTGCATATGGCGCCCCCTTTTGCTTCTTTCGGGAGGATCCAGACAGAGGTCTCATTCGAACAAATGGTTCTTATGATTTATATGATACCGTTCCTTGACATGTTCTTATTCAAAGCTCGTAATTTTGTGTTAAAAGTGTTGAAGTGATTTAATTCATCATCTGGTTGCAATATTTTCAATGGCTTTCTTTACATCAAGATTTGCCGATTTAAATTCATTATTTGTATTTTAGTTTTCTTCTGAATCCATGTTTTCGTTAGTTAATTAATTCTAAATAGTCAAATTGTTTCGATTAATATTCTTCAAAAACGTCACAAATTTCAGCCTTCATTGCACAAACACCCATTGATTATGAATTAGTGGATGCATATATGGCCCAAGTGGTATAATGAGGCCCATTTTATCTAGAAAATTTATACATCGAATCGGTGAGTACTTCATTTGATTATTTGAACAACCGACTAGATTTTGTGATATTTCTAGATTTGACAATCAGAATGTTTCACTTGAAAATCCTGAAAAATATTTTTTGAGACGCGGTAGAGAAAATGGGATACTAAGCGTGTTTTTTATTATCTGAATATGAGTTTTCATTTTCCATAAATATATTTGGCTTGCATTATTATTTTCACTCTCACATTTATAAACTATCCCATTTTAGCCGACTAGGAGGACAAAACAAGATACTCTGACTTTTTTCATAAATATGACTCTTCATATACAGGGTGTACCAAGTTCGACGGACTAGTGGAAGTTTCTGGAGAACTGAATCTATTTGAAATCTGAAAATTAGAAGCATGATATTGTTCGACATTATCTACCGAGCTAAAATATTCTTGAAGCCTGACTACTTTCACTTATACAGGGAATGAAAAAAAAAATTTTTTTTTAATTTTTTTTCCTTTTCATTTTTGATAGAGTATTCAATTCTGAATACATTCGTAATAAACTGAAGAAAAAAGGGAGATAAGAGTATTCGGTATTATGGTTGTTATTTCTATTCTAAATATCTTAAGCAGAAACAGATTTCACACTTTTGAAGTCGAAGACTGTGAAAATATGTATTGTGAATTTCTGGAAATCTCAAAAACTCGTCACAGGGTGTTCCTAATGTTGGGTCAAAAATTGGGATCAAGATTGGCCCATAACTTTTGATTTTCGAATAAGAACTTTTTTTTTATTATTGCGTTGGATTCTGAAAAGAAAAATAATGATTATGTTCTCACATATTAATGCTTCTGAAATGAATTATTCTTGAGTTATTTAGGATTTTCCGATTTTATGTCGTATATACGTAGAGTCAAATTCATGAAATCTGTTCCAAGTCAACAATGATCTATGGTTACAGAAGATAAATAATTCATTTATCATTGTTATTATGGAACAGACATTATGAATTTGACCCTACGAAGCTCGACAAAAAAGATGTGTTACAATATTTCCACAATCTTCAAAAATGTGAAAAGGGTTTGAGCTTAAGATATTTAGAATAGAAATAACAAACATAATACCGAATACTCTTATTTTCCTTTTTCTTCAATTTTTTCTCGATATTTCGAAAAGTATTTCGATGAACGCAGCAACTCGACCAAGAATGTATTCAGTGTTGAATACTTTATCAAAATTAGAAACAGAAAAAAAAAATTTGTTAAAATTCTTTTTCATTTCCTGTATAATCATAGATATATTCAGGAATTATTAGTATTTAATGTATATGAGGGACACTGGGGAAATTACTATGCAGAAATAGCAGTTATCAATAGCTTGTTTTACCCAACTCTCGATTATCTCGAGCTATGGAAAATCGTACGTGAAACTCCTGGTTGTTTTATATGGTCATATGCATATTCTTGTTTTTCTGGACATAATTTCTATGAGAATAACTTCTATTATTTTTGCATTTTTCAAAATGATCCAAACATTCTGTTTGTTTTATCGGCCCTTTATCTCTAAAGAGATAATATAGTGTGGGTCATAGGCCAAAGCATATTCCATGAAACTCGGTTGCAGATAACAAACTGAAGGTTGTTGTTTCCGTCCTCAAGGTAAGATAGATTTATTAAAAATTTTCATATGTACAAATTCCGATTTTTCATGACCGTTTAGAAATATCTTCCTTTTACGAGAATACAAAGGAACTGAAGTATCGACAGTTCCACAAAATCCGATATGGGAATGCAAGCAACAGAAAATCTCATTCATAATTCACTAAACAACAAACTGTTTCTATATAGGTATCCTCCAATCTGCGAATTCCCATCAGCTTAACTGAAAAATATCTCTTTATGTCTATAGCTACGGAAATAATATTTATCTTTCATGGTGCAACATAAAAATGTTCATTGGATTAAGGAAGCTTCAATAATCCGGGCATTTCACGGCAACATACCATTAAAAATTATTGTCAAAGGCCCGAATATACTCCAAGCGTGAACAATGTTCCTTTAATGCACGTTACGCGGAACAGTATTTAATTAAACGAGTTAAAAAATCAGGGTGTTTCATACCTACTGAAATTAATTTCTCAAATTAATCCGCATTCCAACTCGCGTTTCCCCCTCGTTATATGCCCCCATGCTTGCCAGACTGGCTTTGCCGCCGACGAAATTCCTGCTTATTAACGACAAACATAATATTTGCCCAGTAATCAGGCCTAGACTTCGAAGGTCTAAGCTACGCGCCTTTTGTCAAAGACGCGAACGTAAACCAACCCGCATTTTAAGATATCATGTTCCCTTCTAATCTTTGTTTATCGAAGACTAGGGGAGCACACCCTTATGCCAGAGGACTGCGCAACCAGATACCAGACACCTACTACGCCATAGTTGCGATGGAGGAATTTGCCTAATGGTTTTTGATGGCAACAGAAGTAAATAAATTCAGCGATCTTGTGACACTCTGAATTCTTTGCGGCCTGCCCAGACCACACTCGGGAATGTAGATGAAATCGTTGCTGATAAATTGATGACATTTTTGTCCATTTGGCCCATTGAGTGACACTCGAAAATTAATGCTTCTTCGCATCTCACCGAATTCGTATCTTCAATATTCAATATTTGTTGTTGATTCGAGAACAATTAAAGTGGGTGAAATGAGGCCTAGATGCAATGTGAATATATATCATTCTTGCTACTACCAAGTCTTATAATTTCATGGCTTGAGATTTCCCAAGATAATAGAATGGATGCAACAATCGATTCAACGTGTGTACATAATGAACACATCGCGTTTTTACAATAGACCTTATCGATCTATGCAAATTTACAGTTCTCACGAATTGCAGGATTATTCAGATGAAGAACAGGTCGAGTCAGTCCAATCTTGGGGATTGGATCGATCTGAATATTTCGGTATTCCGTCGATATCGGTAGAAGATAGAATCTGCATCTGATGGAAAAAGGGAATCCTTGTATGTGATTAACTAGTATGTTGTTGCATTTGCAACTACAATTTTTATTATTTGGAAATTTTGTTACTCAATAAACTGTCTTCCCTTGTTGCTGAATTTTCATCGAAGTGCTTCATTATAAGAGTTTTTTATAACACAATTGCAGAAGCCATCGATAGTCTTTCACGAGTTCAAAAAATTGTTTTTTAATGAGCGAGTGTTGAAGTTAGTCTTCTGGCCTAGTATCATACAATATTTTCTTTGACTTGTTGAATTTCCATCGAAATTAATCAAATATTTCCATAAATATTGTTAAGTGATTTCTGCATTGAAAAATATTGATTGACAGGACAGTTTACTCTCTCGTGAATTTGACAAATAATGAATGAATCAGTGGCATGGCTCCAACATGTAATGAATAAATATTACCATGAAAACTATTCTACATATATAGAAAGAAATATTCTCGCATGACTTGGTTCTATAAGAAGTGGCAGAATGAACGGATTTGACACAGAATGAGAAAAAGACTCTTTTCTGCTCAGTTGAGATCTTATACAATTCAAAATGGCATATTATGGAATTTATAAAATTTCTCAATAAAATGTTATCTTCTGAAAAACATCAGGAAAATGTAATGTAGGTACCCAACTTATTGATTATCTAGTGTTCACCTTTTGAAAAAAGCACGCAAAATATTCAAACTACGAATTGAAATTAAGATACATAAATCAGTTCAAACTTCTGATTCAACCAGTGAATATAGTTCGATTAACAAATCAACTGTGGGGCCTACCGTCACACAATAAAAATGGTGACAATGCGTAACCTTAACCTTCTGCGTCGACAACTAAATCTAACACTGTTATTTATTACATTAAGATAATGGGACCCAGTATCGCCTGAGAAATTTAATACTCTGCACTTGAACTTACAGATAGGCTACAGGAGTTCAGTTCAGTTCTGCGAAACTAATATATCATTATGATAACTTCATCGCAGCCAAAAGTTAGCATCCGTTTTGATGACAAAATGGTATTTCATTACAGGGGCAATTGATTATTGACAGGTGTTGAGAAATAATCGCATTGAAGCCAACTACTGAGTTTTTGAGATGAATTCTAGGATGTACTGATTTCGTTATAACGCTGGGAAAGTTTTCATTTCAAAATATTTGCACTGCTTCCTTCAATGCTACTCCTTCAGTGTAGGAGGGAAATTTTATTCTTTGGCCAAGGGGCTGAAGCCCCCCCAAAAGTATTGAAGTATCAAAAAACCTGTGTTGAGTTTTACGTATACACTAATGAATTATTTCATCTGCACTGGTTCATACCTAAATAAGCCCCTGATAAAGTTCTCACATAAAACACATTGAGAAACGATTGGAGTTTTCAAATTTTATTTCACACGCTGCACGTGATACAGTAGTATTCTGGCCCATTCTAGGTAAAGAGCAATCTAAGGCGTCTCATATTTTTAATCGATACATTTGCCCACATAACGAATTTCTTGTATGAATCATCCGAGTTTGAAGATATGATGGCCAATTTATGAAAGCGATGGGTGACTTAGGCTTTCTGGTCGAGTCTTATTGAAACGTTTAATGGTTTTCTATCGAATTTTTTACTTACCGAAGGTTACAGAGATTATTTAAACTGTTTTCACGGTAGATTGGTTGATTTACCTCTTCAATGAAAACGTTCAGTGACAATTACCGGAGCACGAACCATCACTAATGCAGTCGTTTACTTTTGCAGAGCATGTCGCTGGTTTAAATTGTCTTTCGATAGGCACCCTAACCTTTTTTAGTGCTGAACCGTAAAAAATTTATCATTAGAAAAATCGAAACCCTTCTATATTGGAAATCTGGTATATTCTATCACTCGAAAATGTTACTCCTTATCCTTACGTAACTTTCAAAATAATTTTTTGTAGAATATCTAGGCTCCTTTTATGATAATGCAAAAAACGTCCTCATCCTATTATATATATATTCTTTTGAATAAGAGAGCTAAAATAATACAATAAATGTTGAAACAAAAAGAACCTAAGCTGAGGTAAAAAAGGAACGGGGTACCACAACATTCTTCGTATGATACTATAGTATCATACGATACTTTCATCACCAGTATCATACGATACTATAGAGCCAGGGGAAAAAAACCTCAGCCGAAAAAAACCTGTCTCCCCGTTAAAAAAATAAAATAAAATTGTTGTATCTGAATATTCTATATAGAAGGACATCACGATCAGCGGGACGGCTCTTCGGAGGAAGGATTTCCAAACACAAACTCCAACCTGAAAATAAAAAAAAGCCAGAACAGCAAGAGAATTCAATTTATACTTCATCAAATTGATCTGAAATTTTCAACCCATTGCAAAAATGAGTTTGATATATTGTGTATGGCTCTAATGCCATCTTGGAATTTATAAATCGAACAATTATTAATTAGGTGTTCAACTGTTTCCTCTGATTCACCACATTCACAATTAGGACTATCAACCGAATTCCACTTGAAAAGCATGCTGTTGGTACGACCATGACCTGTTCTTATTCGATTAAGAAGGGACCATATTCTCCTGGGAAGGTTAAAACCAGGAACTTTATTCGATGGAACAGATATTAGATCTTTATTAGATAAAGAACATACATCCCATTCGGATTTCCAGATTTCGTTGTAGCTGAAGTTCGAATTCAGAAAGTTATTCGACCAAATAGGTTTACGAGATTTCAGTCTTGGAATTCTATTTTCTGGAACGTAGGAAAGTATCGGAAAAGAATCCGGAAATGAATTGAATTTATTCCAAGAATTCCAAGTTGCAGACTGTCTTCGAATATGGGGAGGAACTATATTCGATAGCACTGGTAGCCATTGGATAGGTGTAGATCGGATGGTTCCAGTAATTATTCTCATTGAAAAATTGAGCTGTGCATCGATTTTCTGAACATGAACACTATTGAGCCAAACAGGGCAACAATATTCAGCGGTGGAAAAAACCAGGGCAAAGGCTGCTGTGCGAAGTGTAGTCGGGTCAGCACCCCATGACGTACCAGCAAGTTTCTGTAGAATGTTATTTCTCGTTTTTAGTTTCATTCGTAAGTCATCCAAATGTGCTTTGTAATTCAGAGAGGAATCTAATTTAACACCTAAGTATTTGGGGGTAAAATTATGTTTCAAAGGAAAGTTCCGAAAAGGACATTTAATTTTCTGAATTTTGATGGTTATTCAAATGAAATAACGAAACCTCGGTTTTATTTGGATTTGGACACAAACGCCATTCGAAAAGATAATTTTTCAAAATTTTCAGATCAGAAGTTAAATTTTCCTCAATACTTCTAAAATCAGAATGACGGAAAGCGAGTGCAATATCGTCGGCGTAAATGAATTTTTCAGATGAAGTACAAGGAATATCGCATAAATATAAATTGAATAGAAGGGGTGCTAAAACAGATCCTTGTGGAAGGCCATTGTTCAATATTTTGAATTTACTACTATTATCATCAACAAAAACACGAAATCTTCTATCCGACAACATATTCTCTAATAAACGAATCATCTTTCCACATTTAAGATGTGTATAAAGTTTATAGATCAAACATCTTTCCATACCGTGTCGTAGGCAGACGATAAATCTATGAAAGCTGAACCTGTTTTTAATTTATTATCGAAATCCTACTAAGATTATACCGGAGTTTTATCAATATAATGCAGATGTTGTTCAAATTTTTAGATTTGTTTACATATCAAAATCTATACAGGATCCCCATCACTTTTTTCAAGCAGATACAGCATATTTTTATCCATTTCCACAATAATAAAGATTGCTTGTATACTTCATCCCCACCTGTATATATTTCATATCTAGATGCTGCCTGCGCCTGCATAATTCGAACTGGGCTGGGTCTGGCGTGTGCCAGCAGAACGTACCTGTTCTACACCGATAGATGGACCTGTTTCCATTCATCCCACGTACCACGTTGCAAAGTAAAAATGCAAGAAGAACCGCAGGTAATTGCGTAAGAGAATTTCCCCCTGATAAGTACATAGTGCAGTTGCCTTACATTCTAATCCCCACTTGGAGGAGTGTAATTATCGATATTCCGCGAGGAACAAAAAGGGCCCCGTTAAATTACAGGCAGGCAGAACAGGTTCAAGTGTCACCCGCACAACTTATTAACGACAGAAAGAAGTTGTTAGAGCCTGGAAGCTTAGATATGCGAAGGCATGCAGGGTTTTTTGCCTTTACCCGAAAAAGTTCGTTAGCAGTTCGACGGTATGAGATTGAAAAAGTTCTGTATTTGTTGGTAGGTAGGTAGGAATGTTTCAGAATTTTATTACGATCAGGGGGGGGGCTACCTATTGATCTCGTAGAGGCCAGAAGTTTCATCATAAATAAGCGTTTCTGAAACAGTTTCCGATGGATGTTCATAATTTCATAAGAGCTTCAAGGGGGGACTTCAGAGATTAAATAAGTCATTTTGCGACCAGTTTCACAAATTGTTCTATTAATAGGTGGCAATGTTTAAGGGAAGATTATTTAATGACCCATCAAACTTCAATGGGAGTTCATGAAAGTAATTCTATGGATACTTTCATCCCCGGAGATAATTTGGAACTTGAAAAGTTAAATATAATTGCTTTTTATTTATTGAGAACAATATTGCGACACCAAAACGATGAAGGTTTAGGTCCTTCCCACTACTCAAAAAAAATTAGCCAATAGCACTTTTTTGTTTTAGACAAATTAAATATTACTTATTGAAGGTGTTGTTCTCAACTGGTCGTAAATACATATAGTCCGTTCAAGCATTATTGTCATCAAGGGCTACTGCGAAAAATCAAAATTATGTCAGTAATATCCCATTAGTAACATTAGAGTTACAGAATTGGAGTTGGTGTTGATAAAAATGCACTGAAGTATGACCTTTTTTTAAATTGTTTGAAATAAACAATTAAGTTATGTTTGTATACAGGGTGTTCCAAGTTCGACGGCCTATTAGGTGTTTCAAGAGAAACTAAACCTATTTGAAATCTGAAAATTGAGATTATATTATTGTTGGACATTATTTCCCGAGCTGAAATATTCTTGGAGCCTGACCCAAATCGTTGTTGCATTCGTCAAAATACTTTACAAAATATCGAGAAAAACCGAAGAAAAAAGAGGGATAAGAGTATTCGGTATCATGTTTGTTGTTCCTATTCTAAATATCTTAAGCACAAACCGTTTTTACATTTTTGAAGTAGAAGATTGTGAAAATATCGTACATTCCTGGAATTTTGAAAAATTCGTCACAGGGTATTCCATCTGTTGGGTCAAAAATTGGGATCAAGATTTGCTCATAACTTTCGCTTTCAAATTAGAACCCTATTTTTTTATGATTGCGTTGGATTCTGCCAAGAAAAATGATGATAATGTTCTAACATGTTGATGAGCATTAATATGTTGGAGCGTTATCATCATCTTTCTATATATATGATATATATGATAATTATGTTTGTTCGAAATAGACAAGGAAATAGACCACAAAAAGAAATATTCATTATGAGCTATAGGGTGGTAGTGAGAACAGAATCGGCAAAAAAGGACTAAACTGAACTCAAACTAATTTTCAATATTCTGATGGATCAGTTAATGCTATCATACAGGAGAGGCCGAAAGCTGATTGCAACTATGCTGTTGCTAAATCATATTCAACCCATCAAAAAACTATTGAAATTCTATTTTTAGTGTGATTATACAATTATAACTACATATTTCATGAACTAATGAAAATTTTTCTGTAGAAATTCTTTGAATTAAGCAAAAATCGCACAAAATAAATCTTTTGTTAAGCTCAACAATTTCAAATTGATTTGCTTTGAAAAAATAAGAAAT